>CM038679.1:544401652-544970091 GCA_021605205.1 Aegilops longissima | reverse complement strand
TAGAGGCGCGATTGCTCAAGGATATCATGTTCGAATAACATGTATTATTGTAAAACAATGTTTCGATGGAATATAAAAGCTTTTTATACTTGTGCTGCAAGAATTAAAATACCTCTTGTGCGGCCGTTAATGTATATGTGTATATAACCGGAAAGATGGCAGTCTTGACCCCCCACGCATATAATGCGGGATGTTCAGAGAAGGCGATTTTCACACTTGATCCAACGCCTTGGTCCTATAAAGGTAGTGATAGCACAGCTTAACTAGGCAACCGGACTATAATGCTTTATCACTTTCACTTAGCCATAGGAGTTTGACAAAGGGGCTACTATATAGCCCCTAGGGGCACCGCGCCGCTCAATTCGGGGCCTGTGTGCTGACCGGGAAATGGCCCTTCGTTAATGCGGAGGAATCCTAAAGATTCCGGTGGGTCATCGAGTGGTTGACCAGTCTCACGCTATATCATGACAGCCGCTTTCTTTCATCGTGGTGCTCGCCTGGCCGAACCGGGGCACAATTGCAGTAGTTCTCCTGGTGCCGCCTTAGCCGATAGAGCGGAACATAAGGCAGCAAAACATAGGAGTCGGGCAAACCCAACATTTGACCAAAGACATGATTTGGAGCTGATGCATATAAGGCCAAAATCGCGACGCCGAACACTCCCTAAGGTATTCGGTCTTTATGAAAACGGGCTGAACAACGCCCTTAGTAATAAGCCCCTGGTGTCCAGTTACGCGCAAAATCATGACGTAGCCAATGCCAAGACGCCAGCCTCCACCTCGGTTATAGCAAGAAACCGGGGGATGTGTATCAACAAGAGACAGTAAAAAAGGTTTACGAGGGTCTTAATCTGAAAAGAATCCTTGAACGAGTCCCTATCGCACGCTCACAAGCATGTGTCTCCGTTGTGCCGTATCCTGGACGGGTGTAGCATGGTGTTCATCTGTAAAAGAGAGTAACTTAGTTGAAAAAGATCGTGCGAAAATGTACGTTATATTAAATAAACAAAGTACAATTCAAAAAATGAATAAAATTGAGCTTTATTGTCTCTTGTTGTATATGCGCGGAGCCCCTTGTACGGGGGTATGCGGCTAGTAAGCCCTTGTATGTTTACGCCGGACTCGTCTAGCCATGTCCGGGGTCTGAACGACATGTTTAGGTGCTTTGATAAGTGAAGCCGGCTTAGTGTATGGTTGTCAAGGCGGCCACACAATCTTCCGTGCTCGAGGAACACTCGATATTTCCCTTTAATGAGAAGATGCCTCGCGGACCGGGCATTTTAAGTATAAGAGATGCATAATGCGGTATTGCGTTAAAGCAGGCGAAAGCTTCAAGGCCCAAAGAGTGCTTGATAGCTACTTGTAAATGGGGCGATGTGGAAGGTTAGCTTTTTATGGGCGGAAGTTGTCGGGTGAGCCGAACATAACTTCTAGCAGAGAGAGCCCGTACAATGGGCATATGGGCCTGGCGTTACCCCTTGAAAGGAAGTGTTGCTATGGCGAATTGTTGTTGGGTCTATCCCCATTTTGCGGATTATGTCCTGATATAGCAGGTTTAGATCACTGCCGCCGTCCATTAGGACTTGTTTGAAGTGGAGTCCGTCAATTATCGGATCTAATACCAAGGCAGTCCAGCCTGCGTTCCGGATACTTCTAGAGTAATCCTGTTGGTCGAAGGTGATTGGTTGTAACAACCAGTGGCGGGACTCCTCTGGGATAGGCCGTATGGCGCGTATCTCTATAGGCGCCACTATGTTTTTCCCTTTTGTCGCGTGAAGTGAGTTTACTGTTTTGACTTCTTGTGGGAAATTCTTTTGTTTTCCGGTCTCTGCTTGTCGGGTTCGTCATCGTCCTCGCTTGGTGTGTCGAGCCCCTTGTGATCGGCGTTGAGTTTGCCGGATTGCTTGAAGACCCAACAATCTTTGTGGGTATGGTTTGCAGGCTTCCCGGGAGTACTGTGGATTTGACATATCTTGTCCAAGATTTTGTTTAGGTTAGATAGCTCGTCCCTGTTATCCTTGAGGGGCAGCTTTTTCTGATTCTGCCGAGAGCTTTTGAATCCGGCGTTGACTGCCATGCTCTTCGGGCTGTTTCCCTTGGTCCGGCGCTGGTCCTTGCTACATCACAGTTTCCCGTTTCCATCCCTAACTTCGGATGTACTTGGGTCGCTGGTACTGCATCTTGCCAACCAGCTATCCTCTCTTGCACAAAAGCGGGTCATGAGGCTTGTTAATGCGGCCATTGTTCTTGGCTTTTCTTGGCCGAGGTGTCTGGCGAGCCATTCGTCTCGGACGTTGTGTTTGAAAGCCGCTAAGGCTTCGGTCCGGACAATGACTATTTGGTTCTTTTAGTAAGGAATCTGTTCCAGAATTTCCGGCTGACTCTCCGGGTTGTTGAGTTATGTGACTTAAATTGTCTCAGATCCGGAGGTCGGACATAGGTCCCTTGAAAATTTGCCCAAAAGCATCCTCGATCTCTTCCCAACTTCCAATGGTGTTTTCGGAAGGCTTTAAGCCAATGCCGGGCTGGCCCTTTGAGCTTGAGGGGTAAGTATTTTATGGCGTGGAGGTCATCTCCTCTAGCCATGTGTATGTGGAGGATGTAATCCTCAATCCAGACTCCAGGGTCTGTTGTTCCGCCGTATGCCTCTATGTTTACGGGCTTGAATCCCGCTGAGAATTCATGATCCAGCACCTCATCGGTGAAGCATAGGGGGTGTGCGGCACCCCTATATCTGGGCGTACCGTGATGTTCGGATATTTGATGTGTTGCATTGCTTACTAGAGCTTGCTTTCTTGGCCCATAGATAGATCTGCCTGGGCCATCTTTTTGATGCAAATCCTTGTGCGGGTCGCGTGCCGGCTTGTGTGCGGCATCCTTTTCCGCACTGTGTTGGCCATGGGGTCATTTGTTCGACCGGGTGGCTTCCTTATTTTTTGATTGCGGAGGCTCTAAGGCCTCTTCATCAAATTCCGGTAGTAATTTTCGCTTCGGATAGCTCTTTGTGCGGCGACTGTCGCCGCATTTGCCTGCGGTGTTGAGTACTTTGCTCCATCTAATTCTGAGTGCATCTTCCGCTGTTTTGAGCTTCCGTTTCTGCTTTTTCAGGCTACGCGCAGTGGCGATGAGCCTTTTTTGGAGGTTCTTCTGCTCCAGCAATCTATCCGGCGTGAGGTCATCCGGACTGTTATCTTCGCCGGGACGGGTTGTTTATCCAAGTTGCCCTGTTCGGACGGTTGCTCGATGGCATGTTCGTCGTCCGCCGGTTCGCCCTGCTCTATGGTTGGGTCTGTATGGCTGCTGTCTCTATCGAGGTGGGGTTTGAGCGCGCTTACGCCGCTTTTGACTTGCTTTTCGAGGGAAAGATCCTCGCTGCCCCTTTGTTCCTCGTCGTCGCTTTCTTTTAGGTGTGTCCACCATGTATACATCATGGGATGAGGTGGTTGTCCAGTGCCCTATAGGCGCTGATTCCTGTTCGTCCCCTACATCGCCGCCAATACCGCTCGATGTCTTCGAGTCAAAGTCGAGCATGTCGGTTAAATCATCGGCGGTTCACGGCGGGTGGTGGGTGGGCTTTGAATTTCTTCGCCGTCCGCATCCCAAACTTGCTGACCGTAGTCCGCCAGGCTCTCCGAGAGAGAGAGAGAGAGACTTTAGTGAATTCAGTATGTCGCCAAGAGCGAAAGTGAAAAGATGTCCGCGCGATGAACTCCATGATCGGGCGCCAATCGGATTCGATTGGCAGGGGCGCGAAGGTTCGGAGTCCGGAGAGGAGTCCGCACCTTGAGTCACGAAGCCGCAGCACGTATGGTGTTCGGCTTGATCGCCATAGAGATTGCAGCCCCGAAGCGTGTCCAGCCACCCGCCCTCGACATGCAGATCGGCTCCGAGCTAAGGGTCGGAGCGACATCGCTCGCGGCAGAGCTAGATCATGCCCATCGTGATAGTGCGGCGCGCTTAGCTGTGGCTCGAACCCGTCAAGATCAAGTCTCCGCGGACGCCGGCCGCCTAGTTCAAACTTCCAAATCAGACTGATGGCTGGGGCGAAGCTTTCGATCTGCTCCAGATGGCTGTTTAATTGGCCCGCAGGCAAAGCCACCAATCTGAAGATCTGTCCGGGAAAAAGTCTCGCCGACCGCATCGTTGTTGATGATCGGAGGAGCCATCGGGCCTAAAGGTGACGCATACGAGGAACTCTCAATGAAAGCACCAATGTCGGTGTCAAACCGCGGATCTTGGGTAGGGGGTCCCAATCGTGCGCCTAGGCAGATGGTAACAGGAGACAAGGGACACGATGTTTTACCAGGTTCGGGCCCTCTCGATGGAGGTAAAACCCTACTCCTGCTTGATTAATATTGATGATATGGGTAGTACAAGAGTATATCTACCACGAGATCAGAGAGGCTAAACCCTAGAAGCTAGCCTATGGTATGATTGTTGTTCATCCTACGGACTAAAACCCTCCGGTTTATATAGACACCGGAGAGGGCTAGGGTTACACAGAGTCGGTTACAATGGGAGGAGATCTATATATCCATATCGCCAAGCTTGCCTTCCACGCCAAGGAAAGTCCCGTCCGGACACGGGACGAAGTCTTCAATCTTGTATCTTCATAGTCCAGGAGTCCGGCCAAAGGTTATAGTCCGGCCATCTGGACACCCCCTAATCCGGGACTCCCTCAACGAGCTCAAAGGATAAGGTTCATTGGGGAAGAAGACCCCCTTTTATAGGAGGGGGGAAATCCAAACGTTATGCTCACAGCCCGCATAGAGCAGTAATACCGCTCCTACGAGCGGCACTACCGCTAGGACGGCAGAAGCCCAATGAAACAACACTGCAAAGGGGCAACAGGGCGTTACTACTGCAGGAGCGGTACTACCGCCTGCCCTTGCGGTACTAGTGTGCGACCACGGATGTATAAAATAACAGCCGCGCCTACAACCGCTGGAGCTAGCTATGAGAAAAAGTCGGCACGGTACTACCGCTCACAGGGAGCGGTACTACCGCGTAAGGGCGGATGTAAAAAATTACATCCGCGCCTACTACCGCACGCAACAGCGCCAGACACGGCGGTGGTACTATCACACCGGGAGCGGTATTATCACAGAGGGCGCGAAGTAAAAATTACTTCGCGTTTTCTTCCGCTTGCGCCAGCCATTAAGGTTAGAGGCAGCGGTACTACCGCCACCAGAGTGGTACTACCATCGCCCTAGCGGTACTACCGCTCCCTTGAGCAGTACTACCGACGCCACGAGGCTTTAGCACTTGGATGCCTTCAAACGCAGCTAAAGACAACAGATGATCCAATAAAACCGAACTGCCATAACTTCTGCAAATGAGCTCCGAATTGAGCAAACTCAAGCTTGTTGGATAAAAGACAACGAGTAGCATCAAAACAGCAAGGAGTGAAGCCTCCAATAGAAGCAGGGGAGGTATGCCTAATAAAGAGAGGAGTGAAGCCTCCAACAGCGGTACTACTCAAGCTTGTTGGATATAGAAAGAAGAGGCAGGGGAGGTATGCCTAATAAAGAGAGGAGTGAAGCCTCCAACAGAGAAGAACCGGCATAACCTCCAACATCAAAAATATCATAGAAGATGCATGTGAACTCCATTTTCGATGAACTCGAGTTTGTCATCAAGATGACCAAAAGCTCTAAGACTCACAAATAAAACCAAACAAGAACCAAGAAAGATGATGCAATGATTCAATGGTTTGAGCTCTCTACGAATGATACAATCAAGCTACTCATCATCGAGCCCCCCTTGATAGTACGGCAATCGATCCTATAACCCGGTCCCCAACTACCAACATGAGACCGATAAAACAGAAAACCTATCAAGGGCAAACCTTTGCCTTGCACAAAGTCCACTTGAGCTAGATGTAGACGATCTTGACTTCCTCAAGTTGGACCACCTTTCTTGATTGCGTCGGCTCGATGAAGACTAGTAGATTGCTCCCCTATACTCCACTATGGGTGAGCCACTCTTTGGCACATCTTCACAAGTCCATTTTCACCACAATGGACAGCAAGCTTCAAGCACTTGATGTCTTCGTGATGCATCACTTGAACTTGCACACCGCAACCTAACTCCACGAAGAACTCTCACAAAGACCATGGGTTAGTACACAAAGCGTAATTGACAATACTTACCATACCATGGGATCGCTTGATCCCTCTCGGTACATCTTCTACGCTCTGTGTGTTGATCAACTTGATTCACTCTTTGACTTAGTCTTGATCAACCTCTCACAAGACCAATCTTTAGGTAATTCCTTGAATAGAACCTTGGTCGACACAAACTCTCCTTGAAACCAACACATGTATTCCAAGAAAAACCTATGGACAAAACCTTCAAAAACAACTCAAGGCAACCATTAGTCCATAAAAATTGTCATCAATTACCAAAACCAAACATAGGGGCACCGCATGTCCTTTCAGGTTCAGGGAGGGATGCCGAGGCGGTGGCTCCAGGTGGCGAGCTACTCAGTTGGCTCTCCGGTGGGTCGCTGAGTAGTGGTTGTGGCTGCGCTAGTCAGCCGTGTGGGCGGCGAGTGGTCGTGCATTGGGAGGCCTTGGCGTCTTCTCTGTCGCGGCAGAGGAGGTGACTAGATCTGGTTCTGGCCCAGGCTTCGTCGCGACGGTAGGCTTTAATCCTATATGGCTTGGGGAAGCAACCGGGCGAAGCCCTCCGCTTCTGCGTGGATGGCGATGGCGCCTATAGTTGCCACTATCCTCTTGTGGATGTTGTCACAGGTTCGCCTTCCTTGTTAGAGTTCTGGGTGAAAACCTTGGTCCATTGCATCGGACGCGGCAATGGCGACACATTGCACCGTTTTCCCTTTTGAGGGCGTTGTCGTGGAACCCAGGTGTCATTGGTCGTGGTTGGTGTAGTGCTTAGATCCTCCTGTACTCTTGCTTGTTAAATGATATAGTTGTAGTTGTAACGTGACATGTGTCACGAGGGTGTATATTGTGTGCGTGTTGTAAACTTGGGCAGGTTGTTGTAGGTTAGAGATCCTTATCTTGTATAGTCTTGGATTAGGGGTCAAGCTAACACAACAACCTGCCAACCTCGATGTAATCTTGTTGCTATTTATCACGCATGCGTCCCTGCCTGGTGGTATACGCTTCACCTCTTTTCTTTCATGGTAATCAGAGCCTACCTCGGGTTCATCCATGGCGAGCTCTTCCTCCGCAAATTCTTTCCCCTCGTCTCCGTTTGCACACAACGCAACCGAGAAGCTCACGAGAGGGAACGAGGCCTTATGGCGCGCCACGGTGCTCTCAGCCATCAGGGGAGCGCAGATGGCAAACTTCCTCGACACCGAGCAGTTGCCTCCGCCCACGACCATTGAGGTCACCGGCGGCGACAGCAAGGCCAAGACGAAGGGGCCGAACCCGGAGTTCGGTCTGTGGTACACGCGGGATCAACAGGTTTTCTCATACCTGCTGACCACACTACAGCGTGAGATGGCCGTCCAAGTGGCAACCTGCCACACCGCGGCCGAGCTATGGAATACGGTGCAAGGGATGCTCGCGTCGCACACCAGGGCGCAGACCGTCAACGTCAGAATTGCCCTAGCCAATCTTCAGAAGGGCAACTCCACAATCACAGAGTATGTTGGTAATGTCCGAACTCTGTGTGATGAACTAACTGCTTCAGGGAAGGCCTTGGACGAGGAAGAGGTGATCTCCCACATCCTTGCTGGACTGGATGAGGAGTACGACCCAGTGGTGTCGGCCATGTGCTCTAGGGTCAAACCTGTAAAGATCCCGGAGTTGTTCTCACAGCTTCTGAGTTTTGAGACTCGCCTGAATCTCCGCGGCGGGTCGTCTCAGTCATCCGCAAATGCGGCGGCGCGTGGGCGCGGCTTCAACAAGAACAACAACGCCATCAGCAATGGTGATCGCGGCGGCGGTCGCGGCTTCAACAACAAAACCAGGCGGTGGTGATCGTGGCCGTGGTGGTGACCACGGCCGTGGTCGAGGCAACTCGGGAGGCAGGGGAACTACAACAGCAACTCCTCTGCCAAACTGGTATGCCAGATTTGTGGCAAAGTTGGCCACCCTGCTTGGAAGTGCTGGAAGCGCTACGATTCCTCATATCAGGGAGGAGAAGAGCGCTCGGCCAACATGGCTGCTCCTCGGTATGGAGTTGACACCAACTGGTATATGGACAATGGTGCAACCGACCATATTACAAGCGATCTGGAGAAGCTGACCGTCCGGGAGCGGTACACGGGCAATGATCAGATTCACACTGCAAACGGATCAGGTATGTCCATTTATCATATTGGTTATGCAACTATTTCTACCCCAGATCGCAATCTCCATCTAAAAGATGTTCTTCATGTTCCGGAGGCAGCAAAAGATTTGATTTCTGCAAGTAAACTTGCTCTTGACAATAATACTATTGTTGAAATTCACCCTCATCTTTTTCTCATCAAGGATCTGGAAACGAGGAAAGTTCTACTTCGAGGTAGGGGTAGAAGAGGGCTCTATCCTGTCAAACACACCGGGGGAAACGTCCAGAAGCATGTGCTCAATGTCACCAAACCACCTTTGGATTGGTGGCATAGACGTTTAGGTCACCCTTCTTCCACTGTTGTTAGGAAGATTCTTAGTGAGAATAAACTCCCGTGTGTCAATAATGATAGCAATAAACATGTACGTGACGCCTGCCAAAAGGGCAAAAGTCACCAGTTACCTTATCCTCAATCTTTGAGTGAATCTAAATTTCCTTTGGAACTTGTCTTTTCTGATGTGTGGGGTCCTGCTGTTGAAACAATAGGCAGAAAAAATACTATGTGATTTTTATCATTGATTTTAGTAAATTCACATGGATCTATCTCATTAAACACAAATCTGAAGTTTTTCAGAAATTCCATGACTTCCAAAACCTTATTGAACGGCGTTTTGATCGAAAAATCCTTGCCCTCCAAACAGACTGGGGAGGGGAGTATGAAAAGTTGAACTCCTTCTTTACCAAAATTGGTATCTCACACCACGTGTCATGCCCTCATGCTCATCAGCAAAATGGGTCAGCCGAGCGCAAGCACCGACACATCGTTGAAGTTGTCCTCTCCTTGCTTGCTCAAGCCTCTATGCCGTTGAAGTTTTGGGATGAGGCTTTTCTTGCCGCAACCTACTTGATCAATAGGGTTCCAAGTAAGGTCATAAATCATGAAACACCACTCACTAGGTTATTCGGTGAAACTCCCAACTACTCCGTTCTTAGAATTTTTGGGTGTGCTTGTTGGCCCAACCTACGTCCCTACAACACACATAAGCTCCAGTTTCGGTCAAATCAATGTGCCTTTCTTGGTTATAGTAACTTGCACAAAGGCTACAAGTGCCTTGATATTTCTATAGGGTGTGTATACATCTCTAGGGATGTGGTGTTTGATGAAAATATTTTTCCTTTTGCGGCTCTTCATCCTAATGCCGGTGCTCGTCTAAGGGCTGAGATTCTTTTGCTCCCTCCTGACCTACTTAATCCTACTAATCACGGGGGAAAGATAGTTGATGATCAATTGATTAATAGGACTACTAATGGTTCTGATGATGCAGGAAGTCGCGGTGAAAAAAATACAGCAGAAAACACTGCTTTTGGTCATGATTTTATGCAGCAGATGCAGCCAAACTGGTCTGGCTCGGAACACGGAACAGATCCTCCTGTGGACACGGATCCCGAGAGATCTGGTGGCAGGGCAGATTCGCCTGCACGCACGAATCCCGAGAGATCCGGCGGCGCTGCTGCTCCTGACGCGTGCACGGACTCGGAGGCGGAACCGCGCACTCCGGCTGGCGCGGCCACCCCACCTGGTGCGGGCAGCCCGTCCACGGGCGACACGCATCCAGACTCGCAGTCGGGTGCGCGGAATGGCGCAGGTGGGTCCAACGCGTCGCCGTCGCGAAATGATGAGGAGGCGCGGACTCCCGGGCGTGTGTCGCTGGGCGCGTTCGCCGCCAACCGGACGAATGGCGCTGTCTCGGGCCGGCAGACCGATCCTCAGCGGATTCTTCGCTCGACGAGTCGAGTAATCGGCGGCGAGATCTCCTACAGCGTCAGGATCTTCTGTGGCCGTTGAACCGCAGCGACCCAATACACGGTCGCAAAGAGGCATTTTTAAACCCTTGGTTCCTAAAGATGGAACGGTCAGGTATGGTAAAAATTTCAAGGCAGTAAACTTTGCTGCTACTGGTGAACCTCGTGATCTAGCTGAAGCACTAGATGATAAGAACTGGAAAAAAGCTATGGAGGTAGAATATGATGCACTTATGAAAAATCAAACTTGGCATCTAGTGCCACCTAAACAAGGTAGGAACATTATAGATTGCAAGTGGGTATACAAAATTAAGAGAAATTCTGATGGAACAATAGACAGATACAAAGCTAGACTAGTAGCAAAAGGGTTTAAACAACGTTATGGAATTGACTATGAAGACACTTTTAGTCCAGTAGTTAAAGCAGCTACTATTAGACTTGTTTTGTCTATTGTTGTTTCCAGGGGATGGACTCTTCGCCAATTGGATGTTCAGAATGCGTTCTTACATGGTATTCTCGAGGAGGAGGTGTACATGAAGCAACCACCTGGGTTTGTGGATGGCACCAAACCATAACATGTGTGTAAATTGGACAAAGCACTTTATGGTCTGAAACAGGCACCCAGAGCGTGGTACTCAAGACTAAGTACAAAGCTTCAACAACTTGGCTTCAGACCATCAAGGGGAGATACTTCTCTGTTTTTCTTCAAAAATGAGAAGGTGATCATCTATATGCTTATATATGTAGATGATATAATTGTTGCTAGCTCATCTCCACAAGCCACCTCAGCTCTACTTAGAAACTTGAAGAGTGATTTTGCTCTCAAAGACTTGGGAGAATTACACTATTCCCTTGGCATAGAAGTGAAACAGGTACATGATGGTATACTGCTGACTCGAGAGAAATATGCCAAGGATATACTCAAGCGTGTAGGTATGAGAGACTGTAAACCCTCCAGTACACCTTTATCTACAACAGAAAAATTATCATTGCATGAAGGAGAATTGTTAAGTCCAGAGGAAGGGACTAAATATAGGAGTGTGGTGGGTGCACTACAATATTTAACTTTGACAAGACCTGATATATCCTTCTCTGTTAACAAGGTCTGTCAATTTCTGCATTCTCCTACTTCACTTCATTGGACAGCAGTTAAAAGGATTTTGAGATATATTCAAGGAAGTGCTGGTACAGGACTGAAAATATGTAAATCACCCTCAACAACTGTTAGTGCCTTTTCTGATGCAGATTGGGCAGGTTGTCCTGATGACAGAAGGTCTACAGGTGGATTTGCTGTTTTCTTTGGTTCCAACCTTATATCCTGGAATGCAAAGAAACAAGCTACAGTCTCTCGCTCTAGTACTGAAGCAGAATAAAAATCTATGGCAAATGCAATAGCTGAGGTAATGTGGATGGAAACTCTATTAAATGAGCTAGGAGTAAGAAGATCAAGTACTTCTTGCTATGGTGTGATAATCTTGGAGCAACGTACCTCTCAGCTAATCCAGTGTTCCATGCAAGGACGAAACACATAGAGATTGATTTTCACTTTGTCAGAGAGAGAGTTGCTAGGAAACTGTTGGAAGTCAGGTTCATCCCAACAGGAGACCAAGTGGCAGATGGTTTCACAAAACCATTACAGATTCGACAACTACAAGCTTTCAAAAACAATCTCAACCTTGACACGTTTAGATTGAGGGAGGATGTTAAATGATATAGTTGTAGTTGTAACGTGACATGTGTCACGAGGGTGTATATTGTGTGCGTGTTGTAAACTTGGGCAGGTTGTTGTAGGTTAAAGATCCTTATCTTGTATAGTCTTGGATGAGGGGTCAAGCTAACACAACAACCTGCCAACCTCGATGTAATCTAGTTGCTATTTAACACGCAAGCGTCCCTGCCTGGTGGTATACGCTTCACCTCTTTTCTTTCATTGCTCGGTGTTGTAATCATGTTCTGACCAACGTATGTTGCCTGTTTTTCTTCTTCTAAGTTTTGCTTTATTTGAGGGCTTCCTCATTTTTTTTATAGTTCATATTATATCGTTCCGCCGTGTATTTAAGGTTTGTGCTTTATTTATAAAAGGGACCACGCACCTTTGCATCCAGACGGGACGAGTTCAACTCGATAGATCTTCCTTAACAATTCTATGTTTCTTCAGGAACAAGCCATTACGTTCCCTCATGCTGGTGGGCGCTGCCGATGGTTAGGACCAGGTGCGGCGATCCGTACGATTCAAGGAACAGGGCAGACGCATCCTTCCTCACACAAAGGGACGCAGCGAATACCCAAAGCTAACAGTCAAAAAGGTCATGCAAATATCGCGCCCTGAAGTGAAACGTCAAGCAAGCACTTGGAAATCGCAGAACGCCGTCCATTTCTTCAGAAAGTGTCAAGCTAATACCGACGAGGATTGAAGAGCAGATGTTATAAGGAAGAAGAAAACTGACCAGACGTGTCTGCACGTACATAGAATATTCGGATTAGCCCGTAAGCCATGCATAGTGCGGCTGCACGAGCGTCCACATGCATGGGCACGCTAGCCCGCCTCTCTCGTAATGACCTTGCTGAGTCCCTCCAGCAAAGGCTACATATACACGGACATTCATCAAACTATGAGAACCAAATCCTCACTGGTACAAGAACAAACACATAAGCGACAACACACAGCTTCCCAGGTCAGCTACGTACAGATAGACGTTGGTGAGTTTATTAATTAGCAAGGGCATCCAGCGACAGACATATGAGGCCATCTCCACCGCGCGACCCCAAAACGTCTGGGTCTGACCATTTGGGTCAAAACGGACAAATGAAGCGGCCCAACGCGCAATCCCATCCGCAAAAAAACGTCCGCTTCTGGTCCGGCTTGCCCCATCCCGAGTGCAAATTTGGCTCGGCTTTGGGGTCGAGCGGACACCGAACGGACGCTTTCTGCTCCTCCCCGTCCGCTCTTGTCCGGGCCTGGACCCACTTGTCAACCATTCACCTCCACCGGTCTCTCTCTTCCTTTTTCTCTCTGGAGCACGCATCGTCCTCCCTCGCTCGCGCACCTCGCAGAACCAGCAGCAGCTGCAGTCCCTGCCGGCGCTCGTGGCCGGGGCGAGGCGGGCGAGGCCGGGCGAAGCGTGGCTGGGCGAGGCGGGCAGGCCGGGCGAGGCCGGGAGGCCGGGCGGCCGGGAGGCCGGGCGAGCCGGGCGAGGGCCGTCGGCTAGGGAGCGGGCGCGGGCGGCCCGGCCGGCCACCGGGGTGGCAGGCGCGGCCGGCGCGCCACCTCGGGCGGCCGGGCGCTGGGCGGCGCGCGGCGCGGCGCTGCCATCGCGGGCGGCTAAGGCGCTGGCCGGCGCTGCGGGCGCTGGCGCGACCATCGCGGGCGTCGTGCTCGCCCCGCACTTTCCTCCTCCCTACTGTGTCTCGCCGGCGTGGAGTTCGAGCTCGACCGCAGGTCTCGTCTCGCGCCTGCGCCCGCATCCGGCCGGTGCTCCCGCGGACGTCGGCCTCGCCTCTCCGCGCCCAGCCGCTGCGAGCTTCCCTGCCTCCTACGTGTTTGACAAAATGCCAGGCGGATATGTCACCCCGGACATAATATGGGGTGCGCTCGCGCGTTGGGCACACTTACACGGCGACGACCCAAACGGACATGGGCAACTCCATTACCTCCCCAAACGGACGAAAACAGAACAAAACGGACGTCTTAATGGGGTCTTGCGGTGGAGTTGGCCTCACGTCGGCTCCAGCTCGAGCTATTGCGGTGGTGGCTCTCGTGCTCGCGTGCTGTGGGCTGGCCATGGCCGCGGACAACGCGCCGGTATGGCTGAGGGCGCATGCGACGTTCTACGGCGGCGCCGATGCCTCTGACACCATGGGTAAGTAGCTTATTTCAAAGTCATGTATGGGCCAATTGAATAGTGAATACCACATCTCGTGCTGCCTGTTCTAAAAGCATACGTACGCTCAATTCAACGCAGGTGGGGCATGTGGGTACGGCAACCTATACTCGGCGGGTTACGGCACGCGGACGGCGGCGCTGAGCCAGGCGCTCTTCAACGACGGTGCGGCGTGTGGTCAGTGCTACAAGATTGCTTGTGACCGCAAGCTTGCGGATCCGATGTTCTGCAAACCCGGCGTCTCGGTGACAATCACGGCCACGAACCTTTGCCCGCCTAACTATGCACTCCCGAGCGACAATGGAGGATGGTGCAATCCTCCGAGGCCGCACTTCGACATGGCGCAGCCGGCCTGAGAGAAGATTGGTGTGTATAAGGGTGGCATCATCCCTATCATGTACCAGAGGTAACTATAACCTGAATATTTATCACTGTTATGTGTCTGTCTGCAAGTTACTAAAACCGATTTCTGCAGGGTTCCATGCGTGAAGAAAGGTGGGGTAAGGTTCAAGATCGCTGGTCATGATTACTTCAACCTAGTTAACGTATTCAACGTGGGAGCTGCCGGATCAATCAAATCGATGGATGTCAAGACCTCTAATTCAGACGCATGGGCGCCAATTAATGGCTCGTAACTGGGGCGCGAACTGGCAATCTCTAGCGAATCTTACAGGGAAGATGCTCTCATTCAGATTGACCAACACAGATGGGCAGACGCTTGTGTTCAACAATATTGTTCCAGCTGGATGGACGTTTGGGCAAACATTTGCGAGCAAATTGCAGTTTTAACTAATTACTGTCCATACAACGATTTGGGATGTAATTGGTTTGTGAGCATACCATCATACACCGGAGGGATGGTTGGAATTTCTTTATTTACGGTGTGGTGCTTAAAAATATTAGTTGTAAGCGCTACTTGTGTACATATATTGATTGATTGGTCACCCTCATGTAGCTCCAATTTCCTTGTACGTGTTTAACTTATTGTACATATTTGTATTTTTATTTATTTGCATGGTGTATATAAAAGATGATTGGTTCTACCGAGTTACCTTGAATGTTTATTCTCTCGCTTTAGTTGATCATCGGATGACTCGGAAGTAACTATTCCAAGTCAATAATAATAACCCACTAGTATATATCATGGCTTTAGAAGCCGTTCTACAATACAACCCTCTGCGGATCCCATGCCTACATATATTTTGGTGTGACAAATTCTCATCAAACAAACAAACTCCCTTTCAACTCAGAATTGGTGTTGGTTATCATGAAAAATCCACTTCAGATATAATCATGTAAAAGCCTACCAAACACAAAATGCAAAAAGAAAAGAAAAACTAAAAGAGTGCAACAGTTAATGGGATAATACAAGATAAACCTTGAGAATATCAGGATTAAACTCAATGAAAGGATGAGTAGAGAATGCACTCACTAGCAACATGTAGGTATATATGTGGAAACTCATGGAAGAATTTTTGGTTCAAGAGCTTGGATGTACAAGACAACATATCATACTCGGTGCAAAAATGACTAGCAATAGGAAGAATTTAAGATCAACATCCAAAACATACAAGATTATTATATGTAAGCCGCTCATACATCGGACCATGTGCAAATGGGTGCAGACATAGGTCGGCATCGTTTATGTTTCACTCTTTCTTTTATCTCTGCACATTTTCTGGCCTAGTTTTTCCTCATAAACTCAGTTATCTATAGATTGTTTTTATTTTTCTATCTATGTGAAATGCGCAAGAGCATCCTGTCTCAAACAAGTTCCGTCAAAATAATATCAACACTTCGCTTCGCACACCCCGCCTAAACACATCAACGAAGGAGATCTCTCCATACCCATTCATAATAAAGGGTAGTGTGGTCTTTTTTTAGAATACGCCGCGAGAGATATCAACAGTAACAGGCTGGCCCATTAGCGAACACTTCAAAGAAAAATAAAATAAAGGTAGGTTTTGAACCCTGGTCTTATAGATGCACCATTGCACCATAGGCCATTTTTTTTGTAATACATGTTTTACATTATTCAAATCAAGACTAAATCTTTTAAATATATGGTTCACATCTTTCCTATAAACATTTAATATTTTTTCAAACCCATGAACATTTTTTTAAGATCGATTAATTGTTTCCAGATCCATGAACGCTCGGGCCAGCCCAACAACCACCCGACAGGAGCGACCCCGTCGCATAGTTGGGCGAAGGCCTAAAGCTTATTTTTCTTTTCTATTTTTTTCTTTTTCCTTCTATTTTTCTGTTAATTTATTTTTCTCCTTTTTGAAATTTATTATTATTTCTGAAATTTGCTCAAAAATTCGGAATAGCAAAAAAGTTCCTGTTTTCCAATATTATTTATTTTAAAACATTCTGGAATTTAAAAAAAATTGTTCCCTTTTTCATTTCAATAAAATTTGATAAACTTTATAAAAAATAGGTGGTTTGCAATTTGTCGTCAAAATTTCCATCTATTGTTGGGAATTTTTAACAATTTTTGAAAAAGTGTTCAAGTTTGTAAAATTTTCATACACAATTTGAAATTCCAAATTAGTGAAAAAAAATCAAGAAATGGTTAGGACATGAGAAAATTTTCATGTTGATTGATATTGACAGAAAATCCAAATCACAGAAACATTTAAATTTGGACCCGTCTGGCTTAGTCTGGCACACTCTTGCCAACTAGTTGTTGTTTTTGGAATATGGATGAATGACCTCAACTTTTGCAAGCAGGTGGGCATGCCCATGGTAGGTATCCATGCCAGGTTGAAAGAATTCTGACATCGTTTGCATGTTTCGGCAAGTCCGGCCATTTATTGGTCTTTTTTCATAGGAAAAACTCTAGAAAATGCAAAAAAAAAAATCTAAAATCTAAAAAATTAAACATGGTGCCTTGAATTGGCATAAGGCCGTGAAAAAATTTGGGTTAATTTCAAAGATGTCGAGAAACAACGTGCTCTCAGACAAAACCTTCTAGCCTACAAAACACCCTAAGCTCGACATGGTCTATTTTTGGGCATCCTTGAAATGACCCTAACTTTTGGAAACATGTGGGAATTCCCATGGTAGGCATCCATGCCAAGTTTGAATGATTTTCGATACCGTATCTAAGTTGCGACATGTCCAACCATTTTTCGACCTTTTTTGACCGAGAATGTGTTCATAAAAAATGTGTTCATTCGAAGGATGTTGATAAACAATGTGCTCTCAGACGGAGCATTCTGGCCTACCGGGACACCCGCCATTGAACATGGTATATTTTTGAACATTTTTGAAATGACATCAACTTAAAACAATTACTTAAAAGTTTTATTATGGTATTCCCAAAACATTCAATTTTTTGAACAAGTTTCAAAAGTAATAATAAAGTTTAGGCCATGGCCCAACTAGGCGATGACATCGCCCTCGTTGGGCGTGTGTTGGCCCGGACCAAGCGCTCGCGGATTTGAAAAAAGTTTAATGATTCAAAAAAGGTCCCTGTTTTCAAAATTTGTTCGCAAATTCAAAAGGTGTTTCATTTTTCAAACTTCTTCAAAAACTCAATAAATATTCCGAGAGTTTCAAATAATGTTCACGATTTAAAAAAATTGGGATTTAAAAAACAATCATGTTCGTATTTTGTTCCGGGAATGAAAAATATTCATGTTCTTATTCTTGTTTTAGAATTTAAAAAATATTCCTGTTCGTACTTTTGTCCAGGAAATTCTACACAAATGAAAAATGTTCCGGGAAATTCATAAAAAAAATGGTCTCAAGTTTTTGTTTGTATTTTCTATTTTCTTTTGAAATTCCAAATAAGTTAGTTTTCCTAAAATAATCAATTTTTTTACAACTGTTGGTGTTCAAAACTCTGTTTGGTCTTTTTAAAAGATGTTTCTGTTTTGACATTCTAGGGAATTTGGAAAGACAAATTTTTTTTTTGAATTTTTTGTACTATTTTTGAAAATGTGAATTTGTATTTTTTTTTGTTATTTATTGGAAGCGAATATTTTTTACAGTTTTGAACAAATCCTTGTGTGTGGCGCTGTTTGTTTTAGCAGCTCCTAGTCAACACTTTAAGCGCCGGTTATGAAGCTGGCGCTCGCGCACATGCCGACGGACCGCAGTCCAATATTGCGCAAGCTCGGTCGCATGCGCGCTCGCTTCGCCTGCTAGATATGAAAAAGTTTATGAATTTGAAAATAGTTCACAAGTCTGAAATACAATTCATGAATTTCAAGATTGTTCACGAGTTAAATTTTCAAAATTTCATGAATTTTAAAAAAGTTCACAAGTTTGAATTTTTGTGAATTTGAAAATGGTTACTAGTGAAAAAATTTAAAATATCATGAATTTGGAAAAACTTCACAAGTTTGAATTTTTTTACTAATTTAAAAAAATTTTACACATTAAAAAATTTAAAGTTTCATGAATTTGAAAATGTTCAGAAGTTTGGAGAAAATTTGCGGATTTGAAGAAATGTGTCACGAATTTATAAAAAGTTCACAAATTCAAAAGAAAGTTCGTATAAAGGGTAATATAAGCCTTTCGCAAATCGTACCCACCGCTGAACGTATATGTCATATAGTAGCATAGGCCCTGTCCTGAGCGATGAGGGGTTGTTGTAAGCGTGTACCTCTCAGGCGGTAAGTAGTTAGTTTGCATGATTGCGCACGCTTATATTACCCTTTTTATGTGTGTGTGTGTGGGGGGGGTGCCAAGTGGGCTCTAGTATCAACCGTGTGCAATCATGCAAAGTAACCACTTACCGCCTGAGAGGTACACGCTTACAACAGCGCACACATCGCTCTCCAAGAAGCGGCACGGATAGAACTTTGTGCTGCCATCGCCATCCCTCCCTCCTCCTCCCTCGCCTCGCCGACGCCACATGGCGCCTCCGGGGCAGTCTTCTCTCGCAGTTGCCACAACACATCCCGGATGAATCTTGAGCGGTGGCACTTGATGGGTGCGCGCCAGTGGTGCGTGGTTAGGCGCAGTGGCTTGGAGACTTGCCTCACGTGTTGGGGGTCTCCATCAACGTCACTGGAGGCTCTCAACTATTGCTGGGGATGACAACCATTATTCACAACGAGTGGAAGCCGAGGCGGCGGCATCAGAGATTGGGTGGTGCTCCTTCTGGGCGGCGCAGCAGATCAAGGGACACATCTCTCAATTCTAGTTGCCGGGGGTGCTTACATATTATCTGGCCAGTACGTGCGCTCGCGCGTTTGCAACCACTCGCGATGGCCGCATGTGTGGATGGCCTTTCCCAAAGGTTACTCGGGAGCTAGCGGCAAAAGCCGAAGAGGCGGCTTCGGGCCATGGATCTTACGATGGTCTCATCGAAGATGCGGAGCAGAGGGTCATGGCACAGCGGGCTATGGGGTGGTCCTAGGCAATGGGGATCTAGGACCTTGCACCCTGATCATCAGGATGCATCGGTGGCAGACATTGCACACATATCAACGGATGACTAGTGCGCTTGAGTAGGTGGTGGCTAGGATGTGCTCTGGCATGCTGCCCAGAAGATGGGACTGGGACGCTAAATTGTTGATATGGTGGTGCCGCAAGCCATGAGGCGGCCCAGCGTGCAAAGATCTCACGCGGTGGTAGGGGTTGTGTAGTGGACCGGCCGGTCTCGTGGTTCGAGCAAGAGGAGAGCAAGGGAACACCGGGTGAAAACTTTGCCCTTGGCTCTTGGCCTAGGCTGGCAATTGACCCCTTCGAGCGCTACTTTCTTCTTGAAGACTTTTTCGAAGCGTGGTGCTTGGCTCTCTTCATAAAACATTCCAAGGGAAACCTCCTATCTCATCAGGATTGATCGATAGTGTCGCTCTACGTTATGCTCCCCTGGGAGAATTGTTCTTGCAGTGGTCACTAGCTGGAGGGACAAATGGATGAGTGAGGATGTGAGGGTCATTGCGATGGTCGCGGCAATGGTTGATGGATGACTGTGATGATGGCATTGAGACTTTTGTGGCGACGAAGGCAGGCGTGTGTGTGATGTCGGAGACGCCGCCATGGTTGCGGTATTCGATTCTTCTTTGGTGTGGCCGCAGGATTGCCTCGATTTGTTTGTGGTCATGAAGTTGAAGCTGTGGAGGGCCCCGGCGGCGACGATGACGGGTACTCGTGTTCCGTTTGGTGGTCTTCCACGGCGCCAACCTTACATATAGTTCTCCTTCATAGTTCTCCGTTAGAGTAGGAACTGCGTTATCCTCGTCGTGGGTGGCTTAGTTCTGGCACGAACCTTCATGTGACTCTGCATTGCCTCTATAGTGTTGGTTGGGTCGACGATTACCTATGATGAAGTCAGAGTTGCTTGCTCACGGATTAGGAATGTCGATGATGCATGCATGGGGACGTGATGACGTCGTGTGCTATCTCGACGAGGCTCTCTTTGAGGAGGTGTGTGTGGGATAGCCTATGTGTGCCGCTAAGCGGTTTCTGATGCCTTTTTCCCGGTTTCTCTTTAATTAACCGATTAGTTCCGTTCTACTTAATTACTTAATTAATGGATGAGGCAAATCTTTTGCCTCCATTATAAAAAAAGACCATGAATTGCTTGATACGGGAACAATCATGCTTATTCCATTCTACTAACCTCATGTTGCTACAATACTGTGCAATCTCTGATGATGACCGACGAAACTTAGCAGACGATAAATCTTCTTTTTTGCGGAAAAGATGATAAATCTAGCTAGATCACGCACCCGTGCACTGTCTCAACGACAACTCTCTTTTTCTTGACGAACAAACAATTACATTCTGTCATGCCTGTTAGAAGGGAGAGAGAGGTTTGGTGGAATAGTTGTTGTATTTCTTGAGCCTCGTGGGCATTTATATGGGAGTACAATGATCAACTTGGAGTACAAGACAAGCCAGAACAAATCCTAGTCTATCTCATCTTTCCTAATAATCAATATACTCAACATCCCCCCGCAGTCACAATGGTAGCGACGCAGACGGTGAGACTGGAGAAGAATCCGAAGGCAAGCCGGCGGACACCCCCCAGTCGTAACAATCGATACATCGCGGAGTCGTGGCTGGAGTGGAAACCGACGAGGTTTCTCAAGCAGGCGGTAGCCCTTTGTGCCATTTGTCGATGTAGCCGAGAGCATGGGTGGTGTAGCGGTGGTCGAGGTAGCCGTGCGAAGAAGGCCGTGGTCGGTGCCGAGTCGGGGTGGACGGTGTCGAGTAAGTCCCCGTGGAGCCGCGGGCGCAATGGGGCGCCGAGTTAGATGGGCGCAGTGGTGTCGAAGTAGTGGTGCACCAGGAAAAAGATGTTGTTGACGACGCGTCGCGGCGGGTTTGCCAAACCCGGGGACACATCGTGGACGAAGGCACGCACCGGTGTTGCCAGCACCAGGCATGCGTAGACGGACGAAGACGAAGTTGACGAAGTGCCGACTAGGCTTGCCTGGCCCGGGGACACTTCGTGGATGAAGGCATGCATCGGTGTTTCCAGCACCGGGCATGCGGAGACTGGGACCTGCATGAGCTATACGCCATGTCGAGGAGTCGGAGGGGCCAGCAGAGAAGAACTCGACGACGATAGCGGAGTTCATCGGCGCGGGGCCGATGTCGCCCGCGGTTGTCGGAGTAGACCAAGTGGTCGGGGTAGATGATGGTGATGCTGGCGACGAGCTGGGGCTGGATGAAGACGAACGAGGTGGACGGGCGGCGGCGTCAGCTACGGAGGTAGCGGCGGCAGCGGCCAAAGAAGAGTGGCGGCGGTGGCGGCTAGGTTAGGAATGCGGAGGCGGTGCTCGAAGTAGGCGAAAAACCCTAACAGCGTGACGAAGACCATCACGGACGGTGGCGTTCCTGCGCCAAGGAAGACGGCACGACGCATACCATGGGAGGTCGACGCGTGGTGACGGCGGAGTTGACCACGGGCCGCGGCACTACGGCCCGAAGGGGCGACACAGCGGCGGTGGGCATGTCGGGGCGACGGCAGGAAGACCTCGGGGCGACGACGGGGACCGCGGGCTGCGGCGCTATAGCCTGAAGGGGCGGTGCAGCAGCAGAGCACCGGCCGGTGCAACCGCGAGGACGGTGGCTGGGACCATAGGGGTGACGCGCGAGTCGATGCAGCCGCGAGGAGAACCACGGGGCAGCAGCGCTGTGGCCCGACGGGGCGACACAACGGCAGTCTGATGCTCGATCGGTGGGGAGGCGCGGTAACTCGGGGACGATCTTCACGGAAATTGCGGAGGTGCGTGCAACCAACAGGCCAGGTCGGTCGCGCGGCGTTGATGGAGCGAAGCAGCGGACAGGTGATCAATCTAACCGCTCGAAGGGTCGAGGACGCGACTGCTAGAAGGACGATAAAGTCGGTGTAGTTATGCGTGGCCGGACGTAGCAGGAGGCGCTGCCGGCTAGCGGAGACACTCGCGAGCAAAGACGCCCTGGCCAAGTTAGCACTCACGTTCGGTGCATGTGACACAAAAGTGCCATAGGAAAAGGTCCAAAATAAACCCTGAACTCGTAGGCGCTAGCTAAATCGAACCCCCAACTCACAATCCCTGAAATTGGCACTCTGAACTCACTAATCCCGGTCTAAATCGAACCTTGAGAGCGTTTTAGTGCGAAAAACGCTAATGTGGCAGGAGTCAACCAGGATTGACCTGACTTGTGGGCCAGCCAGTGGTTTACCCTCGACTTAAGTAGTGCCCTCGATTGTGGAATTTGCGGAGGGAGAAGCTAGGGTTAGCGGCGGCTGAAGGAAATATGCCCTAGAGGCAATAATAAAGTTGTTATTTATATTTCCTTATATCATGATAAATGTTTATTATTCATGCTAGAATTGTATTAACCGGAAACTTAGTACATGTGTGAATACATAGACAAACAGAGTGTCACTAGTATGCATCTACTTGACTAGCTCGTTGAATCAAAGATGGTTAAGTTTCCTAGCCATAGACATGGGTTGTCATTTGATTAATGGGATCACATCATTAGAGAATGATGTGATTGACTTGACCCATTCCGTTAGCTTAGCACTTGATCGTTTAGTATGTTGCTATTGCTTTCTTCATGACTTATACATGTTCCTATGACTATGAGATTATGCAACTCCCAAATACCGGAGGAACACTTTGTGTGCTACCAAACGTCACAACGAATCGGGTGATTATAAAGGTACTCTACAGTGTCTCCGATGGTACTTGTTGAGTTGGCATAGATCGAGATTAGGATTTGTCACTCCGATTGTCTGGAGAGGTATCTCTGGCCCTCTCGGTAATGCACATTACTATAAGCCTTGCAAGCAATGTGACTAATGAGTTAGTTGCGGGATGATGCATTATGGAACGAGTAAAGAGACTTGCCGGTAACGAGATTGAACTAGGTATTGAGATACCGATGATCAAATCTCGGGCAAGTAACATACCGATGACAAAGGGAACAACATGTTGTTGTGCGGTTTGACCGATAAAGATCTTCGTAGAATATGTGGGAGCCAATATGAACATCCAGGTTGCACTATTGGTTATTGACCGGAGACGTGTCTCGTTCATGTCTACATAGTTCTCGAACCCGTAGGGTCCGCCGCTTAACGTTCGGTGACGATCGGTATTATCAGTTTATGTGTTTTGATGTACCGAAGATAGTTCGGAGTCCCAGATGTGATCAGGGACATGACAAAGAGTCTCGAAATGGCCGAGACATAAAGATTGATATATTGGACGGCTATATTCGGACACCGGAAGTGTTCCGGGTGGTTTCGGAGAAAACCGGAGTGTCGGAGGGTTACGCAGAACCTCCGGGGAAGTTTGGCCCACATGGGCCATAGGGAAGAGGGGAGGCAGCCCACAAGGGGCAGCCGCACCCCGTCCCTATAGGGAGTCCGAATTGGACTAGGGAGGGATGTCGGTGTCAAAACCGGCGGATCTCGGGTAGGGGGTCCCGATCTGTGCGTCAAGGCTGATGGTAACAGGAAGCAAGGGACACAGATGTTTACCCAGGTTCGGGCCCTCTCGATGGAGGTAAAACCCTACTTCCTGCTTGATTAATATTGATGATAGGGGTAGTACAAGAGTAGATCTACCACGAGATCGTAGAGGCTAAACCCTAAGAGCTAGCCTATGATGGTATGATTGTAATTGTGATCGGCCTTCTAAGGACCAACCTCTCCGGTTTATATAGACACCAGAGAGGGATAGGGTTTACATGGAGTCGGTTACAAGGAAGGAAATATAATATCCGGATCGCCAAGCTTGCCTTCCACGCCAAGGAAAGTCCCATCCGGACACGGGCCGAAGTCTTGAGTCTTGTATCTTCACGCTTCAATAGTCCGGACGTCGTACACAGTCCGGTTGTCCGGATACCCCCTAATCTAGTACTCCCTCAGTAGCCCCTGAACAAGGCTTCAATGACGATGAGTCCGGCCCGCAGTCTTGTCTTCGGCATTGCAGGGCGGCTTCCTCCTCCGAATACTCCAAGGTAATTATCGAACACTTGAACCGTGTCCGGATCCACAAGATGATCTTCGCATGCCACCGTAGAGAGAATGATGTTTCACAAATGCAATCTCTTGACAATTTTTTAGGAAACGCGACGTGTCATCACGGTCGGGTCATTATTCGAACCGTTTCCCCACAACCAGCCACTGCGCATATTGTGAGGTGGTTTCCTCGACACGTCTTGTCAAAGCGGAGATCGTGTCCCCTTATCGCGGGATTCTCATCAATACGGGCATGGGTAATCCAACCGTACCGCTAATCGCGGCGAGCGGGAGGCAAACGGGTTCAACCAGGCACGTGGGGAGGCGCAAAGAGCACTTTGCGCCCCTATAAGGCCTCCTTCTCTTTACCCACGCCCTTCTCCTCCCGTTCGCTCATTCCCCTCTTTTCAAGCCCTAACGCCCAAGCACTCTTCCTTTCCACCAAAGAGAGGCTTTCCAAAGATGTCCGGATCCGGAGCAGGAGGCAGATGGATGGCCTCTACTGTCCGGGAGAAGGATATCAAGAAGCTCCGGACACCGGTATCCGCCCGTTCGCCATCGCTTTCCCCGCGGGACAGGTCGCCCCACTCCGGAACCCCACGAGAGTCGTGTTACTTCCCATTTTGTCCGCTGGCTCGGGTTTCCACCCATTTGTTCGCGGAATCATGTATTACTACGGGATTGATTTTCATGATCTTTCCCCCAACTCCTTCCTCAACATCTCGACGTTCATCATCGTCTGCGAGGCTTTTCTTCGGATCTCACCTCACTTAGGCCTGTGGCTGAAGATTTTTAATGTGAAGCCCAAGGTGGTGAGCGGCGAACACACCGAATGCGGCGGCGCCATGGTAAGCAAGATGCCCAAGGCCGTTTGGCCGAAGGGTGCTTTCAACGACTCCGTCAAAGAGTGGCAGCAGCAGTGGTTCTATATCACCGAACCACGCGGCAAAAAGTGGGCGGCCGCTCTAGAGTTCAGATCCAGAGCTCCACTACGGCTCACATCCTGGCCCGAGAAGGGCCCGAACTGGTCCTCGTCCGATGAGTTGTCACTGCTCCAGACGCGCC
Source organism: Aegilops longissima (assembly GCA_021605205.1). Lineage (NCBI taxonomy): Eukaryota > Viridiplantae > Streptophyta > Magnoliopsida > Poales > Poaceae > Aegilops > Aegilops longissima. Next base: position 544,944,667 of record CM038679.1, on the reverse strand, counting down.
TTCAGGGTGTGGTCGATAGGGACGTCAAACTTGTGGATGTAGTCGAGGTGATGCTAGCTCGCCTGGTTCTCCCCTGTCAGGGCTGAGCTTGTACTCTGTGGGAGTTCGACCCCGCCGAGCACCAAACCCTTCGGGAGCTTTATGATTCCTCCCACAAGGATATTTGGAAGGTGCTCTTTAAGTCCGGCAAATCGTGGTCGGGCCCCACCGAGGACCGTGGGTATCAGTTGTCCCATTCTCCAAGCTCGGTAAGTCACAGCCAAGCTCTGTCTATTCATGCTTCAGCTGGCATATCATGAGGGAGACATCCTAATTGTGTTTCATCGTGACCTCAGGGATGGATAAACAAAGTGGAGTGGATACATTGTCCAGCCCCATTGCCGGAGGAACCGGCCGGACCTCTTCTAACGAACATGCTGGTCCCTGCGCCTTACGAGGCGCCAAAGAAGGAGGCCTCCAAGAAGGGCAAGAAGACCCGGAGTAGCCTCCGTCACCGCGAGGCTTCGGACACAAATTCTGAAGACTCGAGCGACGCTCCTTCTTCGGAAGACGAAGAGGAAGAAGCAGAGGAGGACAAGCCTCTCTCTGAAGGTGGGAAGAAGCGTGTAGCTTCCTCGTCCCTGGAGGCCGAATCGCCCAAGAGAAGAAAAGGTTCCTCCTGAGGCATCCACCACGGCCGTCGATAGCAGCCCGAGGGGATCCTGGGCCCAGCCCCTGGAGAAGTCAGTCGTGTACAAGATCCAACACGCATACGCCCCGGGATTGTTTTTGGGTATAGTAGTTTTAACTGTTGCTATATTTTGCACAGTCCGGCGAGGTCTCGCTCCGGCCAGTCCTCATCCGAGTATTCGCTGAGCTCGGACGCCTTGGCGAGCGAGACGCCTCCAGAGGCCCCTTCCCCAAAGTCCCGGCGCGACACTGAGGTGTCGTCTCAACGGGGCTCGGACCAGGGGGGCATATCACTGGAGCCGGACACACGGGAGCAATGGCCCCTAAGTGTGCCGTCAGCAGGGGCGCTCTTGGGTTCGGCCCTCAGCCGGACAAGGTCCAGGAGACCTATAAGGCTCCCGGATCGGGCAAGCAGCCACCTTTAATGGTGGGAGGCCTGCCTACTCTGCCGGCAACCTCTGTTCAAGCGGAGTTGCCAGACGGTCTATCGACAGCGTTAAGGAACGCGTCTATCGTCGATGAACATCGGACCCTTATGGGTGCGGTGGTTGAAAAGATTCGGTCCGCCGCGAGCGGGCTGAACGAGTCCTGCCTTGGCCTTATAAAGGCCTTTGAGGTATGTTTCCTGAGAAACCTTTGAGGAATCATCATAATATGAGTAGTAGCCCTTGATACACTGTCCGGCGAAGGAGAGGGAGCCGGGCAAGGGATCAAATCATCATTTGTCGTGGGGACATACATTAATGATGTGTACCTCTTTGTTTGAACACAGGCGTCTGCGGAGAAGACGGCCGCTCATAATGCGGAAGTGTCCGAACTGAAGCGGAGCCTGGAACGGGCCGAGGAAGAACTTGGTCGCGTGAGGGAGCAATTAGAAGATAAACAAGGTATGTTGAAACATTGTCTTGCATTAGGCACAAATAAGTAATTGTGCTTATTAAAAAGTATTTGTGCCCTAGGAGCAAGTGCCGAATATGAGGCACTGAAAAAGGCTGTGGATGATGCCAACGAGAAGGCTGCCGCCGAACAGGCACTTCGTGAAAAACACGAGGCCAGGGTTGTCACAGCTGAGCGGGAGCTCCATGAGGCTGTGAAGAAAAGCGAGGGCTTGGAGCGAGTCTAGTAGGGAAAGAATCTGAACTTCGCCAAGCGCTCCAAGTCATGAAGATGCTCGAAGAAGCCCGAGGTGCTGTACGGGACATTCAGGAGGCCCGGAAAGTTGCGGCTGGTAAGGCCTTCTATATTCTTAGCCATTTGTTCATGATAATGGGAAGAACTCTAAGCGGCAAGCTGAATTCTTATTTTTCCAGGGGCGTTTGCAGATCTTCCTCACAGCATATCGGATGTCACCCAATTCTACTGAATCGAGGAAAAGAAGTCCGTGGAGAGGGATTTCTGGTCGCAGTATTTGGCACCGAACCATCCAGTGCCCTTTATCGATCACCAAGCAGCTGGTCGAACTGCACCAGCGGCCGAACTAGCCATGAAGGATTTGATTGTCCGTTTGTGGCAGCTGAGCCAATTCGCAAAGCGATTTCGGCTCGTGAAGAGGATTGTGGGCGCTTGTCCTCGGCTCGATGCTATTAGCGTCGGTGTGCATAGAGGGTGCGCAGATGGCATTCGCCCGCAAAAAAGTGCATTGGGGAAGCTTGACGCGAGAAGCTGATGACGAGGGGCCGCCAGAGGGTAAGGAGCATCGCAAGCCCGAACTGTACTATGAAGGTGTATCAAAGGAGCCATATGCGGCGGATAAATGTACCAAAGACATTATATTTCCACGAGGGCATTCATGCCGCTTTTGTAATATGGGATGGTGGCATTTTATTATATATTGCCTGTTTTGTTTGAACATATGTTCTTCCCAATAAGCTGTTTATTGTATGTAAATCCTGAGAGTTGGCCAGTTGTCGGCTTCTGCCCCCACGTAGAAAGAATACGGGGGTGTTCGGGATATATCTGAACGCTCTTTATCCCATAGTTGGGTCCTTTTGCGGAGGTGTTTCTCACCACGAACCAGGCAATCGGACTATAAGGCTTTATTACTCTCACTTAGCCATAGGAATTCGAGTATGGTCGGCGCAGCCCCTAGTGTTCGGAGGGCCGAACTAGGGGCTCTATTGGCGCCTGATCAGAAGACTGATCAGTCGCACTCTGCATTTATAATGGCGTTGTGCGGAATAAATCTTTAGGAATTTTACAACCTCTCGAACAGCTGACCAGCTCTCGCTGTATCATGACAGTCGGTTTTCGGCTTTCTCTACTGAGGTGCTCGTCCGGCAGATCCGGGACACAATTGCAGTAGTTCTCCCTGCGCTACCTTAGCCGATATAACGGAACGTAAGGTACCAAAACAAGGGAGCCGGGCAAACCCAACCAATGACCCAAGACATGATTCAAAGCTGATGCATATAGTGCTATAAGTTCGGGGTGCCGGACGACCGAGAAGGTGGTCGGACTTTCTTGTCGTATTATGAAGCCCCTGGCATAGTCGGGCGTAACACTAGGTGTCGATGAAAAGCGACGGCCGATAAGTGTTATTTTGGTCTACGCATGATATGTCTAGGCATACGAGTACGATGTATGATTATGAAAAGAGGTGTTTTTTGGCGGAACCTGTGATGGCCGGACTGGAGGGAGTTGTCAGTGGATCAAGAGTGAATCCGGGCTGCCTTCATTTAGGGGGGAGGGCTCCTTGTGTGTCCGGGCCGATTCCACGTCACCAATCCTGTTCTGCGTCAAAGTTAGTTTGTAAGGCAAATACTCGGGGGTAGCCGAGCGTCCTCTTGCGGTTGGTCCGAGGGCTCCTGATCGGTCCCTGGTAAACCCAGTCGTTATACCGTTGGGTAGCGCGGACTCCTCAATTGGTGTCCGAATAGTTGGCTGTCATATCAAAATTTTGATAGGCATGCGCGACTCGCTACTCCGGCAGCTGTATGATTTCCGCCCTGAGGGCGGGGTTCGGCCGTGTGATTGTATCACATGGTGCTGGCCTGAGTGATTGACCACGTGGAATCTAGTCAACGTGGTTCGTCCCGTTAGCATACGGTAAATTACCACATGGTGGGAAGGTGCCGGAGATTTATTCTTTGGCGAAGTATTTTTTGGTTATCCGAAGACAACCGTTTAGAATGATGGGCCAGCAGAATTTGGCCTTTGCCCCTAGCATCTTTTAGGAGATGTTTGTCGGTGTACTAGAGTAGGGGTACCCTAGTACCCCGAACTTCGTCACGGACGATTCTGCAGCGCCAGCGGCGGGCGGCTTGATGGCCGCTAAGATCTCAAAGAGCTCCCTTGGAGCCATTCAAGAACAAAGCAGTCAAGACCCGGCAAGAGGAGCTTGCCGGAAGGCCACTCAGTATGCGCAAGGAAAACAAGGCCCGGCAAGAGGAGCTTGCGGGAAGGCTTATGGCGCTAAACCCCCAAGCGCGACAAGGTTCCCGCCGCGGCAAGGCGCTTGCCGGGATGGGCGACCTCTCTTCATCTCCGCTCCAGCTCACCCGCCAACGTGTCACCACGGGGCTCTCCCAAGGACGCGTGTCGGTGGGCTGTGCAGCCAGCGGGGAGTAGCGACAAACAACGCTGACAAGCCACCATCGTGGCGGACGGAGGCGCACTTAACGGTCCCTGTTACACTGTTTGGGCGACTGAGACAGGCATTGATGACCTTTGTCCCTTGCCGTCAGAGTTAGGTATAGGTTACTGTACACTGTACAAAGCGGTGTACCTACCTAAGTTTTTACCATTGTAACCTTGTCTATTTGCCACATGTGGTAACCCCTTGTGCCTATAAAAGGAGGTCCAGGGGCAACGTAGAGGAGGTTCGGTTCGCCTGGTTTCGGTCCAGCTCCAGCTTAGTTCATCACATCCAGGCTAGGTTTTGTAGCCCGCATTGCTCCCTAGCAAGAACACCAGAGAATCCACAAAGCAGCAGTAGGAGTATTATCTCTCCGGAGAGCTCCGAAGCTGGGTAAAAACCCTCATGTGTGCATCGCCTCGATCCGCTCTTTGCGCAATCTCCGCCCCCCTCCGAACCACAAAGGGACCCAGGTCCCGTAGGTGCTCGTGGGGCTCGATCAGCACTTCTCCCCCGACATCTTTGGCGCGCCAGGTAGGGGGCGTCGAGGTTGTGTGAATCCGATCAGGCAGTCGCACTAGCAACTCCATCGAAATCTTCGTCGACATGGCGCCGAAGAAGAAGCCTTCGGCAGCAGCTGAGCCGTCCGCGTCGAACCCACCACCACCAGAGCCGTCAGGTGGTGGGGAAGCATGGCGGGAGGACCGGCCATCGAGGGAGCCCACGATGCCGCCAGGCCCAAGGACAACGCGGCGCGGGCGTCGGCGTCCGAATCTGGACCGCGTCCTTTGCAGGAGGCGCAGGACAGACACCGTCATGATACCCGCGGCGCCATACGCTCATTGGATCAAGGCCAAGCTGGAGGATCCCGAGGCCCTCGAGACCCGCATGCGCCTCAGCATGCCGGTACGAGTGGGGTACGGTCCCTAGGGCGGGATGCTGCTCCTCCTAACTTGGTTGGGAGTCCGAGCATATCCTGTTCTTCGCTCCGTACTCCCTTGCCGCCAACCACGCCAGCGGAAGCCTTGGCAAGAGCCCAGTTACTACTAGATTACCCTCCGACGGCCGATAAGGTCGACGAGTGGAGGGCCACAATCCAAAGTCTCATCGGCTTCGCTTAACGGCGACGTCCCTGCGGCAACCGAAAGCCGCCGCAATCATGGGCGAGGCGACAAGGCGCGAGCCGATGGCGACGAGACTTGCGGGGGTGCACCCACCATACACTCCCCTTCCCGAAGGCCAAGATCGCCGACTCGCCGGATCTACCTCGACAGCGACTCCACAGCGTCGTCGGATCCGCGAGCTCGTCGCGACCAGCGCCAAGTTCTTCGGGAGCGGCAAGAAGAGGACGCTCGAACCCGTATCGAGCGCCGAAGAGAAGCGCGCCGTCAATCCGACCAACGCGCCGGGCCCACTGTCGATATGCACGCGCCAGGGGAACCAGGCGACTTGCCGTACGCGGTGGGTTGCCCTGCGTTCACTCGTGAGCTGCGGCAAGTCCGGTGGCCCGACAAGAAAAACTTCAAACCAGACGTGCCGGAGAAGTATGACGGCAGGACACACCCATCGGAGTTCCTCAGCATCTACACCATTGCGGTGCAGGCTGCGGGGGGACGAGACGACAAGATCCTCGCCAACTACTTCCCCTTGGTGCTCAAGCCAAATGTCAGATCTTGGCTCATGCACTTGCCTCGATGGCTCTATTTCTTCTTGGGCAGATTTGTGCCACCGGTTTGTTGGCGCCTTCACAGCGACCACAAGCCTCATGGCTGTGAGAGTGATCTCCACCTGCTTGCCCGAAGGAGGGGTCTCTCGCAAAATTCATCTAGAGATTCGATCGAGTGCACTACAACATCCTGCACGTCCACCCCGCCAAGCGGATTAGTGCATTCCATCGTAATGTACGCAATCGCAGGATGAGGAGGAGATGGCGATGTGTAAAGTGAAAGACGTCGTGAGCTATACGCTCTGGCCGACAAGTGTGCACGCTGAAGAAGGAAGAAGGCTCCGGGAGAGAGTGTGGAGCAGAGTCTGACGAAGGAGGGGACCACCCGCAAGGAATAGTCGGCGGAACAACAGAGGAAGAAAACCAAGAAGTACTAGTTGTCGAGCAGCCCGGCAAGGATGGTGCCGCCAACCAAGCCAAGGCCGGTGGCTCCGGCAAGGAGGTTGCCGTTGACGCCGACCGCAGGTATGGCGGCCGACAAGCCTGGCAGCTCCAACAAGCAGTACTGTAAAATCCACCGCACTAAGGGCCATGATCTCCAGAGCTGCAAGAAAGTCGAGCAGCTTGTTGAGCTACAGAAAGCTGAATACGAGCGGCGGGACAAGGAGAAAGCCCAAGAAGGTGCAGGTGCAACAAGTAAGAAGAGACCCGGTAGGGGAGGACGCCGCGGCAAGGCCAAGCAGCGGCAAGGAGACAGACCTCCCCGTGGCCGCGACAAGGAAGAAGATGAAGATGAAGATGACGAGGACGATGAGGACGACGAGACTGATGAGCATGAGTTTCAAAAGGCAACAGAGGTCCTTTGCGTCGATGGTGGTGCGTCTCTGCATACCTCGCACCGCCAACTCAAGCAATGGATGCGCGAGGTCAATGCAGCAGAACCATCCATAGAGTCACGCAAACCTCTGAAGTGGTCCAGCACGCCCATCATCTTTGACATTGAGGATCACCCTGATCGCATCACTGCGGTCGGGTGTTTGCCGATGTTGGTCTCACCAACCATCCGCAGCCTCAAGGTCACAAAGATGCTGGTTGACGGCGGGGCCGGCCTGAATTTGATCTCCTCCGCAGACTCGAAACTCCAAATCCTCGACAATGAGCTCAAGAAACTGGTACTTTCCAAGGAATCAACCCAGGGAGGAGCAAGCCCAAAGGGAAGATCACGCTGCCGGTAACATTCGGCAGCAAACTCAACTTCAGAACTGAGAGGGTCACGTTTGACGTCGCCGATTTCCCATTGCCCTACAATGGCATACTTGGCCGTCCAGCACTCGCCAAGTTTATGGCCGCCTCTCATTATGCATACAACCTACTCAAGATGCCCGGCCCGATAAGCGTAATCTCTGTCCATGGCGACAAGAAAGACGCGCTTATCTGCGCCGACAAGATTTACCGGGATGCAGCAGCCGTGACGGATAGCAAACCACTTACCGCTGAAGCTCCCGGGGCAAAGAAGAAGACCACTGGATCCGGCAAGAGCACTGTTGCCCACTCCGGCAAGCGCACCTCTTCGGAGTGCTGCGCTACCGTCGAGGACGCACCATCGAGCTCCACCGGCAAGTGCAACAAGACGATGACAGCTCCACCAAAGACCAAGAAAGTGCCCGCCAAGGAGGACGGCGCTGGTGGTACCTTTACCATCAGTGCCACGCTTGATCCTAAATAGGAAGGCGAGCTCGTTGCTTTCCTGCGGGCGAATGTCGATGTGTTTGCATGGCAACCATTCGATATCCCCGGCGTTCCCAGGAAAGTAATTGAGCACCACCTAGCTGTCTGTCCTCACGCGCGGCCCGTCAAGCAAAAAGTTAGGAAACAGCGTTGGGCGCCAAGAGTTCATAGCGAAGAAATCAAGAAATTGGAAGCAGCGGGGCTTGTCAGAGGAGTCCTCCACCCCACGTGGTTGGCCAATCCGGTAGTGGTGCGCAAGGCTAATGGGAAATGGAGGCTTTGTATTGACTTCACAGATGTTAATAAAGCTTGCCCCAAGGACCCGTTTCCCTTGCCACGACGACCAGATTGTTGACTCCACGGTGGATGCGATCCGCTTTCATTTCTTGATGCATATTCAGGATATCATCAGATCTTCATGGCGAAGAGGATGAAGAGAAACCGCATTCATCACACCATGTGGCACGTCTCGCTTTATACGGATGCCTTCGGTTTGAAGAATGCTGGTTCAACCTTTGCAAGGTAGTCCATGATGCTTTTGGCCCACGAGATACGTAAATGTAGAAGCCTACATGGATGACATAGTGGTCAAGAGCAAGGACAGAGCGACTCTGATTCAGGATTTGGATGAGACGTTTGCAAACCTGCGCAAGATCAACCTCAAGCTCAACCCCGAGAAGTGCGTGTTTGGAGTCCCTTCCGGCAAGCTTCTCGGGTTCTTTGTATCTCAGCGGGGAATTGAAGCCAATCCCAACAAGATCAAGGCCATTGAGCAGATCGAAGCACCAAAGCGCGTCAAGGATGTCAGAAGACTTGCCGGTTGCGTGGCTGCTCTTAGCAGGTTCATCTCTAAATCTGCTGAACGCGCCCTGCCCTTTTTCAAGATTTTGAAAATGGCAGGTCCAATGAAATGGACTCCCGAAGCGGAGGCTGCGCTGCGGGACTTGAAGAGATACCTGTCCTCCGCTCCAATACTTGTCGCACCTAAGCCACAAGAAAAGTTGCTGCTGTATATAGCAGCGACCAATCAAGTGGTTAGTGTTGCGTTAGTAGCGGAGAGGGAGGCGGATGATGAGCCGGCAACCAAGGCAGGCGCATCCAGTGACAAGCAAGACGCTTCGCCGTCAAGCTCTGGTCCCGACAAGGACGGATCAGCGCAGGGTTGCGACAAGATACGGAAGAAGATGGTGCAGCGCCCAGTCTACTTTGTCAGTTCCCTTCTGCAGGGGGCTAGATCGAGGTACTCTGGTGTGCAGAAGCTGCTTTTCGGCCTGCTCATGGCCTCGAGAAAGCTGCGCCATTACTTCCAAGCACATGAGATAACAGTTGTCACTCGCTTTCCGCTGAAGAGGATATTGCAAAATCCAGAGGCAACAGGCAGGATCGTTGAGTGGGCACTGGAACTATCAAGCTTTGGTCTCAAGTTTGAGAGCACTTCAACTATCCAGAGCAGGGCATTGGCAGAATTCATAGCAGAGTGGACGCCAACGCAAGATGAAGAAATTCCAGAGACGAGCATCCCCGTCAAGGAGGCAAATAAAGAGTGGTTGATGTACTTCGATGGTGCCTTCTCGCTGCAAGGCGCCGGTGCCGGTGTGCTGCTTATCGCACCCACCGGAGAGCACCTCAAGTACATAGTCCAGATGCACTTTCCCAAGGAACAAGCAACAAACAATACTGCAGAGTATGAAGGATTGCTTGCCGGTCTCAGGATTGCGGTGGACCTTGGGATTAAGAAGCTCATTGTCAGGGGAGACTCACAACTTGTCGTCCGCCAAGTAAATAAAGATTACCAGAGTCCGTTGATGGAAGCGTACGTCGATGAAGTGAGGAAGCTGGAAGAGCACTTTGAAGGCCTGCAAATGGAACACGTTCCAAGAGCACAGAATGATATAGCTGATGGCCTCTCCAAATGTGCCGCACTTAAGTTACACAATGGAACCAGGGATTTTATGCTCAAGCTGACTCAACCAACCGTGACACCATCAACAGGACAAAGCAAAAAGAAAATTGGTTTCTGGCGACTACTTTCCGCGAGCTCTCGAAGCCGCCGCCAAGAAGGTCCCTAAAACCAACGCAAATATCGCCGAGGAGCAGTCGCTCCGACAAACCATCTTGGTTTGTATCATCGAAGCAACGCTCCCGACAAGCTTAGCTCCGGCAAGCTTGGCGGGATCATCGACTCCGGCTGACCTGCAGGTCCTTGCCGTAGAAGCCGATGGTCCCGCAGTGATAGATGAGCCTTTAGTCCTTGTTGTCGAGCCACGAGCTCCAACATGGGCACAACAGATCGTCCATTTCCTTCAGACGGAGAACTTCCCAAGAGCAAGAAGAAGCGGAAAAAGTAGCCCGGCAGTCAAGTATGTACCAGTTTGTTGACAACATCCATGCATGTAAGAAGACTCAACCGAGTGAAATTGAAGTGTATTTGCCGGAAGATGGATGAAAGCTGTTGGCGGAGATACATGGAGGCATATGTGGTCACCACATTGGCGCCAAGAGCACTTGCCGCAAAGCTTTCCGGCAAGGTTTCTTCTAGCGAAGCCCTCCAGATGCAACCGCACAAGTAACCAAGTGTGAAGCGTGCAGTTCCATTCAAAACAGATACACCAGCCAGCTCAAGCTCTCCAGACGATCCCTTTATCCTGGCCCTTCTCGGTGCGGGGCTCGACATCCTCGGCCCCTTCCCCGAGCTGTCGGGGCTTTGAATACTTGTACGTGCAATCGACAAGTTCACAAAGTGGTCGGAAGTGGAACCAGTGAGGAAGGTGACCGCACAGTCAGCCGTCAAGTTCTTCAGGTCAATTGTTTGCCGTTTCGGGATTCCTAACCGGATCATCACCGACAACAGCACACAGTTCATGAGTCGCACCTTCATGCAGTATGCCCAAGATCTTGGCGCCAAGATCTGCTTTGCTTCCGCTTGCTCATCCGAGAAGCAACGGTCAAGCGAGAGAGCAAACGCTGAAGTGCTGCGAGGACTCAAGACCGAACTTTCGACAGGCTGCACAAGTGCGGAAGGAACTGGATCGAGGAGCTGCCGGTGGTTCTTTGGTCGATCAGGACGATGCCAAATCGAGCCACCGCCGGACACCCTTTGCTCTAGTCTACGGAGCAGAGGCAGTTCTCCCCACGGAACTCAGATCTGGGTCACCTCGAGTGCTCGCTTATGATGAGCTTGAGCAAGAGCAGCTGCGGCAAGATGACGCTGCTCCTCGAGGAAGATCGTCTTCAGTCTTTGTCACGAGTTGCTCGTTACCAGCAAGCTTTGCGCCTCTACCATAGCCGCAGTTAATGCCGAAGCTTTGAGGAAGGCGACCTTGTTCTTGGTAGCGCTCAATCCGCCAAGAATTCCAACAAGTTGACGCCGAAGTGGGAAGGCCCTTATCGGGTAAAACGAGTCACTAGGCCGGCGCTGTCCGCCTTTGAGACCAAGACGGCTTTCCGTGAGCAATTCCTGGAACATAGAGCATCTTCGCAAGTTTTACCCATAAAGCGCGGTTGTTGGAACCTGCTCCGCAACCACCCTTTATACAAGTCTTGCCGCTGTTGCATGTAATCCTTTGTACAAAGTCGAGGCGCAGACCCGTGCATCAAGAAGCCTATGGTTGCGCACACTTTTGTTAATACATGCTTTCATAATCAAATATGCATGTGTTTACTAACATCTTGTGCAGCACCCGCACCCGGTAAGCGATAATGAGCCATTGGGCCCCATAACTTTCTTTTTCTCTTCTTTCTTCTCAAACAAGGAGAAGGTTCCTCCACCCACAAGTTAACCGGGGGGGAAAGGAGGAAAGAATGGTGTGGGCCGACAAGCGTCGCCGAGGAACTGTCGCTTTGCCGGAGAATGGACAATGTAAAAGCTAAGTTGCTAAGTTTAAGCGACCAGTTTTAAATTTTCAAGTTATCTTCCTCGAACGATAAGTACTTTGTATGGAAAACCTGTGCGCGGAGGAACCAAATCGTACTGGTCGCACCCTTATTTTGTTTCGAGTCCGCTCAACAATTTAAGTGAGCTGCGACTAGTCTGCGACGAGGTTGCTTGTCGGTAGCGACCCCGCCAGCAGGCTGCTGAAGTTCCGCACTCGGCGCTCGCGGCAAGGGTGCCTGCACCGGCAAGTTTCCCTAAAAGCGTAGGGTAAAAACATACAAGGGAAGAAATCGAGTAAAGGAAATAACAGTGCATTCGGTTGCCTAAGATAGCATATATTGCAAAAATAACCTATCATGGCGCTAGCTAAATTGTTCTCGGAACCGAAATAACAGCGAAGAAAAGAAAGGTGCGCCGGCGTCCAAGCCCCGACAAGCCAGAGTTGCCGGGGGCTGCGGCAAGCCAGAGTTGCCGGAGGCCGCGGCAAGCCGGAGTTGCCGGGGTCTGCGGCAAGCCAGAATTGCCGGAGACTGCGATATCAGATAAGCCCTTCGTCCTTCTTCAAACATCCCTCTTTCATTAAAAACATTCTTCTCGGATACAGTTCCGTGGAGAGTGAAAAACATGAAAGAGAGGATTACAAGATCTTAAATGCGATAAGGCCGAAGGCTTACAAATTAAAAGATAAGATGCCCGTAATCCCTTTTCTGTCCCTATCTTCGTGGAGGTAGGTTAAGGAGGCGGGAAGGGCAAAGGAGCACCTACGCTGAGCTACAGGTGCGAAGGCACCAAGAGAACATGCCGGGCTCTCCGAGGCTTGACGGGATGGCGGCGACGAAGCAGAGCTCAAGGCGGGCGGCAGGGCGTCGGCCTGACGCTTGTCGAGGGCACTACGCCCTCGTACTCCGACTTGACGGCCTTGTCGCCATCCCTCTTCCCCTTCCGCAGCCTCCCCACGCCAGCCACCCAAGGAGACGACCCCGGGGAGTTCAAGGCGCCGGCGACACGGATGATGGGGTCGCCGGTGACGCGCAGGGCGGCGCCCGACAACTAGTCGGGCCCGCTACCCTCGTCGTCGCTGTCGCTCTCCTCCTCGCCACTCTCGCTTGAGGAGGAATCGTCGCTGTCGGAGGAGCTATCCACGCAGCACCTCGCCCGAGTGCCAAGATCCCCGAAGACCTTGACGGAGAGGAGATCACCCTCCATTAACTTAAAATGCAGGGTAAACCCCGCCAGCAGGTTGTGGATGCGGGCGAACGTCTTCCACCCACAATCAAGATACATCACATTAGGGGCTGGGAATACAACGCGGACTCGTGTGCCGCTGATCCCACAGCCCCTCATGTGCAACCTCAACGTCTCGGGCGGATCCGACTCCATCGCCATCGCGAAACAGCTGGAAGCCGAGGCGACGACAGGCGCCCGGCGCAGTTTGACGAAGAACTCGCAAGGGTCGTCCCCGTGTGGACCGCCATGGAAAGGGACCGGCCGGCGGGCGTGGGCAACACGCCGCTCTGCCCGCCTCTTCCCCGAGCGCCTCTGGCTCGTCCACGACCTCGCCCCCGGAGAGGAACCGCCGACGGAGGCGGAGACGGCGCGCCGCCTCGTCCGCCTCTCCCTCGGGCTCCCCGGCCTCGTCCACGACCTCGCCCCCTCCCTCTTCCCCTTGCGGCTGGCTCTGCCTCCCCGGGCGTGGGATTGGGAGGGGTGCGCTGCCTAGCTGCGACCCTCGCCGCCACCGATGGAGAACCAAGGTTCCCTTTCTCCATGGCAAATGGGAGAGAGGGAAGCAGAAACTGAAGAAAAGAAGGGATGGGAGAGTGCGAGCTTCTGCGCCCCCCTTCCGCCCTTCTTAAAAAGAAGCAAGGCGGGGGCTCGGCCGCCCCGCTCGGCGAATCAAGGCACAGGAAGAGCAGGGAATCAGGACAGACCTGCTGCCTCTGCTCACGACGGCCCAGATTCCCGCTTCCACCGCCCGTGACCCCGAGTGCATGGGAACCACGTGGCGGAGACGCAGAACTGAGGCGACAGATGAAGCGACCTCACACGCCGCCCACTTCGCCCACGACACCACAGTTAACGCGCGCCGTTCTGAAACGCGGTGAGGCGCGTGCCGTTCGTGGAGGCGTGGTGGGTCCAAAACAATAACGGCGTAATCAAGACCACGCCGCCGTGCTTTGTTTTGGGCCTGGCCCAACAGAGCTTAGCGCCGTGTGTGGCCCGAACCGAGGGCTCCTATCGGTGTACTAGAGTAGGGGTACCCTAGTACCCCGAACTTCGTCTGCAGACGATTCTGGCGCCCAGCGGCCGGGCGACTTGATGGCCGCCAAGATCTCGGCAACTCCTTGGAGCCATTCAAGAACAAAGCAATCAAGACCCGGCAAGAGGAGCTTGCGGAAGGCCTCGAGCGCAAAGGAAAACAAGGCCCGGCAAGAGGAGCTTGCCGGAAGGCTGGCGGGCGCTAAACCCCTAAGCGCGACAAGGTTCCCGCCGCGACAAGGCGCTTGCCGGGACGGGCGACCTCTCTTCATCTCCGCTCCAGCTCACCCGCCAACGTGTCACCACGGGGCTCTCCCAAGGACGCGTGTCGGTGGGCTGTGCAGCCAGCGGAGAGTAGCGACAAACAGCGCGACAAGCCACCATCGTGGTGGGCGGAGGCGCATAACGGTCCCTGTTACCTTTGTTTCGCGGACCGAGACAGGCATTGATGACCTTTGTCCCTTGCCGTCAGAGTTAGGTATAGGTTACTGTACACTGTACAAAGCGGTGTACCTACCTAAGTTTTTACCATTGTAACCTTGTCTATTTGCCACATGTGGTAACCCCTTGTGCCTATAAAAGGAGGTCCAGGGGCAACGTAGAGGAGGTTCGGTTCGCCTGGTTTCGGTCCAGCTCCACCTTAGTTCATCACATCCGGGCTAGGTTTTGTAGCCGCATTGCTCCCTAGCAAGAACACGGAGAATCCACAAAGCAGCGGTGGGAGTATTATCTCTCCGGAGAGCTCCGGCTGGGTAAAACCCTCGTGTGCATCGCCTCGATCCGCTCTTTGCGCAATCTCCGCCCCCCTCCGAACCACAAAGGGACCCAGGTCCCGTAGGTGCTCGTGGGGCTCGATCAGCACTTCTCCCCCGACAATGTTGTTTGTGGTTTCACACCTGCGGGGATTTTATGTGTTATGGGGCCCCCGGTTTGCTATGCCTAGAGGTACTGCAATTGAGTTGCTTTGGTTAATGTGGTCGGGGGTGATCGGCCGTACTCTTATGCTATGGGGGGGCTCTTGAACATGTGCCTCCCTTCATTTTTTCCGACACGCGACCAGCCGCTTTGTTTTGAGGATCCGGCATTATCTATTAGTATGCTTTGCCGTTCTTCCAGGAGTACCATGGATTTCACATGGTTGATCGAGTGTGTGGCTCGGGCCGGATAGGTATGAGCTGTTCTTCATCCGCTGACCGGACTGGGAGTTGCTGGAATTAGCACCAGCCTTCTTGTTTTGACGCTTATGACAATTGCGCCAAGGCTTGAGGATGCTTCTTCTTTCGTCCTTCGTATTGTTTTGGACAGTAGCGGTGTTTTGACGTTGGGGCATGTGCCTTGAGTTCTCCTGCTTAGGTTGGGGCGGCCAGTTGTGCCCTGTGTGCCCTTTGTCGGGGCGATCGGGTCCGTATCTTTCAGTGGCAGGACCTTGGTCCATCTGTTCACCAGCGAATCTTGGTCAGCTTTAAGCTGTTGTTGCTTCCTTTGCAGGCTCTTTGCCGTGGCCATGAGCCGTCGCTTGAAGCGAGCTTGTTCCACTGGATCTTCAGGCACGCCAAATTCGTCATTGCCAAGGCTTGCCTCATCCTCGGAGGGGGGCGTATAGTTATCCCTCTCCAAGTATTCCACAGTGGCTAGTTCGGCCTTCTAAAAGGCAAGCCGACTGGGGTTATATTCATCTTCGACGCAATCTGGATTGTTTTTGACTTCTGGGCCGGTATTCCTGTGACGGGGTTTGGAGTGGCGCCGACGACGCCCATGCTTTACTTTTCCCCCTGGGGGATTATCCTTTGTTGCCTCATCGCCATTGGTTTCCTTCGGAGTGTCCGCCATGTGTATATCATGGGGATAGGCGGCTATCCACCGCCCTGTGAGTGGTGGCTCCTGTGATTCTCCAGCATCGTCGTTCATACCATCAATGTCTTCAGAGTCAAAGTCAATCGCGTCGGTTAAATCATTGACCGTGGCAATTAAGTGGGTGGTGGGTGGGCAAAGAATTCCTTCATCGCCTGCTTCCCACTCGAGCTAGACATAGTTCGGCCAAGAGCCTCCTGACAAAGAGAGAGACTCTAATGAGTTCAGCGTGTCATCAAAGGGCGAGTGCTGGAAGATATCCGCAGCTGTGAACTCCATTACCGGAGCCCAACCTGGCTCGACCGGATCGGGAGTGCGCGGACCAGAACCAATGTCCGGATGCGAATCCAGGGGTCCGGATTCACAGACCACCACTGGGGTAAGGCCCGTGTTCGGCTCTACCGCCAATGAGTGCGCGACCTGCGGGGCGGGGTCCAGCCCCCCGTCCTTGGGTAGCGCAGCTTACTCGGTTTAAGTCCGAGGCAAGCTGCGGGGTGGCACCCGAGCTTTGTTCGACAACGAGTCTAAGCCGTGTTAAATGCGTTCTTGTCCGGCGCTCCTAGCATAGGCCCGAATCCGTTAAAGATCCAGTCTCCGTGGATGTCCGCTGTGCAGTTCACGTTTCCAACCCTGATCTAGTGGCTAAGGGCGTGGCTATCGATCTGCTCCAGATGGCCAAGCGAATTGGCCCGCAGGGCGAAGCTGCCGGACATGAAGATCTGCCCGGGGAGAAAAGTCTTGCCCGGGACGGTGTTGTTGACGGTGGTTGAAGGAGCCATCGAGCCTGACAACGACGACACAGAGGAACTCTCAATGAAAGCACCAATGTCGGTGTCAAACCGACGGATCTTGGGTAGGGGGTCCCGATCAGTGCGTCAAGGCTGATGGTAACGAGGAAGCAAGGGACACAGATGTTTACCTGTGTTCGGCCCTCTCGATGGAGGTAAAACCCTACTTCCTGCTTGATTAATATTGATGATATGGTTAGTACAAGAGTAGATCTACCATGAGATCATAGAGGCTAAACCCTAAGAGCTAGCCTATGATGGTATGATTGTAATTGTGATCGGCCTTCTAAGGACCAACCTCTCCGGTTTATATAGACACCGGAGAGGGCTAGGGTTTACATGGAGTCGGTTACAAGGAAGGAAATATAATATCTGGATCGCCAAGCTTGCCTTCCACGCCAAGGAAAGTCCCATCCGGACACGGGCCGAAGTCTTGAATCTTGTATCTTCACACTTCAATAGTCCGGACGTCGTACACAGTCCGGCTGTCCGGATACCCCCTAATCCAGGACTCCCTCAAGGGGGGGGGGCCCTTTCCTTCTCCTCTTCCTCTTTCTTCCTTTCCCCTTCCTCCTCCTAGTTGGACTAGGAAAGGGGGAGCCCTACTCCTACTAGGAGGAGGACTCCTCCCCTCCTTGGCGCGCCCCAAGGGCTAGCTGGCCTCCCCCTTGCTCCTTTATATACGGGGGCATGGGGCACCCTAGAACACACGAGTTGATCATTGATCTCTTAGTCGTGTGCGGTGCCCCCCTCCACCATAATCCACCTCAGTCAAATCATTGTAGTGCTTAGGCGAAGCCCTGCGCCGGCAGCTTCATCATCACCGTCATCACGCCATCGTGCTGACGAAGCTCTCCCTCGACACTCTGCTGGATCGTGAGTTCGTGGGACGTCACCGAGCTGAACGTGTGCAGATCGCGGAGGTGTCGTACTTTCGGTACTAGGATCGGTCGATCGTGAAGACGTACGACTACATCAACCGTGTTGTCATAAAGCTTCCGCTTACGGTCTATGAGGCTACGTGGGCAATACTCTCCCCTCTCATTGCTACGCATCACCATGATCTTGCGTGTGCGTAGGATTTTTTTTGAAATTACTACGTTCCCCAATAGTGGCATCCGAGCCAAGTTTATGCGTAGATGTTATATGCATGAGTAGAACACAAGTGAGTTGTGGGCGATAATAGTCATACTGCTTATCAGCATGTCATACTTTGATTCGACGATATTGTTGGATGAAGCAGCCCGGACCGACATTACGCATACGCTTACGTGAGACTGGTTCTACCGACGTGCTTCACACACAAGTGGCTGGCGGGTGTTAGTTTCTCCAACTTTAGTTGAATCGAGTGTGGCTACGTCCGGTCCTTGTTGAAGGTTAAAACCGCACATACTTGATGAAAAATCGTTGTGGTTTTGATGCATAGGTAGGAACAGTTCCTGCTCAGCCAATAGCAGCCACGTAAAACTTGCAACAACAAAGTAGAGGACGTCTAACTTGTTTTTGCACGGCATGTTGTGATGTGATATGGTCAAGATATGATGCTATATTTTATTGTATGATATGATCATGTTTTATAATAGAGTTATCGGCAACTGGCAGGAGCCATATGGTTGTCGGTTTATTGTATGAAATGCAATCGCCATGTAATTGCTTTACTTTATCACTAAGCTGTAGCGATAGTCGTAGAAGCAATAGTTGGCGAGACGACAACGATGCTACAATGGAGATCAAGGTGTCGTGCCGGTGACGATGGTGATCATGACGCTGCTTTGGAGATTGAGATCAAAAGCACAAGATGATGATCGCCATATCATATCACTTATATTGATTGCATGTGATGTTTATCCTTTATGCATCTTATTTTGCTTAGTTCAACGGTAGCATTATAAGATGATCTCTCACTAAATTTCAAGGTACAAGTGTTCTCCCTGAGTATGCACTGTTGCGAAAGTTCGTCGTGCCGACACACCACGTGATGATCGGGTGTGATAAGCTCTACGTTCACATACAACGGGTGCAAGCCAGTTTTGCACACGTAGAATACTCGGGTTAAACTTGACGAGCCTAGCTTATGCAGATATGTCCTCGGAACACTGAGACCGAAAGGTCGAGCGTGAATCATATAGTAGATATGATCAACATAGTGATGTTCACCATTGAAAACTACTCCATCTCACGTGATGATCGGACATGATTTAGTTGATAGGGATCACGTGATCACTTAGATGATTAGAGGGATGTCTATCTAAGTGGGAGTTCTTTAGTAATATGATTAATTGAACTTTAATTTATCATGAACTTAGTACCTGATAGTATTTTTCATGTCTATGTTGTTGTAGATAGATGGCCCGTGCTGTTGTTCCGTTGAATTTTAATGTGTTCCTAGAGAAAGCTAAGTCGAAAGATGATGGTAGCAACTAAACGGACTGGGTCCATAACTTGAGGATTATCCTCATTGCTGCCTGAAAGAATTACGTCCGGAAGCACCGCTAGGTGCCAAACCTCTTCGCAGAGCAACGCCGGATGTTATGAGCGTCTGGCGAGCAAAGCTGATGACTACTCGATAGTTCAGTGTGCCATGCTTTACAGCTTAGAACCGGGACTTCAATGACGTTTTGAACGTCATGGAGCATATGATATGTTCCAGGAGTTAAAGTTAATATTTCAAGCAAATGCCCAGATTGAGAGATATGAAGTCTCCAATAAGTTCTACAGCTGCAAAATGGAGGAGAATAGTTATGTCAGTGAGCATATACTCAAAATGTCTGGGTATAACAATCACTTGATTCAAGCGGGAGTTAATCTTCACGATGATAGTGTCATTGACAGAATTGTTCAATCACTGCCACCAAGCTACAAGAGCTTCGTGATGAACTATAATATGCAAGGGATGGATAAGACGATTCCCGAGCTCTTCGCAATGCTAAAGGCTGTGGAGGTAGAAATCAAGAAAGAGCATCAAGTGTTGATGGTCAACAAGACCACCAGTTTCAAGAAAAAGGGTAAAGGGAAGAAGGGGAACTTGAAGAAGAATGGCAAGCAAGTTGCTCCTCAAGTGAAGAAGCCCAAGTCTGGACCTAAACCTGTGACTGAGTGCTTCTACTTCAAACGGACTGGTCACTGGAAGCAGAACTGCCCCAAGTATTTGGCGGATAAGAAGGATGGCAAGGTGAACAAAGGTATATGTGATATACATGTTATTGATGTGTACCTTACTAATGCTCGCATAGCACTGGGTATTTGATCTGGTTACATTGCTAATATTTGCAACTCAAGCAGGGACTACGGATTAAGCGAAGATTGGCTAAGGACGAGGTGACGACGCGCGTGGGAAATGGTTCCAAAGTCGAAGTGTTCGCAGTCGGCACGCTACCTCTACATCGACCTTCGGGATTAGTTTTAGACCTGAATAATTGTTATTTGGTGCCACGTTAAGCATGAACATTATATCTGGATCTTGTTTGATGCGAGACGGTTATTCATTTAAATCAGAGAATAATGGTTGTTCTATTTATATGAGTAATATCTGTTATGGTCATGCACCCTTGAAGAGTAGTCTATTTTGATTGAATCTCGATAGTAATGATACACATATTCATAATATTGAAGCCAAAAGATGCAGAGTTGATAATCATAGTACAACTTCTTTGTGGCACTGTCGTTTGGGTCATATTGGTGTAAAGCGCATGAAGAAACTCCATTCTGATGGATTTTTGGAATCACTTGATTATGAATCACTTGGTACTTGCGAACCATGCCTCATGGGCAAGATGACTAAAACTCCGTTCTCCAGAACAACGGAGTGAGCAACAGATTTGTTGGAAATCATACATACTGATGTATATCGTCCGATAAATGTTGAGGCTCGCGATGGGTATCGTTATTTTCTCACCTTCATAGATGATTTGAGCAGATATGAGTATATCTACTTGATGAAACATAAGTCTGAAACATTTGAAAACTTCAAAGAATTTCAGAGTGAAGTGGAAAATCATCATAACAAGAAAATAACGTTTTTACGATGTGATCATGGAGGAGAATATTTGAGTTGCGAGTTTGGTCTTCATTTGAAACAATGCGGAATAATTTCGCAACTCACGCCACCTGGAACACCACAACGTAATGGTGTGTCCGAACGTCGTAATCGTACTTTACTAGATATGGTGCGATCTATGATGTCTCTTACTGATTTACCGCTATCGTTTTGGGGTTATGCTTTAGAGATGTCTGCATTCACGTTAAATAGGGCACCATCTAAATCCATTGAGACGACACCTTATGAACTGTGGTTTGGCAAGAAACCCAAGTTGTCGTTTCTTAAAGTTTGGGGCTGCGATGCTTATGTGAAAGAGCTTCAACCTGATAAGCTTGAACCCAAATCGGAGAAAGTCTTCATAGGATACCCAAAGGAGACTGTTGGGTACACCTTCTATCACAGATCCGAAGGCAAGACATTTGTTGCTAAGAATGGATCCTTTCTAGAGAAGGAGTTTCTCTCGAAAGAAGTGAGTGGGAGGAAAGTAGAACTTGATGAGGTAACTGTACCTGCTCCCTTATTGGAAAGTACTTCATCACAGAAATTTGTTCCTGTGACTCCTACACCAATTAGTGAGAAATGTGTCTTCATAGGATACCCAAAGGAGACTGTTGGGTACACCTTCTATCACAGATCCGAAGGCAAGACATTCGTTGCTAAGAATGGATCCTTTCTAGAGAAGGAGTTTCTCTCGAAAGAAGTGAGTGGGAGGAAAGTAGAACTTGATGAGGTAACTGTACCTGCTCCCTTATTGGAAAGTACTTCATCACAGAAATTTGTTCCTGTGACTCCTACACCAATTAGTGAGGAAGCTAATGATGATGATCATGTAACTTCAGATCAAGTTACTATCGAACCTCGTAGGTCAACCAGAGTAAGATCCGCACCAGAGTGGTACGGTAATCCTGCTCTGGAGGTCATGTTATTTGACCATGATGAACCTACGAACTATGAGGAAGCGATGATGAGCCCAGATTCCGCGAAATGGCTTGAGGCCATGAAATCTGAGATGAGATCCATGTATGAGAACAAAGTGTGGACTTTGGTTGACTTGCCCGTTGATCGGCAAGCCATCAAGAATAAATGGATTTTAAAGAAGAAGACTGACGTTGACGGTAATGTTACTATCTACAAAGCTCGACTTGTTGCGAAAGGTTTTCGACAAGTTCAAGGAGTTGACTACGATGAGACTTTCTCACCCGTAGCGATGCTTAAGTCCGTCCGAATCATGTTAGCAATTGCTACATTTTATGATTATGAAATTTGGCAATGGATGTAAAGACTGCATTCTGAATGGATTTACGGAAGAAGAGTTGTATATGATGCAACCTGAAGGTTTTATCGATCAAAGGATACTAACAAAGTGTGCAAGCTCCAATGATCCATTTATGGACTGGTGCAAGCATCTAGGAGTTGGAATAAGCGTTTTGATAGTGTGATCAAAGCATATGGTTTTATCTGAGACTTTTGAAGAAGCCTGTATTTACAAGAAAGTGAGTGGGAGCTCTGTAGCATTTCTAATATTATATGTGGATGAAATATTGTTGATTGGAAATGATATAGAATTTCTGGATAGTATGAAAGGATACTTGAACAAGAGTTTTTCAATGAAAGACCTCGGTGAAGCTGCTTATATATTAGGCATCAAGATCTATAGAGATAGATCAAGACGCTTAATTGGACTTTCACAAAGCACATACCTTGATAAAGTTTTGAAGAAGTTCAAAATGGATCAAGCAAAGAAAGGGTTCTTGCCTGTGTTACAAGGTGTGAAGTTGAGTCAGACTCAATGCCCGACCACTGCAGAAGATAGAGACAAAATGAAAGGTGTTCCCTATGCTTCAGCCATAGGATCTATCATGTATGCAATGCTGTGTACCAGACCTGATGTGTTCCTTGCTATCAGTTTAGCAGGGAGGTACCAAAGTAATCCAAGAGTGGATCACTGGACAACGGTCAAGAACATCCTGAAATACCTGAAAAGGACTAAGGATATGTTTCTCGTTTATGGAGGTGACAAAGAGCTCGTCGTAAATGGTTACGTCAATGCAAGCTTTGACACTGATCCGGATGACTCTAAGTCACAAACCGGATACGTGTTTATATTGAACGGTGGAGCTGTCAGTTGGTGCAGTTCTAAGCAAAGCGTCGTGGCGGGACCTACGTGTGAAGCGGAGTACATAGCTTCTTTGGAAGCAGCAAATGAAGGAGTCTAGATGAAGGAGTTCATATCCGATCTAGGTGTCATACCTAGTGCATCGGGTCCAATGAAAATCTTTTGTGACAATACTGGTGCAATTGCCTTGGCAAAGGAATCCAGATTTCACAAGAGAACCAAGCACATCAAGAGACGCTTCAATTCCATCCGCGATCAAGTCAAGGAGGGAGACATAGAGATTTGCAAGATACAAACGGATCTGAATGTTGCAGACACGTTGACTAAGCCTATCTCACGAGCAAAATATGATCAGCACCAAGACTCCATGGGTGTTAGAATCATTACTAGGTAATCTAGATTATTGACTCTAGTGCAAGTGGGAGACTGAAGGAAATATGCCCTAGAGGCAATAATAAAGTTGGTATATATATTTGACACCCGGGTAATCAAGCTACAGTAACCTCTGCAAATGATGCCACGTCACCTCGATTACTGTTGATTAATCTCGCGTTAGTTCAAAAACGTTTCAAATTTAAATTCAAATTAATGTCAAACGACAAAGTTTTCAAAATATTAAACTAAAATGTTCTGTGTGTGCAGTTCAATGCCTGGATAATTATAATAAAGCAAACACATTTTTATAAAATGCCTAGATAATTTAAAATGATTTAAAACAGAAAAGAAAATAAATAAAAAAGAAAAAGAAACTACAAAAACACAAAACAAAACAAAACAAGAAAAGGGAGAAAGACCCCCCCCTGCTGGGCCTCGGCCCACCTGGCCACCCACCCTCAGCCCACCAGGCCCAGCCGGCCGGACCCCCACTCCACCTTATCCCCCAGAAACCCTAACCCCCCACCCCCACTTCGCCCCCATTCTCTCCCGATCCCCCTGGATCTGGATCGGGAAACACCAGTCGCTGCCCCGACCCCCGCGCCCGACCACTAATCGTCTCGGCGCCGCCCATCATCGCCGTCCTCTACCGCCCCAATCGCTCCGCCTCCCCACTCCACTCCCAGCAAGGCCCAGCGCCCGGACCGCGCCGCCCAGCTGCGGCACCGCCCGGCCACGTCTTGCCCGGCCTTCGCTGTCCACGTCGCCAACGATGCCACTCGACTCCGCCCCGCCGAGTCCCCGACGCCTCCGCACCAGCGCCGCCCCGTCTGTGACCGTGCCGTGGCCGGAACCCGCTGGAATGCGTCGTCCCCGTCGCTCGCGACCCCATCTCTCCATCACCACCACCGCCCGGAGCGCCTCCGCCTCGACCCCGTCGCCGCTAGCTCGCCTCCGTGGACAATCTGCCTCGCCGGACTTCCTCCCCAACGTCGCCGTCGTCCCCGACCTCCGTCAAGCCCATTGCCCCGACCCCTGCTTCGCACGGTGAGGCCACGGCCTCCCTCACCTCCTCCCCGCGTCACATGCGCCCGCTCGCATCGTTCCTGTCGTTGCCTCACCGACGCCACCTTGTTCCTTGTCGACCACAGCGCCATGCCCACAGCCGCCTCCGGCCTCGGCGCCGCCAGCCGCCAGTGCTCACCATGCCAGCGGTTCCGCCTGTGTCGGGCGCCGTGAACCCCTGGCCTGTTACCACTAGCGTCACCGCCGCTAAGACCCCCTTATGACAATGACAGATGGGGCCCGCCTTAGAACAAAAAATAAAAATAAAAAAGTAAACAATTAATTAATTAGTGAATTAATTAAGTTAATTAACTCTGTTTAGTTGATATAATTAACCAATTAGTTTAATTAAACAGTAATTAGATTAGTTAAACCCTAATTAGCATAAGCGAATATGACAATTTGGGACCCACGTGTCGGTTTGACCCGATCAACCCCTGTTGACTGCGGCGTCATCTTGGCGTCGGCGGAACCAGATTACTCGATAATGTTGAATTAAAATATTTAAATTAATCCTAAAAATGAATTAAAACTTTAAAAATTAATATAAAATAAACCGTAGCTCAGATGGAAAAACTTTCTACATGAAAGTTGCTCAGAACGACGAGGCGAATCCGGATACGCAGCCCGTTCGTCCGCCACATATCCCTAGCATAGTGAACCTGCAACATTTCACCTCCGGTTCATCTGTCCGAAAACGCGGAACACCGGGGATACTTTCCCGGATGTTTCCCCCCTTAACCGGTACCACCTCATACCACGTTAGGGCACACCTAGCACCGCTCATTGTCACGTCACGCATCGTCGTGTTTATGTTTGCATCGTATTCATTGTTTCTTCCCCCTCTTATCTCCGGTAGACTACGAGACCGACGCTGCTGCTGCCCAGTTCGACTACGGAGTTGACGACCTCTCCTTCTTGTCTCGAGCAACCAGCAAGCCCCCTTTGATCACGGATATCGCCTACTCTTCTCTATCTCGCTTGCATTAGAGTAGTGTAGCATGTTCTGCTTTCAATTAATCCTATCTTCGCTGCATAGCCTTGTCCTTGCTACTACTATTATTACCTTTATCGCTATCCTCTTGCTTAGTATAGGATGCTAGTGTTCCATCGATGGCCTGACATTCTTGTCCGTCGCCATGCTATACTCTTTGGGCTGTGATCACTTGGGGAGGTGATCACGGGCATATCTATATACTTTACATTGTTACATTACCTGATCTTGTTGGAGATGGGGGCTGAAAGGATAGGTGGCTCCATCCCGGTAGAGGTGGGCCTGGGTTCCCACGGCCCCCATTGTTACTTTGTGGCGGAGCGGCAGGGCAGGTTGAGACTACAGGGTGAGAGGTGGGCTGGCCCTAGTCGGCATTCGCGGATACTTAACATGTACTAACGAGATCTTGGTATTTGATCTGAGTCGGCCATTTGGTCTATCGCACTAACCATCTACGGGGAGTAGTTATGGGTATCCCGATGTCGTGGTATCGGCGAAGCCTTCGTGGCGTCGGCGGCGAAGCGCGCGCCACGGATTGGACTGAACGCCTGTTAGGCTAGGTGCGCCTCCGGCCCCACGCAACATCAGGTGTGCATTGGGCGATGGGCCCGGACCCTGCGCTTAGGTTTAGACCGGCGTCTGGCCTCTCTGTTGTGCCTAGGTGGGGCTGCGGCGTGTTGATCTTCAGCGGCGGGCATGACCGAGAAAGTGTGTCGGCCAAATGGGATCAAGCGTGTTGGGTTATGTGGTGCACCCTGCAGTGAAGTTTAATCTATTGAATAGCCGTGATCTTGATAACAGGGCGACTTGGAGTTGTACCTTGACCTTATGACAACTAGAACCGGATACTTAATAAAACACACCCTTCCAAGTGCCAGATACAACCCGGTGGTCACTCTCTCTCAGGGTTACGAGGAGGGGATCGCCGTGTAGGATTATGCTATTCGATGCTACTTGGAGGACTTCAGTCTACTCTCTTCTTCATGTTGCAAGACGGAGGCTGCCAGAAGCTTAGTCTTCGACAGGGTTAGATATCCCCCTCTTATTCTGGCATTCTGCAGTTCAGTCCACTGATATGGCCCTTTACACATATAACCATGCATATGTAGTGTAGCTCCTTGCTTGCGAGTACTTTGGATGAGTACTCACAGTTGCCTTCTTCCCCCTTTTCCCCCTATCTCTACTCGATTGCTGCAACCAGACGATGGAGCCCAGGAGCCAGACGCCACCGTCGATGACGACTACTACCCCGGAGGTGCCTACTACTACGTGCAGCCCGCTGACGACGAGCAAGAGTAGTTAGGAGGATCCCAGGCAGGAGGCCTGCGCTTCTTTCGATCTGTATCCCAGTTTGTGCTAGCCTTCTTAAGGCAAACTTGTTTAACTTATGTCTGTACTCAGATATTATTGCTTCCGGCTGACTTCGTCTATGATCGAGCACTTGTATTCGAGCCCTCGAGGCCCCGGCTTGTATTATGATGCTTGTATGACTTATTTTATTTCTAGAGTTGTGTTGTGATATCTTCCGTGAGTCCACGATCTTGATCGTACTGCGTTTGCGTGTATGATTAGTGTCTGATTGAATCGGGGCGTCACAAGTTAGTATCGAGCCGATTGCTGTAGGAATCCCCTTCCATACTCCTTGGCGAAGTCGAGTCTAGACTTTACAAAACTTTTACTAACATGGCTGTGCGGCCCATGGGCCCACGCCGCCATTAGGTGGTATTAGGATCTTTTATTTCTCGACCTATACTCTGGGACTCTGACATCTCTTCTATTCGGGTTAAACGATTTTACTAACTCGGACTCTAGGTTCTCGATAATACTTTCACCAGGAGAGCCCCTTATTATTGATGATCGTCTGCTGCACCAGAAGACCCCGAAGATACTCTCCGTTGTTAACCCGAGAACTTGTGTTCATCGCGTTTGCAATTCCCCTTCCACCGTCAACCCTTATGGATAACTACTTGAAGTTGTTATTCTTACATTCATCGATTGGTCTTGTTATTACAAGATACCCAAACACTCATCGTTGTTTCGATAATCCTTTGAGCTTCTTGCCTCGCTGTTCATTGACACTGAATACCCCTACGGTTAATTCTCGCACTTGTCGAGTATCCGCTCATCCCCAGCTTGTTCATGCTTTACAAAAAGTCTTGAAATACCATTCGATCTTCCGAAAATCCTCCGCAACCTATTGCTCTGGAATTTCTTGTTTGCTTTCACTATGATTAATCCCATAAGTATAGTAATCATATTGGCATCCTTTGTCACCATCATTTTTGAGTCCATTGATTTCAATATGTTGTGAATGTTCACAATCATCAGTCAAATCCTAGGATTATCTTTCCGGCCCAGACGTCATTTTGAACATGAGCTGGTTCTCGACCTAACTATCTGTCGTCGATTGTGCCTCTGGTATATTCAATTGATCCATCCTTGATCAAAGCGCCTGCTTTTGATCCTTTGTTTTGGAAATCATAATTCCTTTGCATTTAAGCTTTGAATTACTCAGATGATTCCATAACCTGTTGCATTTGCATTCCTCCTCTTACGGTTGAGTATCGATACTCACATCGATCCTTGGTGGACCATCAAGTCCTTTGTTGGATTATTATCCGACAGTGTCCTTCACATTTGATCACTTTGTGAGTTCTTCCCCTGATACCTAATGCCTTTGTTAAGTTGTATCCTCCACTTGGCCAAACATACTCTGCTTTCGGGCTTGTGTTATTTACTCTTGAAACTTGTGGTATATGTTTCTAAGAAGCCACTAAGGGTTGAACATATGCTTTCTCTAGACCGTGTGAACCCGAAAGTTTTCATGAGTCATACTCTTCTGGTGCTTCGCCAGATAAAATTTCAACACTGCAACTTAATCGAACGCGAGAAGTGGATGAAAGGTTATGCTTTGGAGAAGTGGGAGTCGACCTTGAACTTTTTGTTCATGCCCATGGACGCGATGTATATCCTATCATGGAAGCTTCTTGTAATAATAACTATTTCCTTGATAGCTAACATATGGTATCTGTGAATTGATCCCTTGCAACCCTGGTTCCAACCATGATTGTTCTTCTTTGGTTCTATTTCTCGGACAAGTTAAAGCACTTGTCTTCTGTGGATCAATACCCCGGTCCAACCTCTACTGTGATCCGTCTTCGAGTATTACCCCCCTGGTATCTCGAGATTATCTTGGAACTTCATAACTTCTTATGAGTTCTTCATCAAGTACTACATTCTCACTGATTACAGTTTTCATGGGCTCGAGTTATTAAACACTCAAGGACACCGATAATCGAACCGAGTCTGCCCTACGGTTCAAAAACTCTTGATAATCTTCTTTAAGTCCGAGTTTGTACTCGATCATGTCATACCTAGCCTGATCGGCTATATCATTAACGTGCTAAATCTTAAGCGTGCTACTGGTCCTTCTTCCGGAACACAATTTTCGCGCGAGCAAGGCTTACGTTGATTTCCTTGACTTATCATTCCACCTTAGACAACAAGCTTGGTTTTGAGTTTGTGTCGTACCTATGGTTCCAATAACCTCTTGCTTCATCATTCTTTTGACTTGATGTGATCGCGGGTCGATTACATCTTCATGTAATCTCTCGACACATGTGTCGTGATCATTATCTACATTCTGAGCTATTCCAGAATATCAATCAAATTCATGATAAGAATTACCATCCTTGCACCTCGATGATTTGTGATGTCATCGTCTACTTCCTTGCCTTCTTTCCAACACAAACTTGTTCATGTTGTGGCTATACCTTGAGTTCCTTGTTAACCGACTTATGTTATGTTCTACCTTGAAATATTACCATCTCCTATGTCAAGAATGTCGTGAGAAATTCACCACCTCTTGAGAATTCTTGGTATGGTGATACTTCTCACCCTCACCATTCTTTCTTGGTACCCGTGTTGTTTCTAACCGGAATACCGACATTTGAACTATGATGTGTGAATTCAAAACTTCTAGCAACCCTATTGCTTTGGAGTGAATGGTCGAGTTTCATTCCAATTCTTTTGTTCGTCAAGTCACCATTCTAACATTGATCGTGCAACCCAGCCCATATTTCGGGTGCACCTTTCAACCAATGTTTAATGGTGTATGTCTTTCCTCGGGCATACAACATTATATCATTTGAATTGACAAGTGTCATCTTCTTGTTCACCTTATCGTGGAAATCCGTCCGTTTGGAAAATTTTAATTGTCGCTGAGCCCATCAGCCACCTTCTCATCCCCTCCTAGGTTTAATGATGAACTATTGCTTCAGGAACCCGCTCCCATAGTTCATTTCCCGAGAATCTTACATTGTCCTCTCGTCAATTGGTGTCGCACCTTCTCTTCTCAGGCATACTAAGTCTGAGGCACCCTGACACCAATCAGATCTGAATCTCGGTCAAATATGATGGTTGGAACATTTTCCAAGAGTTATAACATTGATCCTCATATGACCCGGTAAGGTGATGTCATGCACACCTGACCGGAGGACCAAGTGTTATAGTTTCCTTTTTAACAAGGTTAACCATTTTTCCATGAGGAATTTGAATGCCTTGTTTAATAAGTTTATCCCGATGGATCCTTTGTGCATCCAAAGTCTGATCTTTGCTTGAAAACCATGTCAATGTTATCTCGAAGCATGTTTGTGGTACTCCGATTTTCAACAAGAACATTTGAATCCCAATGCTAAATTTTTCTTTCTTATTTATCCTAACACCGTTGTATGGGTAATGTCATGAAATTCCCTCCCCTACCTAAGGAGTTTTCTACATTATATCCTGTCCTGGATATCATTCTCTACTTGTCCTTGGTAAGGATATACCCTTGAAATATGTGTTTAAACACATTTTCATTTCCATTGTTCTGTTTAAACCTGATAATCACCTTTCCTTCCCATTGGTTTGTTTAAACCTTCTTGTGATCTATATAATATAAGCAGTAACAATTCCCTGCTTATGTGAACACCTCGGTGAACAACCCTGTCAGTAAGACCCCGTTACTTTTGTTGATGACATTTCGGTGACCGTCGATGGACGAGAACTTTGCCTACTGGTCCGCCTCGTTTCAACGAGCAGGAAAATAGTTCTCATCACCCCTCGCCCTTGGTACCGATGTTGTTGCCGACATAATTGACAGGCTACCCGTTGACATGCCTTGCTGTCATGACCGAGAAAGATGTCACCGCTCCTTCTACTTTTAACCCACATGGTGGGCCCATAACCCATAGTTCCACAGGATCGAAACCTGACTCTCCTGTACATCCCAGTTTTGAAGTTATCCCTTGCGCTTCGTTTCATATGTAATTTGCGAGCCACCTTCCTAGTGATCAATCCTGGTATCAGACACAATACTTATTCCCGTTGCTCTGAACCCCTTTCTCACTCGTTTTCAGGCAATGAACGATTGCCTATCCGCTTGAAACCTCTTTTTGCACCGTCTTACTTTGCTCTCGATGTGTTTCATTTGTTCAACTCGAGAGATACTCATATGTTCATTCTTGGGTTACCCCCCCCCCCCCCCAGATGATTTTCCCTTATAACATCCTACCGTTGTAGAGCTGCCCCTTACCTATTCGTAAGTACGATGGAGTTCCCTGAAGAAAGGACGACAACTTCATCATGATGCATCGGAATAAAGAATTGAAGACATCAACGAAAGGGATTAACTTCTTCAAGAAGATCCGTTAGAATATCGTAACCAAAACTTTCCCCTTACTCCCCTCTTAAATCTCGGGACGAGATTCTTGTAGTGGAGGAGAATTGTGACGCCCGGGTAATCAAGCTACAGTAACCTCTGCAAATGATGCCACGTCACCTCGATTACTGTTGATTAATCTCGCGTTAGTTCGAAAACGTTTCAAATTTAAATTCAAATTAATGTCAAACGACAAAGTTTTCAAAATATTAAACTAAAATGTTCGGTGTGTGCAGTTCAATGCCTGGATAATTATAATAAAGCAAACACATTTTTATAAAATGCCTAGATAATTTAAAATGATTTAAAACAGAAAAGAAAATAAATAAAAAAGAAAAAGAAAATACAAAAACAGAAAACAAAACAAAACAAGAAAAGGGAGAAAGACCCCCCCCCCTGCTGGGCCTCGGCCCACTTGGCCACCCACCCTCATTACCAGGCCCGGTAAATGGACCCCCACTCCACCTTATCCCCGAAACCCTAACCCCCACCCCCTTCGCCCCATTCTGGGATCGGGAGCACCAGTGCGCTACCCCGACCCAGCCTTGACGCCACTAGTCGTCTCGGCGCCCGCCCATCGCCGTCCTCTACCGCCCCAATCGCTCCGCCTCCCCACTCCACTCCCGGCAAAACAGCGCCCGGACCGCGCCGCCCGCTGCGGCACCGCCCGGCCACGTCGCCCGGCCTTCGCCGTCCACGTCGCCAACGATGCCACTCGACTCCGCCCCGCCGAGTCCCCGACGCCTCCACACCGGCGCCGCCCCGTCTGTGACCGTGCCGTGGCCGGAACCCGCTGGAATGCGTCGTCCCCGTCGCTCGCGACCCCGTCTCTCCATCACCACCACCGCCCGGAGCGCCTCCGCCTCGACCCCGTCGCCGCTAGCTCGCCGTGGACGATCTGCCTCGCCGGACTTCCTCCCCAACGTCGCCGTCGTCCCCGACCTCCGTCAAGCCCATTGCCCCGACCCCTGCTTCGCACGGTGAGGCCATGGCCTCCCTCTCCTCCTCCCCGCGTCACATGCGCCCGCTCGCATCGCCCCTGTCGTTGCCTCACCGATGCCACCGCCCCCTGTTCCTTTGCTGACCCTGGCTGCCATGCCCACGGCCGCCTCGGGCGGCCGCGCCGCCCAGCCGGTGCCCAGCCATGCCAGCGGTTCCGCTTGGGTCGGCGCCCGTGAACCCCCCTGCGCCCGTTACCACTAGCGTCACCGCCCGCTAAGACCCCCCTTATGACAATGACAGATGGGGCCCGCCCTTAGAACAAAAAAATGAAAATAATAAAGTAAACAATTAATTAATTAGTGAATTAATTAAGTTAATTAACTCTGTTTAGTTGATATAATTAACCAATTAGTTTAATTAAACAGTAATTAGATTAGTTAAACCCTAATTAGCATAAACAGAATATGACAGCTGGGACCCACGTGTTAGTTTGACCCAGTCAACCCCCTGTTGACTGCTGACGTCAGCAGACACTGTTCTGGATAATGTTGAATTAAAATATTTAAATTAATCCTAAAAATGAATTAAAACTTTAAAAATTAATATAAAATAAACCGTAGCTCAGATGGAAAAACTTTCTACATGAAAGTTGCTCAGAACGACGAGGCGAATCCGGATACGCAGCCCGTTCGTCCGACACACGTCCCTAGCATAGTGAACCTGCAACATTTCACCTCCGGTTCATCTGTCCGAAAACGCGGAACACCGGGGATACTTTCCCGGATGTTTCCCCCCTTAACCGGTACCACCTCATACCACGTTAGGGCACACCTAGCACCGCTCATTGTCACGTCACGCATCGTCGTATTTATGTTTGCATTGTATTCATTGTTTCTTCCCCCTCTTATCTCCGGTAGACTACGAGACCGACGCTGCTGCTGCCCAGTTCGACTACAGAGTTGACGACCTCTCCTTCTTGTCTGAGCAACCAGGCAAGCCCCCCCTTTGATCACCAGATATCGCCTACTCTTCTCTATACTGCTTGCATTAGAGTAGTGTAGCATATTCTTGCTTTCGATTAATCCTATCTTTCTTGCATAGCCTGTCCGTGCTACTCTTGTTGTTACCTTTATCTAATATCCTCTTGCTTAGTATAGGATGCTAGTGTTCCATCGGTGGCCCTACATTCTTGTCCGTCTCGCCATGCTATACTCTTGGGCTGTGATCACTTGAGAGGTGATCACGGGCATATACTATATACTTTACACTCGTTACATTACCCGTGATCTTTGTTAGGAGATGGGGGCTGAAAGGACGGTGGCTGCATCCCGGTAGAGGTGGGCACAGGTTCCCGCGGCCCCATTTATTACTTTGTGGCGGAGCGATGGGCAGGTTGAGACTACAGGGTGAGACATGGGCCTGCCCTGGTCGGCGTTCGCGGATACTTAACACGCTTAACGAGATCTTGGTATTTGATCGAGTCGGCCATTTGGTCTATACACACTAACCATCTCTGGGGAGTAGTTATGGGTATCCCTACGTCGTGGTATCAGCCGAAGCCTTCGTGGCGTCGGCCGATGAAAGCGGCGCGCCGGATTGGATCGAGCGCTGTTAGGCTAGGTGCGCTTCCGGCCGCCGCATAGCGTCTTGTGTGCATTGGGCGATGGGCCGGACCCTGTGCGCTTAGGTTTGAACCGGCGTGCTAGCCTCTCTGTTGTGCCTAGGTGGGGCTGCGGCGTGTTGATCTTCAGCGGCGGGCATGACCGGAAAGTGTGTCGGCCAAATGGGATCAAGCGTGTTGGGTTATGTGGTGCACCCTGCAGGAAGTTTAATCTATTGAATAGCCGTGATCTTGATAACAGGACGACTTGGAGTTGTACCTTGACCTTATGACAACTAGAACCGGATACTTAATAAAACACACCCTTCCAAGTGCGGATACAACCCGGTGGTCACTCTCTCGGGGTTACGAGGAGGGATCGCGGGTAGGATTATGCTATTCG
Source organism: Aegilops longissima (assembly GCA_021605205.1). Classification (NCBI taxonomy): domain Eukaryota; kingdom Viridiplantae; phylum Streptophyta; class Magnoliopsida; order Poales; family Poaceae; genus Aegilops; species Aegilops longissima. The sequence continues at coordinate 544,911,023 of CM038679.1, read as the reverse complement.
ATGCTACTTGGAGGACTTGATCTACTCTCTTCTTCATGTTGCAAGGCGGAGGCTGCCAGAAGCGTAGTCTTCGACAAGGTTAGATATCCCCCTCTTATTCTGGCATTCTGTAGTTCAGTCCACTGATATGGCCCTTTACACATATAACCATGCATATGTAGTGTAGCTCCTTGCTTGCGAGTACTTTGGATGAGTACTCACGGTTGCCTTCTTCCCCCTTTTCCCCCTATCTCTACTCGATTGCTGCAACCAGACAATGGAGCCCAGGAGCCAGACGCCACTGTCGATGACGACTACTACCCCGGAGGTGCCTACTACTACGTGCAGCCCGCTGACAACGACCAAGAGTAGTTAGGAGGATCCCAGGCAGGAGGCCTGCGCTTCTTCGATCAGATATCGGTTTGTGCTAGCCTTCTTAAGGCAAACTTGTTTAACTTATGTCGTACTCAGATATTGTTGCTTCCGCTGACTCGTCTATGATCGAGCACTTGTATTCGAGCCCTCGAGGCCCTGGCTTGTATTATGATGCTTGTATGACTTATTTTATTTTTAGAGTTGTGTTGTGATATCTTCCCATGAGTCCCTGATCTTGATCGTACACGTTTGCGTGTATGATTAGTGTATGATTGAATCGGGGGCGTCACAATATTTCCTTATATCATGATAAATGTTTATTATTCATGCTAGAATTTTATTAACCGGAAAAATTAGTACATGTGTGAATACATAGACAAACAGAGTGTCACTAGTATGCCTCTACTTGATTAGCTCGTTGAATCAAAGATGGTTAAGTTTCCTAGCCATAGACATGAGTTGTCATTTGATTAACGGGATCACATCATTAGAGAATGATGTGATTGACTTGACCCATTCCCAGGGGCGGAGCCAGAAAATTTAGCCGATGGGTTCATTCATTGACTGATTGTGGGGATTTAGTCTCTCTTTTTCTGCACCACCTTACATCAAATATATAGCACTCGGTTTCAAAGAAGAAGAAAAATATAGCACTAAAAAATGCAAAATAGGTAGAAATATAATATCACTTATGAATAGCAAAGGCGGAAATATTATAATTTCTTATTCCACACCAACACATTTAACTAGTAATTATAAAAGCATACTGATTAAATTGTGCGATTATGGAGTTAACCTAGTTCGGGTGCATCTGGCCATTGGAGAATGACCCAAGTATATGTGAATCACCGCCACAAATTGACAAGTCGCCATATTCCAATTACCAAGTAATCACTCTTAAAATTAAAACCCCAGCCATACAATTTAGGAAGCAAAAATTAGTCAAAGCGGACGCACACACTCTGCAGAAATTGATGAGTTACCTCTTCAGAAATATGATGCACATTACCTGCGTCTATAGGTGGCCTTGAATTATAATACTCCTATTTGGATCTGGTGACTGGGTTTCTCTTTTGAGAAATATCATCCATACCCTAGATCGGTAAAAATACTTGGAGTAAAACCTGCACAAAGAAGTACATGGAGTAAGCAACTAGAAAATTAAAATGTGAACACTAGAGAGGGCGTATGTGGTCATGCGATCTCAGTACCTCTAAATTGGAGTTCTTAACAACGATTGCGGCTTCGCTGCCGTCGACCTGCCGTGGCGTGATGGCTGACCGAGGTCGTGAAGAATAGAATTAGGGTACGAACAGGCGGTATAAAGGCAATTTATTATTGGGCTTTTGGGCCTTTTATTAGACTGCTCACTCCGCGTTGCTCGATGGGTTCATGCCTTTTTCCATTGGGTTCATGGGATTACATACCTACCTACGTGTGTACTGGACCAGCAAAAGTCGTTGAGTTCATCTGAACCCAACGCTACCACGCTGACTCCGCCTCTGCCCATTCCGGTAGCTTAGCACTTGATTGTTTAGTATGTTGCTATTTCTTTCTTCATGACTTATACATGTTCCTATGACTATGAGATTATGCAACTCTCGAATGTCGGAGGAACACTTTGTGTGCTACCAAACGTCACAACATAACTGGGTGATTATAAAGGTGCTCTACAGGTGTGTCCGATGGTACTTGTTGAGTTGGCATAGATCGAGATTAGGATTTGTCACTCCGATTGTCGGAGAGGTATCTCTAGGCCCTCTCAGTAATGCACATCGCTATAAGCCTTGCAAGCAATGTGACTAATGAGTTGGTTACGGGATGATGCATTACGGAACGAGTAAAGAGACTTGCCGGTAATGAGATTGAACTAGGTATTGAGATACCGACGATCGAATCTCGGGTAACATACTGATGACAAAGGGAACAACATGTTGTTATGTGGTTTGACCAATAAAGATCTTCGTAGAATATGTGGGAGCCAATATGAACATCCAGGTTCCGCTATTGGTTATTGACCGGAGACGTGTCTCGGTCATGTCTACATAGTTCTCGAACCCGTAGGGTCCGCACGCTTAACGTTCGGTGATGATCGGTATTATGAGTTTATATGTTTTGATGTACCGAAGATAGTTCGAAGTCCCGGATGTGATCACGGACATGACGAGGAGTCTCGAAATGGTTGAGACATAAAGATTGATATATTGGACAGCTATATTCGAACACCGGAAGTGTTCCAGATGCTTTCGGAGAAAACCGAGTACCGGAGGGTTACCGGAACCCCGGGGAAAGTTGGGCCTACATGGGCCATAGGGAAGAGGGGAGGCAGCCCACAAGGGGCAGCCACGCCCCCTCCCTATAGGGAGTCCGAATTGGACTAGGGAGGGGGCGCGCCCCCCTTTCCTTCTCCTCTTCCTCTTCCTTCCTTTCCCCTTCCTCCTCCTAGTTTTACTAGGAAAGGGGGAGTCCTCCTCCTACTAGGAGCAGGACTCTTCCCTTCCTTGCCGCGCCCCAAGGGCCGGCCGGCCTCCCCCCTTGCTCCTTTATATACGGGGGCAGGGGGCACCCTAGAACACACTAGTCGATCATTGATCTCTTAGCCGTGTGCGGTGCCCCCTCCACCATAATCCACCTCGGTCATATCTATGCAGTGCTTAGGCGAAGCCCTGCGCCGTAGCTTAATCATCACCGTCATCACGCCGTTGTGCTGACGAAGCTCTCACTCGACACTCTGCTGCATCGTGAGTTCGTGGGACGTCATCGAGCCAAACGTGTGCAGATCATGGAGGTGTCGTACTTCGGTACTAGGATTGGTCGATCGTGAAGACGTACAACTACATCATTCGCGTTGTCATAACGCTTCCGCTTACGGTCTACGAGGGTACATGGACAACACTCTCCCCTCTCGTTGCTATGCATCACTGATACGTCCATTTTGCATCATGCTTTTATATTGATATTTATTGCATTATGGGCTGTTATTACACATTATGTCACAATACTTATGCATAATCTATCTTATTTTACAAGGTTTACATGAAGAGGGAGAATGCCGGCAGCTGGAATTCTGAGCTGGAAAAGGAGCAAATATTAGAGATTGATACGTCTCCATCGTATCTACTTTTCCAAACACTTTTGCCCCTGTTTTGGACTCTAACTTGCATGATTTGAATGGAACTAACCCAGACTGACGCTGTTTTCAGTAGACTTTCCATGGTGTTATTTATGTGCAGAAACAAAAGTTCTCAGAATGACCTGAAACTCCACGGAACATCTATTTGGAATATAAGAAAAATACCGGAAGAAAAATACAGGTCAGGGAGCCCACACTTTGTCCACGAGGGTGGAGGGCGCCCCCCCCCCCCACCTCGTGGGCCCCTTGACGCTCCATCGACCTCAACTCCAACTCCATATATTCACTTTTGGGGAGAAAAAAATCAAGGAGAAGGATTCATCGCGTTTTACGATACGGAGCCGCCGCCAAGCCCTAAAACCTCTCGGGAGGGCTGATCCGGAGTCCGTTCGGGGCTCCGGAGAGGGGAATCCGTCACCGTCGTCATCATCAACCATCCTCCATCACCAATTTCATGATACTCACCACCGTGCGTGAGTAATTCCATCGTAGGCTTACTGGACGGTGATGGGTTGGATGAGATTTATCATGTAATCGAGTTAGTTTTGTTAGGGTTTGATCCCTAGTATCCACTATGTTCTGAGATTGATGTTGCTATGACTTTGCTATGCTTAATGCTTGTCACTAGGGCCCGAGTGCCATGACTTCAGATCTGAACCTATTATGTTTTCATGAATATATGTGGGTTCTTCATTCTATCTTGCAAGTCTATAGTCACCTACTATGTGTTATGATCCGGCAACCCTGAAGTGACAATAATCGGGACCACTCCCGGTGATGACCATAGTTTGAGGAGTTCATGTATTCACTATGTGTTAATGCTTTGTTCTGGTACTCTATTGAAAGGAGGCCTTAATATCCCTTAGTTTCCATTAGGACCCCGCTGCCACGGGAGGGTAGGACAAAAGATGTCATGCAAGTTCTTTTCCATAAGCACGTATGACTATATTCGAAATACATGCCTACATTACATTGATGAATTGGAGCTAGTTACATGTCACCATATGTTATGATCATTACATGATGAACCACATCCGCATAATTCTCCATCACCGATCCAATGCCTACGAGCTTTTCACATATTGCTCTTCGCTTATTTACTTTTCCGTTGCTACTGTTACAATCACCACAAAACACCAAAAATATTACTTTTGCTACTGTTACCTTTGTTACCGTTACCACTACTATCATACTACTTTGATACTAAACACTTTGCCGCAGATATTAAGTTATCCAGGTGTGGTTGAATTGACAACGTAGCTGCTAATACTTGAGAATATTCTTTGGCTCCCCTTGTGTCGAATCAATAAATTTGGGTTGAATACTCTACCCTCGAAAACTGTTGCGATCCCCTATATTTGTGGGTTAAAAAGACTATTTTCTGGCGCCGTTGCCAGGGAGCATAGCTCTATTCTTTGATTCACTTGGGATATCTGTTGGTCACTATGAAGAACTTGAAAGACGCTAAGACAACAATTTAACCCTCAACTACGAGGGGAGGTAAGGAACAGCCATCTAGCTCTGCACTTGATTCACCTTCTGTTTTGAGGACTGTGCTAACGACCAGTCGACTGGTCGTTAGCGACAGATCCGCACGACTAGTTCCTACGTAATTGCTATCTTCCCACGCTCGCATTCCACTGATTTTTTCCTTCTCTCAAAAACCATGGTAAATCGCTAGTGGTTTTTTCTGGTTTTTCACCACATAATATGAAAATAAAATAAAAGTGCTTGAAAGAGGATTCAAACCTAGGTCTATGCAATACCTATTGAGCCTAATAACCAACTAAGCCACCTTTTGTTGTTGTCTATTGTAGATAAACAATGTTATTTGAACCTTTCTTATTTCTGCCATATCAGAAAAAAATAAAGTTTGTCTTGGTAACTTTGGCATGACCAGCGTGATAACTATGGTATGAGCAACATGATAACTATACCATGATAAGGCTGATAACTACAGTACAAGATGGTTAAGGCACGAGGAAGTATGGTAATTTAACACATAAATTACCGATGAAAATGTTTAAAAAACTTTTTTTCCATTGGATGAAAGATACCATGGTGTTTAAAACGTAAGATATTAATTATGAAATCTATGATGTATATATTATCATGCTTTTTACATAGAAATTACCAGTTGCATATTTTTCAACAACAAAAATAAAAAATTATAATGGCGTTTATATGTGAGTTATCAGCTTAGTATGTGTCTATTAATAAGCTATTTACATATAAATTACGGGTTGCCCCCCCCCCACCCCTCGCCACAGTCGCCACATTTACCAGGGTTGGGTACATAAATTATCAAGTCTGCGATGTGTGAGTTATCATGTTATTTGCATAAGAGTTACCGTGGTATGATTCAACAACTCCTCCCACCCTACCCCCGCCGATAAAGTTATCAGGATTGGGTACATAATTTATCATTTCTACGATGTGTGACTTATCATGTTATTTGTATAGAAGTTACCGTGGTATGTTTCAATGACTCCCCCCCCCAACCAAAACCCCAACCCCACCGACAAAGTTACCAGGACTGGGTACATAATTTAATGTCTATGATGTGTGAGTTAGCATATTATTTTCATAGAAGTTATCGTGGTATGTTTAAATGACTCCCCCACTCCGGCCCCTCTGACGAAGTTACTAGGACTGGTACATAATTAATCATGTTTACGATGTGTGAGTTATCATGTTATTTGCATAGAAGTTACCGTCGTACGTTTCAACGACACCCCCACCCCGACCCCTCCTACAAAGTTATCGGTTTTACCATGTATGAGTTATCATGTTATTTGCACATAAGTTACCGTGGCATGTTTCAGCGACTTGCCCCACCCCCATCCTCGCCGACCAAGTTATCGGGACCGGGACATAAGTTATCAGGTCCGCCATGTTTGAGTTATCATGTTATTTGCATGTATGACCATGGCATGTTTCAATGACTTGCCCCACCCCACCCTCGCCGACCAAGCTATCGGGACGGGTACATAAGTTATCAGTCCGCCATGTTTGAGTTATCATGTTATTTGCAAGTGACCATGGCATGTTTCAATGACTTGCCCCACCCCACCCTCGCCGACCAAGCTATCGGGACCGGGTACATAAGTTATCAGGTCCGCCATGTTTGAGTTATCATGTTATTTGCATGAAGTGACCATGGCACGTTTCAGCGACTTGCCCCACCCTCACCCTCGCCGACCAAGCTATCAGGACAGGGGTTCATAAGTTATCAGGTCCGCCATGTTTGAGTTATCATGTTATTTGCACAGAAGTTACCGTGGTATGCTTCAACAACTCCCCCACCCCCACCCTCGCCGACAAAGTTTTTAGGACCGGGGTACATAAGTTATCAGGTCTATGAAATTTGAGTTTCACACGAAAGTTAACGGAGGATATTTCATCACCCCCGCGTCGGTAAAGTTAGCAGGAACGGGGTACCTAAGCGCGGAAAAAATCGAACATTAAATAAACTCGTTTTTATGCATACATAGTAGAGGAGATATGTTAAATAGCCCATTTACTTTCTTTTGTTCAAGAAAGGGATCGTAGGTCAGGTGGTAGGCTAGTTGAGTTGGCTCACTAGTGGTGCAAGGATCGAATCCTCTCTTATTCACACCAATTTTTGCGTCAAAAAATCTCAAACGAAAAAAGATCTGAAGAGGGAAAAAAATGGATCGGGAGGAGAGCAAGAAAATCGGATCTGGAGCGGATCGTGCGTGCATGCAACAGAGAAAAGAAAAGGAAACTGTGACACTAAAAATGCACAGAGAAAAAAAATACTGACATTGGCACTTGATGAGTGAATCAAAAGATGACGTTGAAAAAATTGTTGGCATTAAATGGGATGGCTGCACGGACAATCAAATAGAAGAAGCGAATGGCTTGAAATTAATTTCTCAAATAGAAGAAGTGAATGGCTTGAAATTAATTTTCGAGAATCAACACACAGGAACGAGCAAAATAATGGTGTCTTAATTATGCTGACGTGGGTCGGTGGAGCTACCCTCGGACGTATTTTCAACGTTCTTGGGGAGCCTGTTGACAATTTGGGTCCTGTTGATAGTAGTGCAACGTTCCCTATTCATAGATCTACGCCTGCCTTTATCGAGTTAGATACGAAATTATCCATCTTTGAAACAGGTATTAAGGTCGCTCTGTAGGGTCAAGTATGACGACTATCGTTCACCTAACAAAAAGATGCGTAGTGGTGTGGTGGTAGGCTGTTGTAGGTCTTATCTTGAAGACCTCAGTTTGATTCCAGACTGCAGCAATTTTTTCTAGCCCACGACGGCAGTTTTGCGGAAGAAAAAAGAATCGAGAGCGATCCAGTCGTTCGTGCCTGTTGCAAACGACCAGTCGACTGGTTGTTAGATTTCTCGTTTTGAGTAAGCTTGCGACATCTAAACCTGCTTCTGCTATTTATTCTGATATGTCGCATGTTATTGATGATGCCACTTCTGCTATGCATGATACTTATGATGAAACTAGTTCTATGCTTGATACTACTGTGCCACTTGGTGAATTTCTTAATGAACAACTTGCTAGGGCTAGAGAGAATTAAATTATTGATAATTTTGATGAAAGTGATGATGAGGACTCTTCCCCTAATAAATATGAATTGCCTGTTGTGCCTGAGGGCTATGTTATGGATGAAGCAGTTGCTAACGAAATTTTTGCTTGCAAAGATAGACATGATGCTAAGAAATTATTGGCTAAATGGAAGAAGCAATCTCTTAATGCTAGAATGAAACCTGATCCTGCTTCTGCTACTTCACCTATATGTGTTACTCATAAGGATTATGAATTCTCTGTTGATCCTGATATAATTACTTTGGTTGAATCTGATCCTTTTCATGGCTATGAATCTGAAACTGTTGTGGCACATCTTACTAAATTAAATGATATAGCCACCCGCTACCTTTATATCCTTAAAATATTTTCGTTCTCTTTAAAGGGTGATGCTAAGATATGGTTTAATTCTCTTGATCCTGGTTGTGTGCGTAGTCCCCAGGATATGATTTATTACTTCTCTGCTAAATATTTCCCTGCTCATAAGAAACAAGCTGCTTTGAGGGAAATATATAATTTTGTGCAAATTGAAGAAGAGAGTCTCCCACAAGCTTGGGGGAGGCTTCTCCGATTACTTAATGCTTTGCCAGATCATCCTCTTAAGAAAAATGAAATACTTGATATCTTTTATAATGGACTAACCGATGCTTCCAGAGATTACTTGGATAGTTGTGCTGGTTCTGTTTTCAGGGAAAGAACATCGGATGAACCTGAAATTATATTGAATAATATGTTGACAAATGAAAATAGTTGGACACTTCCTGAGCCAATTCCTGAGCCTATTCCTAAACCAACTCCGAAGAAGAGAGGTGTTCTATTTCTCAATCCTGAAGATATGCAACAGGAAAAGAAATCTATGAAAGAAAAGGGTATTAAAGCTGAAGATGTTAAGAATTTACCTCATATTGAAGAAATACATGGTCTTAATTTACCGCCTGTTGAAGAAACATATGATCTTAATCCTCCACCTATTGAAGAAACTCATGGTCTTGATAACCCGGCACAGGTAGTAAAGGTAAATTCTCTCTACAGATTTGATGAAGGTGATATTCCTCACTATAAGTCTGCTAGACAATGCTTAGAAGAGTTTGATAATTTTATTGTCAAACAAGAAAACTTCAATGCTTATTTTGGTAGACAATTGAAATACAATTCCGATACGCTTGAACACTTGAGCAATTACATGGCTAATGTTAAAGGTGAACTTAAACTCATTAGTAAACATGCTTCTATGGTTACCACTCAAGTAGAACAAGTACTTAAAGCTCAAAATGATTTGCTCAATGTATTGAATAGTAAGAATAATGATTATGATGTTAGAGTGGCTACTAGAACTGGTAAGATGACTCAGGAACCTTTGTATCCTGAAGGCCACCCCAAGAGAATTGAGCAAGATTCTCAGAGAAATAATATTGAGGCACCTAGTCCTTCTAAAAGGAAGAAAAAGAAAAATGATAGGACTTTGCATGCTTCTAGTGAACCTATTGCTGAACCACCTGAGAATCCAAATGATATCTCTATTTCTGATGCTGAAACACAATCTAGTAATGAACATGAGCCTAGTGAAAATGTCAATGATGATGTTCATGATGATGCTCAACCTAGTAATGATAATGATGTAGAAATTGAACCTGATGTTGATCTTGATAACCCACAATCAAAGAATCAACGTTATGATAAGAGAGACTATGTTGCTAGGAAACATGGTAAAGAAAGAGAACCATGGGTTCAGAAACCCATGCCTTTTCCTCCCAAACCATCCAAGAAAAAGGATGATAAGGATTTTGAGCACTTTGTTGAAATGATTAGACCTATCTTTTTGCGTATGCGTTTAACTGATATGCTCAAAGTGAATCCTTGTGCTAAGTACATGAAAGATATTGTTACAAATAAAAGAAAGATGCCGGAAGCTGAAATTTCCACCATGCTTGCTAATTATACTTTTAAGGGTGGAATACCTAAGAAACTAGGATATCCAGGGGTACCAACTATACCATGCTCCATTAAAAGAAATTATGTTAAAACTGCTTTATGTGATCTTGGAGCCGGTGTTAGTGTTATGCCTCTCTCTTTATATCGTAGACTTGATTTGAACAAGTTGACACCTACTGAAATATCTTTGCAAATGGCTGATAAATCAACTGCTATACCTGTCGGTATTTGTGAGGATGTGCCTGCTGTGGTTGCAAACATTACTATTTTAACGGACTTTGTTATTCTTGATATTCCCGAGGACGATAGTATGTCTATTATTCTTGGAAGACCTTTTTTGAATACTGCAGGGGCTGTTATTGATTGCAACAAAGGCAATGTCACTTTTCATGTTAATGGTAATGAGCATACGGTACACTTTCCGAGGAAACAACCTCAAGTTCATAGTATCAATTCTATTGGAAAAATTCCATCGATTATTTTTGGAGGTTTTGAATTTCCTCTTCCTACTGTCAAGAAGAAATATGATATTCTTATTATTGGGGATGTTCATATCCCCGTTGAGGTAACATAGTGTTATTCGAAATTTCTCCGGTTCCATGTTATTCGGAATGAGTTTGTTAACAAGACTTGATCAACCTTGTTAGTGGATTCCTTTTGATGGGCATGAGATGGATGAAACTAGAAGGCACAACCTTCTGTACCCTCTCTCTACTTTCTGTTATTTAGTTGAAATAAAGTAAAAATAGTATTTTCCTGTCTATTTTCTGATTTATTCGTGCAATATAAAAATACCCTGAAAATAAAAGTTCTCCAAATGCCCTGAAAATGGAATATGATTTTTCTAGAATATTTGAGAATATCTGGCACTGAGAACACAGCAGGAGGGGCAAGCACCTGGCCACGAGGGTGGAGGGCGCGCCCTACCCCCCGGGCGCGCCCCCTGCCTCCTGGGCCCACGGTGGATCCCCTCCCCTTATTCCTGCACCAGACACTTCTTCTTCCTCCCAAAAAAATCACCATCCAGCTCAAGCACGAGTTCTAGCTCATTTTGCTGTGATTTTCGATCTCCTTGCTCAAAGCACCTCTCACAAAACTGCTTGGGGAGATTGTTCCTTGGTATGTGACTCCTCCATTGGTCCAATTAGTTTTTCTTCTAGTGCTTTATTCATTGCAAAATTTTACTACCTAGGTGACCATGTTCTTGAGCTTGCATGTCAAATTTATATGGTTCCAAGTAGTTCTAATGCTTGATATAGGCTCTAAACACTTGTAGGAGTAGTTGCTATCAATTTTATTGAGCTTGGTTCACTTTTGTTTGAAGTTACTAAAAATTTCAGAAAATAATGAAGAGATTTTTGAGGGGCTCATCGAGCCAAAGCTCGAAGGAAAAAGCAGAATGAAGAAGCAAAGAGGCCCAAATATAATTTGCCTCGCACCGCGGAGGTTCGGCCGTGTGAATGGCCTTCCGATGACTTGAGAGAAGCCGGGATTTATGATGATTTCTATTCATTGGCTGAGAATGCTGGCCTCACCGATTTCCTCCGCGACCAACGTCATCAGTATCTCTTACTCACCAATACTTTTCTGCAAAACTTCTACTATTTTCCTAAGGAAACACCTCCTTCAGTAGAGTTTCATTTAGATGATGTTGTTAGGAAGATGCCACTAGATGAATTTTGCAAGGTTTGCAAAATACTCTTCGAGGGTACCTTAGATGAACCACATCGTAAAGATGTGGATGGGTTTATTGACACTATTACTGTAGGGGAAACTAGGAAGGTTTCCGATGCAAGAATCACTAGCATACATTTTCCTGTTTTACGCTACTTTGCCATATTTGCTAGTCGTTGTTTAATTGGTCGTGGAAACTATGGAAACCTTAGTGTTCCTGATATTATCATCTTGTTCCATGGTTTATTCCGCGATAACACTATTAGTATGGGCGGAATTATTGCTAAATGGTTAAGTTTGAACCGTACAAAGGGCCACATCTTTGGAGGTATTTATGCTTCACGCCTTGCTGCACATTATAACATACCTATTAGGCACTATGAGAAAGAAGAAAAATTGCTGCCCAGTGCTTATTTAGATTATAAGAGTATGGTAGCGCATGATTTCATTGTTAAGAATAGGGAAGGGGAGCTTAAATACAAATTGTTCTTTGATAAACATCACCCTGAGACTATTACCTTGCCTGCTCCCTCCTTGTTTAATTTATCTACAGGTCATATCTCGTCCGTGGTGACCATTCACGCCTACCGGAACCCTACACCAGCCCCTGAGCCGGAACCACAATTTGAGCCTCCACGACAGTCTGATTACTTTTGGGATCCGGAGATGACTGCCACCAAGTGGCAATCAGAGTCTTCTTCATCTTAGTACGACCCCGGCTACAACTATGGATATCCGCCAGGCCATCCGTGGCAATAAACCAACTTAGGCCAAAAGCCTAAGCTTGGGGGAGTACGTACCTCTCGCCGACATTACATCTATGTTCACACACTCATTACTAGATGTCGGTGCTCATACTTTTTCACTGTAATATCCATGCTAGTTTATTTTCTTTTTCTTGCTTTCTTCTTGTGTGTTTGTTAAACCTTAGGAAAAAACAAAAAAAATAGTGTAGCTTTTAGTTAGTTTACTTTTCTTGCTGTAGTGGTAATAATTAAAAAGAAAACCCAAAAAGATTTCCCGTTCTTCTTTTGCTTGTTGGGAGCTTTCCCGTGTAAATAGTTTAATTTCTTTTCTTTTCTTTGGGGGTCGATAGGAGAAGACCATAATTAAATTGTTGAAGTGGCTCTTATATGCATTCTTGTTGATTTAACCAAGAGCCCATATTGCCTTGTCTTCTCCTGTTTATTGAATGCTCGCAGATTCCAGCTTAGTCCAATGCACGTGCACTCTTATTATTTTCACTTCGTTCAGTCGTGCAAGTGAAAGGCAATTATGACGATATATGATGGACTGACTGAGATGAGAAAAGCTGGTATGAACTCGACCTCTCTTGTTTTTGTAAATATGATTAGTTCATCGTTCTTGATTCAACCTATTGTGAATAAACATGTTTGCAATGACAATTAGAGATCACAGTTGCTCGTGCCATGCTTGATTAGCTATGAGTTATAATGGTTTACCTTGTGTGCCAACATGCTATTAAAATGGTTGTGATGCGGTATGATGGGGTGGTATCCTCCTTTGAATGATTTAAGTGACTCGACTTGGCACATGTTCACACATGTAGTTGAAACAAATCAACATAGCCTTCACGATATTTATGTTCATGGTGGACTATATCCTACTCATGCTTGTACTCAATGTCTATTAATTTTAATGCATGTTCATGACTGTTGTCGCTCTCTAGTTGTTCACTTCCCAGTCTTTTTCTAGCCTTCACTTGTACTAAGCGGGAATACTGCTTGTGCATCCAATCCCTTAAACCCCAAAGTTATTCCATATGAGTCCATTATACCTTCCTATATGCGGTATCTACCTACCGTTCCAAGTAAATTTGTATGTGCCAAACTCTAAACCTTCAAATAAACATTCTGTTTTGTATGCTCGAATAGCTCATGTATCAACTAGGGCTGTCCGTATCTTCCATGCTAGGCGGGTTATTCTCAAGTGGAGTGGACTCCGCTCCTCACTCACGAGAAAATGACTTGTAACCGGGATGCCCAGTCCCATGCTATATGCAAACTAAATCAAAATAATTGCAAACAAAACTCCCCGTGGGACTGTTGCTAGTTGGAGGCACTCGTTGTTTCGAGCAAGCCATGGATTGATGCTTGTTGGTGGAGGGGGAGTATAAACTTTACCATTCTGTTTGGGAACCGCCTATAATGTGTGTAGCATGGAAGATATCGCCATCTCTTGGTTGTTATGTTGACAATGAAAGTATGCCGCTCAAAATATTATTTATCTCTGCTTTAAAACCGAGCTCTAGCACCTCTACAAATCCCTGCTTCCCTCTGCGAAGGGCCTATCTATTTACTTTATGTTGAGTCATCACCCTCTTATTAAAAGGCACTAGCTGGAGAGCGTTGTTATCATTTGCATCCATTATTATTAATCTATATTGGGTATGACTATGAATGGATCTCTATTACCATCAATTACAATGTCTAGTCAGTCCTTGATCTTTAAAGGTGCTCTGCATTTATGTTTTGCGGTCTCAGAGAGGGCTAGTGAGATACCATCTTATTATATCATATCATGATTGTTTTGAGAAAGTGTTGTCATCCGAGATTTATTATTATGGCTCGTTAGTTGATTGTGCCATTGATATGAGTAAACATGAGACCTAAGAGTTATTGCAAATGTGGTTAGTCATAATCTTTGCTGAAAACTTGAATGCTGGCTTTACATATTTACAACAACAAGAGCAAACAGAGTTTGTAAAAGTTTTTCTTTATCACTTTCAGTTTATCAATTGAATTGCTTGAGGACAAGCAAAGGTTTAATCTTGGGGGAGTTGATACGTCTCCGTCGTATCTACTTTTCCAAACACTTCTGCCCTTGTTATGGACTCTAACTTGCATGATCTGAATGGAACTAACCCGGACTGACGCTGATTTCAGCAGACTTTCCATGGTGTTATTTATGTGCAGAAACCAAAGTTCTCGGAATGACCTGAAACTCCACGGAACCTCTATTTGGAAAATAAGAAAAATACTGGAAGAAAAATCCATCTCAGGGGGCCCACACCCTGTCCACGAGGGTGGAGGGTGCGCCCCTACCTCGTGGGCCCCCTGACGCTCCACCGACCTCAACTCCAACTCCATATATTCACTTTCGGGGAGAAAAAAAATCAAGGAGAAGGATTCATCGCGTTTTACGATACGGAGCCGCCACCAAGCCCTAAAACCTCTCGGGAGGGCTGATCTGGAGTTCGTTCGGGGCTCCGGAGAGGGGAATCCGTCGCCGTTGTCATCATCAACCATCCTCCATCACCAATTTCAAGATGCTCACCGCCGTGCGTGAGTAATTCCATCGTAGGCTTGCTGGACGGTGATGGGCTGGATGAGATTTATCATGTAATCGAGTTAGTTTTGTTAGGGTTTGATCCCTAGTATCCACTATGTTCTGAGATTGATGTTGCTATGACTTTGCTATGCTTAATGCTTGTCACTAGGGCCCGAGTGCCATGATTTCAGATCTGAACCTATTATGTTTTCATGAATATATGTGAGTTCTTGATCCTATCTTGCAAGTCTATAGTCACCTACTATGTGTTATGATCCGGCAACCCCGAAGTGACAATAATCGGGACCACTCCCGGTGATGACCATAGTTTGAGGAGTTCATGTATTCACTATGTGTTAATGCTTTGTTCCGTTACTCTATTAAAAGGAGGTCTTAATATCCCTTAGTTTCCATTAGGACCCCGCTGCCACGGGAGGGTAGGACAAAAGATGTCATGCAAGTTCTTTTCCATAAGCATGTATGACTATATTTGGAATACATGCCTACATTACATTGATGAATTGGAGCTAGTTCTGTGTCACCCTATGTTATGACTGTTACATGATGAACCACATCCGGCATAATTCTCCATCACCGATCCAATGCCTACGAGCTTTTCACATATTGTTCTTCGCTTATTTACTTTTCTGTTGCTACTGTTACAATCACCCGAGGATGCCTGGAAGGTGCTATTCAAGGGCGCCGAGGTTCCCCCTCCCATCACCGAGGATCGCGGATTCCGCGCGAAGCGCCAAGCCAGCGTAGTAAGCTTATTTTACCCTTTACGGGATACTTGTTTTTCATAGTTTGACTCTATGCGGGATCTAAACTCCCTTACCTTTGACAGGATTGGCAGAAGACGTCCGGACAGATTGACTATCCGGCTCCCTTGCCCGAAGACCCAGCGGACGCCCGCTTGACGGGGCTGCTGGTTCCGGCACCTTACGTGGTGCCGGAGAAGAAGGCCAAGAAATAGGCCGTGGGAACTCGAAATAGTGCGCTCGGCGGTGTCGGATTCATCGTCCGATGACTCCGAGGCGCACTCCTCCCACGAAGACGAGCAGGAGGAAGAAGAGGCCTCTCCCCCTCCAGCGGGGGGAGGACAGAAAAGGAAGGCCGCCCCAACTGGGGGGCCGGAGGGTCCAAGAAGGGAAGGACCCTTCCTCCGGACTACTCCACCAACGCCAACGACGGCGAAGAGGAGTGGCCATCCAGGGCCAAGCCCCTAGCAAAATCATAAGTATCCGGATACCAGAATAACTCATGGCGTTCCTTTATTGCACAGTATCTTCTGACGCCGAATATAATCATGCAGTCTGCCCGCGGCCCAGCTCGACGCTTCATCGAGCAGATCCTTGGATTCGTCGGATGTGAATAGCCTTTCACTTCCGACTGCTACCTCCCCCTCGTCCTACAGACGATGCCGAGGTGGAGTCCCAAAAGGGTCCAAGCCAGGAGGGGGTGGTCCTGGAGGCGCCGCAAGGCAACCTCCCGGACTCCAGGCGCAAAGGGGATAAAACCCCGAAGGGCTCTAAGTCCGGCCCTGGGCCGGACACCGCACCGGAACCTTCAACGGTTCCGGCATCCGGCAAGCCTACGACGCCGGTGACCTCCGTCCAACCGGAGGCACCGGATAATCTGCTAGAGGTGCTTAACAGCGCCTCCATCAACGAGGAGCACCGCACTATTATGAGTGTGGTGATCCAGAAGGTTCAGTCCGCCAAGAGCGGGCTGACTGAAGCCTGTGCCAGCCTTCTAACAGGCTTTGAGGTATGTATTTAAGATATGTAAAAATATTACCGCATAGACAGTAGCCCCTGATGCTTAGTTTGGTGTTCGGAAAGAAAAGCAAAACTGAGGATCAAAAAGATATACGCAGGAGTCTAACATAAGTATGTCAATATGGGAATGCAGGCTGCGCTTGTTGACATCTGCCCCTTGACCGATGCGGAGGTCGATGCATTGAAGCATAGCCTCGAGCGGTCCGAGAACGAGCTCGGCCTTGCCAAGAAGCAGCTCGAGGACAAGGAAGGTAAGTAATACCTTATTTAAGTATATATAAAAAAGATGTGGTTGCAAAAAATGACAGGACCAACGTGAGAATTCCAGGGGCCACAACCGAGGTGGCGACCCTGAAGGAAGCATTGTCCAAGGCCGAAGACAATGCGGCCGTGGAGCGCACCGAGCGAGAAAAGCAGGAGGCGCGGGTGGCGGAGGTGCAGCAAGAGCTCCAGGCTCTCGTGAAAAAACACGAGAGTTTGGACCTTGACTCAAAGACTCGAGAGTCCGAGCTCGCCTCGGCCCTTGAGAGCGCCAAATCTGGCAAGGCCGAAGCCCAAAAAGCCCTCCAGGAAATTGAGGCGATGAAGAAGATAGCGGTGGGTAAGGCATTCTTTATGAAAAGCAAGCACGTGAAATTGAATTACTTGTTACTTACCCGAGTCCGGAGCTCTCCAAGAGCATTCGCAGATCTTCCCCGGAGTGTGTCTGATGCTGCCGCATTCTACCGAGCCGAAGAGGGAGCTCGGCGGAGAAGGTGTTCTGTCTCGAGATCTTTGAGGCGGACACCCGTGCCGCTTGAGCGACCAGTTGAAGCAGCTGGTCGAGCTTGATAAGGTGGCCGAACAGGCCATGAAGGGTCTCATAGTCCGGCTGTGGCCTAGGGAAGCCACGCCTGGGAGCTACATCGGGCTGGTGAGGCGGCTGGTGGATGCCTGTCCATGGCTTGAAGTCATTAAGCGCTCCTTATGCATCGACGGTGCCCGTAGGGCCCTTGCCCGTGCTAAAGTGCACTGGGGCAAGATGGACGCTGAGAAGCTTGTGACGGATGGACCACCACCGGGCAAGGAGCATCGCAAGCCCGAGATGTATTATAAGGGCGTCCTGAAGGGTGCCCGCCTTATAGCTGATGAATGCTCCAATGATGTAATTTTTGAGTAAACTCGCATTTGTGATCATGTACGCTGAAAACTTGTTCATATGCGCTAAGCAACGCTTTTGAATTTAAAATATTACCTTCTGTGCGGCCGTTTATTAAATTTGAGAGATGGCGAGTCGTTGGCTTCTGCCCCCATGCCACGAGTCTTTGGGGTGTTCGGGATAAACTTGAGCGCTCTTTTTCCCATTCTTGGGTCCTTGAGGCGCTCAACACAACGAACAAGGCAATCGGACTATAATGCTTGAACACTCTCACTTAGCCATAGAATTCTATAATTTTAAATTTCGGCGAAGCCCCTAGTATTCGGAAGACCGACTTCGGGGCACTATCCACGCCTAGGCCGGACAAAGCCGACTCCTCGCTCTAAGCGGCATAAGTCTTTAGGGACTCGAAAACCTCTCGAACAGCGACCAGCTCTCGCCCTATCATGACAATCAGTTTTAGCTTTCTCCGCTGAGGTGCTTAGCCCAGCTCAACCGGGGCACAATCGCAGTGGTTCTCCCAGCGCTACCTTAGCCGATATAACGGAACGTAAGGTACCAAAACATGGGAGCCGGGCAAACCCAACTATTGACCCAAGACATGATTCGGAGCCGATGCATATAATGCTATAAGTTCGGGGTGCCGCACTCATGAGAGTGTTCGGACTTCTCACACCATATTATGGGGTACGTAAGCCCCTGGTGTATTGGGCGTACCAAAGTGTATGGTTGCATAATGTCTTAATTGAACATATTTTTATAAAAAAGGAATGCAATAATAGACGAAAGCTATGTATTGTTTATTCGAAAAGGCTGCGGTAAAAGCAGGACGATACAAATAGTGTGATAAGCAAGAGATGGGACTATTTGACATGTCCCCCTCCAGGGGCGAGCCGCGGGATGATATGTGAAACAAGTATACTGCTCGTTATAGAGACCACCTGGACACTCGACGTAGCTTTCTCCCTCCCTGTCTGTTGCATCGTGTGTTTGGCGATTGTATTGCCGGAAAGGCCTTCCGTAGAGTGGAGTCCTGAAAGTAAGAAAAAGAATGAAAAAATCTGGAGCCCCTAGTGCGGTTGAGCCGCATTTTGGGCATGTCGTGGTCGTGCCCCTCCCCCTATGCCCATGGTATTTCCAGAGCATAGTTATGTATGCGTAGTACTGGTTTCGCAATTTCGCGAGGGCTGGGGTTGGGGCCGCATTGCTACGCTTGCTCGGAACGTGCAAGGCGGTCTTGTTGTAGGTTACTCCGGCGCTGCTTGACGGTGTCCGGACGTTTAATAGCCGGACTGGAGAATTGCCTTGAGAGGCTGCTTTGTACTTCCGCCGCGAGGGCCGCCGTATGCTCCTCCGTTCGGAGAGAGCGTTCAGTGTTTCCATTGACCGTAATGACTCCTCGAGGGCCTGGCATCTTGAGCTTGAGGTATGTGTAGTGCGGCACCGCATTGAACTTTGCGAATGCGGTTCGTCCGAGCAGTGCGTGATAGCCACTGCGGAACGGGACTATGTCGAAGATTAACTCCTCGCTTCGGAAATTATCCAGGTATCCAAAGACCACCTCAAGTGTAACCGAGCCTGTGCAGCTGGCCTCTACACCTGGTATGACGCCTTTAAATATCATCTTTGTGTGTTTAATCCTTGAGGGATCTATGCCCATTTTTCGCACTGTATCCTGATAAAGCAGGTTCAGGCTGCTGCCGCTGTCCATAAGGACTCTAGTGAGGTGAAATCCGTCAATGATTGGGTCTAGAACCAATGCGACGAATCCGCCATGGCGGATGCTAGTGGGGTGGTCCCTTTGATCAAAAGTTATCGGGCAGGAGGACCATGGGTTGAACTTTGGGGCGACTGGCTCCAACGCATATACGTCCCTGAGTGCACGCTTCCGCTCCCTTTTGGGGATGTGGGTTGCGTATATCATGTTCACCGTCCACACTTGTGGGGGGAAGCCCTTCTGTCCCCTATTGTTTGGCAGCTGGGGCTCCTCCTTGTCATCGCTATGCAGCCCCTTGTCTCTGTTTTCGGCACTTAACTTGCCTGCCTACTTGAACACCCAACAATCCCTGTTGGTGTGATTGGCTGGTTTTTCAGGGGTGCCGTGTATCTAGCACGAGCGATCGAGTATTCGGTCCAAACTGGGCGGGCCCGGAGTATTTCTTTTAAAAGGCTTTTTCCGCTGACCGGGTTTAGAGCCTATGAATCCGGCATTAAATGCTGTATCCTCAGCATTGTCGCCGTTAATGCGGTGCTTGTGCTTGTTGCGACACGACCTGCCATTGCTATCCTTGGTATCCGAATTACCAGGGCTCTTGGTCATGTTATTACAATGAGCTAGCCAGTTGTCTTCTCCCGCGCAAAAGCGGGTCATGAGTGTCTTGAGGGCTGCCATGGATTTCGGCTTTTCCTGTCCTAGGTCCCGGGCAAGCCACTCGTCACGGATGTTATGTTTGAAGGCTGCAAGGGCCTCTGCGTCCGGCAGTCAACTATTTGATTTTTCTTGGTTAGGAACCATGTCCAGAATTGTCTGGCCGATTCCTCTTGCTGCTGAATTATGTTGCTTAGGTCATAGGCGTCTGGTGGTCGCACATAGGTGCCCTAGAAATTGTCGAGGAATGCGGCTTCCAGGTCCTCCCAACAACTAATTGATTCTGCTGGCAAGCTGTTAAGCCAATGCCGAGCTGGTCCTTTAAGCTTGAGTGGGAGGTATTTGATGGCGTGTAGATCATCACCACGGGCCATGTGGATATGAAGGAGATAATCCTCGATCCATACCGCAGGATCTGTTGTGCCATCGTATGGTTCGATGTTTACGGGTTTGAAACCCTCGGGGATTTGATGATCCATTACTTCATCTGTGAAGCATAGTGGGTGTCTTGGCGCCTGCATCTTGGGCTATATCACGACGTAGCTCAAACGAGCTTTATGCGCTTTGTTCGCCCGGCCGGATTTACCATATCCGCATGACGGTTATCGCACGTGTCGTAGGCGCCCGCGATCCATAGATCGATCTAGTTTGCCTTGCCTTGTCCTTCAATATATCTCACAGGTCTGGCGCATTTCCCCAAGCCTTGGTATTCTTTGAGCGACGCCGGGGTGCGGCTTGAGTGGAGGGCCTAGAGGCCTCTCTGTCACGGACACGAGGTGGCCGGTCGGCCGCACCATGCGCTGGTGATGTAGGTCCAGGTGCTTCCTCCTCTAATCGGGGTAGCAGCCTGCGTTTTGGGTAGCTCTTGGAGGGCGTTCGAGTTCGTACTCTTCGGCCGCAAGGACTTCAGTCTATCTGTCGGCTAGCAAGTCTTGGTCAGCTCTAAGTTGTTGCTGTTTTTTCTTGAGGCTGCTCGCCGTGGCCATAAGCCTGCGTTTGAAACGCTCTTGTTCGACGGGATCCTCAGGCATGACAAATTCGTCGTCGTCGAGGCTTGCCTCATCTTTGGAGGGAGGCATGTAATTATCGTCCTCTACCTCTCTGTCTGTCACTCTCTCATGAGGGCTGGCTTCTCCATCCTCCTACACTGAATCCTGCTGGAGGGGGTTGTCTTCGGCACTGTCCGGGGTGTTATTGTCTCCCGTGCCGGAATCACCATTTTGCTTTGGCGGGATTTAGAGCGGCGCCACGATGCCGGGCGCTTAGGCTTCTTCTTGGAGGGTCATCCTCCGTTGTTCCATCGCTGTTCCTTCTTTTGGGGTGTCCACCATGTATATGTCATCTGACGAGGTGGCCTTCCATTATGCCTCAGAGGCGCTGGTTCTTGGTCGCTCTTGCATCTGCGTCCATACCGTCGATGTCATCGGAGTTGAAGTCGAGCATGTCGGTTAAATCATCGGCGGTGGCTCTGAAGTGGGTGGTGGGTGGGCTTTGAATTTCTTCATCGTCCACATCCCAACCTTGCTGACCATAGTCCGGACAGGCTCTCGATAAAGAGAGACTTTAGTGAATTCAGAATGTCGCCAAGGGCGAGTCTTGAAAGATGTCCGCGGCGGTGAACTCCATGATCGGCGCCCAATCGGATTCGATTAGCGGCGCGAAGGTTCAGAGTCCGGAGGGGAGTCCGGCACCTTGGAGTCACAAGCTTCGCAAAGGACAAGGCTGGTGTTCGGCTCAATCGCCGTAGAGATTGCAGCCCCCGAGGCGGTGTCCAGCCACCCGTCCTCGACTGGCGCAGTTGGCTCCGAGCTGAGGGTCGGAGCGGACACGGGTGCGGCCTCTAGGGCACTGTTTGGTGGCAGAGCTAGATCATGCCCATCGTAACAGCGCGGCGCGCTCGGCTGTGGCTCGAACCCGTCGAAGATCAAGTGTCCGCAGACGTCAGCCGTGTAGTTCAAACTTCCAAATCTGACCTGATGGCCAGGGGCGTAGCTTTCGATCTGCTCCAGATGGCTGCTTAATTGGCCGCAGATGCAAAGTCGCCGAATACGAAGATCCGTCCGGGGAGAAAAGTCTCACCCTGGACCGCATCGTTGTTGATGATCGGAGGAGCCATCGGGCCTATAGATGTCGACATAGAGGAACTCTCAATGAAAGCACCAATGTCGGTGTCAAAACTGGCGGATCTCGGGTAGGGGGTCCCGAACTGTGCGTCTAGGCGGATGGTAACAGGAGACAAGGGACACGATGTTTTTACCCAGGTTCGGGCCCTCTCGATGGAGGTAAAACCCTACTCCTGCTTGATTAATATTGATGATATGGGTAGTACAAGAGTAGATCTACCACGAGATCAGAGAGGCTAAACCCTAGAAGCTAGCCTATGGTATGATTGTTCGTCCTACGGACTAAAACCCTCCGGTTTATATAGACACCGGA
The DNA here is from genome assembly GCA_021605205.1 of Aegilops longissima. NCBI lineage: Eukaryota > Viridiplantae > Streptophyta > Magnoliopsida > Poales > Poaceae > Aegilops > Aegilops longissima. The sequence goes on along the minus strand of CM038679.1, from coordinate 544,888,344 downwards.
GAGGGCTAGGGTTACACAGAGTCGGTTACAATGGGAGGAGATCTACATCCATATCGCCAAGCTTGCCTTCCACGCCAAGGAAAGTCCCATCCGGACACGGGACGAAGTCTTCAATCTTGTATCTTCATAGTCCAGGAGTCCGGCCAAAGGTTATAGTCCGGCCATCCGGATACCCCCTAATCCAGGACTCCCTCACCCACTCTATGCCAACACAAAATAAATTTGGAGAAAGATGCCAAACCAGTTATTGATCACCAACGACGACTAAATCCTAAGATGAAAGAAGTGGTACGAAAGGAAATATTAAAGCTCCTTGAGGCAGGTATTATTTATCCCGTTGCTGATAGTCAGTGGGTAAGTCCTGTCCATTGTGTCCCTAAGAAGGGAGGTATTACTGTCCTTCCTAATGATAAAGATGAATTGATCCCGCAAAGAATTATTACAGGTTATAGAATGGTAATTGATTTCCGCAAATTAAATAAAGCTACTAAAAAAGATCATTACCCTTTGGCTTTTATTAATCAAATTCTAGGAAGATTATCCAAACATACTCATTTCTGCTTTCTAGATGGTTATTCTGGTTTCTCTCAAATACCTGTGTCAGCTGATGATCAAGCAAAGACCACTTTTACTTGCCCTTTCGATACTTTTGCTTATAGACGTATGCCTTTTGGTTTATGTAGTGCACCTTCTACCATTCAAAGATGCATGATGGCTATATTCTCTGACTTTTGTGAAAAGATTTGTGAGGTCTTCATGGATGATTTCTCCGTCTATGGATCCTCTTTTGATAATTGCTTGAGCAACCTTGATCGAGTTTTGCGGAGATGTGAAGAAACTAATCTTGTCTTAAACTGGGAGAAGTGCTACTTTATGGTTAATGAAGGCATTCTCTTGGGGCATAAAATTTCTGAGAGAGGCATTGAGGTTGATAAAGCTAAAGTTGATGCTATCGAAAAGATGTCGTGTCCTAAGGACATCAAAGGTATAAGAAGTTTTCTAGGTCATGCCGGTTTTTATAGGAGGTTCATTAAGGACTTCTCCAAAATTTCTCGGCCTCTGACTAATCTCTTACAGAAAGATATACCATTTGTCTTTGATGATGATTGTGTAGAAGCATTTGAAATACTTAAGAAAGCATTAATTTCTGCACCTATCGTTCAGCCACCTGATTGGAATTTACCCTTTGAAATTATGTGTGATGCTAGCGATTATGTTGTAGGTGCTGTTCTAGGGCAAAGAGTTGACAAGAAATTAAATGTCATTCAATATGCTAGTAAAACTCTAGATAGTGCCCAGAGAAATTATGCTACTACTGAAAAAGAATTTTTAGCAGTTGAATTTGCTTGTGATAATTTTAGACCTTATATTGTTGATTCTAAAGTAACTATTCACATTGATCATGCTGCTATTAAAAATCTTATGGAAAAGAAAGATGCTAAACCTAGACTTATTGGATGGGTTCTCTCGCTACAAGAATTTGATTTGCATATTATTGATAGAAAGGGAGCTGAGAACCCCGTTGCAGACAACTTGTCTAGGTTAGAAAATGTTCTTGATGACCCACTACCTATTGATGATAGCTTTCCTGATGAACAACTAAATGTCATAAATGCTTCTCGTACTGCTCCGTGGTATGCTGATTATGCTAATTACATTGTTGCTAAATTTATACCACCTAGTTTCACAACCAGCAAAAGAAAAAGTTTTTCTATGATTTAAGACATTACTTTTGGGATGACCCACATCTTTATAAAGAAGGAGTAGATGGTGTTATTAGGCGTTGTGTACCTAAGCATGAACAGGAATAGATCCTATGCAAGTGTCACTCTAAGGCTTATGGAGGACACCACGCTGGAGATAGAACTGCACATAAGGTATTGCAATCCAGTTTTTATTGGCCTACTCTCTTCAAAGATGCCCGTAAGTTTGTCTTATCTTGTGATGAATGTCAAAGAATTGGTAATATTAGTAGACGTCAAGAAATGCCTATGAATTATTCACTTGTTATTGAACCATTTGATGTTTGGGGCTTTGATTATATGGGACTGTTTCCTGCCTCTAATGGGTATACACATATTTTAGTTGCTATTGATTACGTTACTAAGTGGGTAGAAGCTATTCCAACTAGTAGTGCTGATCATAACACCTCTATTAAGATGCTTAAATAAGTTATTTTTCCGAGGTTTGGAGTCCCTAGATATTTAATGACTGATGGTGGTTCACATTTTATTCATGGTGCTTTTCGTAAAATGCTTGCTAAGTATGATGTTAATCATAGAATTGCATCTCCATATCACCCACAGTCTAGCGGTCAAGTAGAATTGAGTAATAGAGAACTCGACTTAATTTTGCAAAAGACTATTAATAGATCTAGAAAGAATTGGTCCAAGAAACTTGATGATGCATTATGGGCCTATAGAACTGCATATAAAAATCCTATGGGTATGTCTCCGTATAAAATGGTTTATGGAAAAGCATGTCACTTACCTCTCGAACTAGAACATAAGGCATATTGGGCTATTAAAGAGCTCAATTATGATTTTAAACTTTCCGGTGAGAAGAGGTTATTTGACATTAGCTCACTTGATGAATGGAGAACCCAAGCCTATGAGAATGCCAAGTTGTTTAAAGAAAAAGTTAAAAGATGCATGACAAAAGGATACAAAAGCGTGAGTTTAATGTAGGTGACTATGTGTTGCTATTCAACTCTCGTTTAAGATTTTTTGCAGGAAAACTACTCTCTAAATGGGAAGGTCCTTACGTTATCGAGGAGGTCTATCGCTCCGGTGCCATAAAAATCAACAACTTCGAAGGCACAAATCCGAAGGTTGTGAATGGTCAAAGAATCAAACATTATATCTCAGGTAATCCCATAAATGTTGAAACTAATATTATTGAAACCGTAACCCCAGAGGAATACATAAGAGGCACTTTCCAGAACGTTTCAGACCCCGAAAAGGAATAGGTATGTGGTACGGTAAGTAAACCGACTCCAAAATAGTTCTAATGGCAATTTTTCTCAATTTTGGAATATTTAGAAAAAAAGAAAAATAAGAAGCAGTCCGGGAAGGGCACGAGGCCTCCACGAGGGTGGAGGGCGCGCCCTACCCCCTGGGCGCGCCCCCTGCCTCGTGGGCACCTCGTGTGCTCTCCGGACTCCGTTTTCTTGCACGATACGTATTTTGTTCGGTTAAAATTCATTATATAATCTCCTGAAGGTTTTGACTCCTGTATCACAAAAATATCCTCTGTTCTTGTTTCGAGCTGTTTTTCTGACAGATCTAGATCACCATGACGTCTCCAAGCGCCCTCAAGGACAAGTTCTTCGAGAAGGTCATCAACCCCTACCTCACAGAAGTGCTGCAACACCCTCAAACCATTGAGATGCATGAGGTGGTGCTGCACATCCGCGATGTTGAGGGACCTAGGAGGACCGGAAGCGTGGAGACAAGGCTCGAGGCAATGGAGCAACAAGTTTTCAAGTGTCAGGAGATGGTGGAGCGTGGACTCGACTCCAATCACATAATGATCAGGGAGTTCACCAACAACCACAAGCTGGACGCCAAGGACATTAGGGAGGCCATCTTCAAGCTGCATGAGAAAATCGAGCACCTCCAAGCCCAGATCTGTGACCTACAAAACCAAAACTGTGAGTATGAATATAGATTCAAGAAGATGAGTTTGGCTGCAGATTTGAGGATCCCGGAGACTCGATCATCCTTCTATGATGGGGAGCCTATGCCTTGGAAGAGGTACGACAAGCCTACATCATCATCACCACCATCATCCTCACTAGCAAAGGAGATATAAGCACATGGGTATAGGCACTCCCCTTGGCCATTGCCAAGCTTGGGGGAGGTGTCCCGGTATCGTATCACCATCACACTCCTATCTTTACCGTTTTTCGTAGTTCGATCCTTTTGGTAATATCTTGATCTAGTAGAATAAAGTTGTAGTATGATCTAGTTGTGAGTTTTGCTTTATGATCCCTCTATGTAATCGAGTCCGTAAGCTATATATAATAAAGATTAGTGTTGAGTCAAGGGCTTGATTATCTTGCTATGATCTTGAGTGAATAAAAGAAAAAGAGAGAATAAAAAATAAAAATAAAGAGATCATATTGATCTTATGAAGAGTAATGACTTTACATATAAAGAGTATGATGATTAAAAGTTGTTGAGAGTTGACAAACATAGTTTTGTTCATCGTTGCAATTAATAAGAAGTAATAAAGAAAGACAGGTTTCACATATAAATATACTATCTTCGACTTCTTTTATGATTGTGAGCACTCATTAAAATATGACATGCTAAAGAGTTGATGTTGGACAAGGAAGACAACGTAATGGGTTATGTTTTCTTATATCTGAGATAAAGTATATTGTCATGGATCATCCAACATGTTGAGCTTTCCTTTCTCCCTCATGCTAGCCAATTCCTAGCACCAAGTAGAGATACTACTTGTGCTTCCAAATACCCTTAAAACCAGTTTTGCCATGAGAGTCCACCATATCTACCTATGGATTGAGTAAGATCCTTCAAGTAGGTTGTCATCAGTGCAAGCAATAAAAATTGCTCTCTAAATATGTATGACTTATTAGTGTGGGAGAAAATAAGCTTTATACTATCTTGTGATGTGGAAGAAATAAAAGCGACGGACTGCATAATAAAGGTCCATGTCACGAGTGGCAATACAAAGTGACGTTCTTTCGTATTAAGATTTTGTGCATCCAACCCTGAAAGCGCATGACAACCTCTGCTTCCCTCTATGAAGGGCCTATCTTGTACTATTATCTTCTACTTTATGCAAGAGACATGGTGATCTTCACCTTTCCTTTTTACATTTTATCCTTTAGTAAGCACAATGTGTTGGAAAGATTCTGATATATATATATATATATATATATATATATATATATATATATATATATATATATATATATATATATATATATATATATATATATATATTGGGTGTAAGTTAGCATGAACTATTGTTGTTGACATTACCCTTGAGGTAAAAGGTTGGGAGGCGAAACTATAAGCCCTATCTTTCTCTCTCGTCCATTAAAACTCCGTAACCACAAGTATTGCGTGAGTGTTAGCAATTGTGAAAGACTAAATGATAGTTGAGTATGTGGACTTGCTGAAAAGCTCTTATATTGAATCTTTCTGATGTTATGATAAATTTCAATTGCCTCAGTGACTGAGATTATAGTTTGTTAGTTCTCAATGAAGTTTCTGATTCATACTTAACATTGTGGATAGATTGTTACTTTAGCATAAGAAATCATATGACAATATATATATTGCTGTTATAAGAATGATCATGATGCCCTCATGTCTGTATTTTATTTTATCGACACCTCTATCTCTAAACATGTGGACATATTTATCATTATCGGCTTCCGCTTGAGGACAAGCGAGGTCTAAGCTTGGGGGAATTGATACGTCCATTTTGCATCATGCTTTTATATCGATATTTATTGCATTATGGGCTGTTATTACACATTATGTCACAATACTTATGCCTATTCTCTCTTATTTTACAAGGTTTACATGAAGAGGGAGAATGTCGGCAGCTGGAATTCTGGGCTGGAAAAGGAGCAAATATTAGAGACCTATTCTGCACAGCTCCAAAAGTCCTGAAACTCCACGGAAGTCATTTTTGGAAATAATAAAAAATACTGAGCGAAGAAAATACCAGAGGGGGCCCACACCCTGGCCACGAGGGTGGGGGGCGCGCCCTACCCCCCTGGGCGCGCCCCCTGCCTCGTGGGCCCCCTAGTGGCCCTCCGGTGCCCATCTTCTGCTATATGAAGTATTTTGACCGAGAAAAAATCATAAGCAAGCTTTCGGGACGAGACTCCGCCGCCACGAGGCGGAACCTTGGCGGAACCAATCTAGGGCTCCGGCGGAGCTGTTCTACCAGGAAAACTTCCCTCCGGGAGGGGGAAATCATTGCCATCGTCATCAGCAACGATCCTCTCATTGTGAGGGGGTCAATCTCCATCAACATCTTCACCAGCACCATCTCCTCTCAAACCCTAGTTCATCTCTTGTATCCAATTCTTGTCTCTAAGTCTGGGATTGGTACCTATGGGTAGCTAGTAGTGTTGATTACTCCTTGTAGTTGATGCTAGTTGGTTTATTTGGTGGAAGATCATATGTTCAGATCCATTATGCATATTAATACCCCTCTGATTATGAACATGAATATGCTTTGTGAGTAGTTACGTTTGTTCCTGAGGACATGGTAGAAGTCTTGCAATTAGTAGTCATGTGAATTTGGTATTCGTTCGATATTTTGATGAGATGTATGTTGTCTTTCCTCTAGTGGTGTTATGTGAATGTCGACTACATGACACTTCACCATTGTTTGGGCCTAGAGGAAGGCATTGGGAAGTAATAAATAGATGATGGGTTTCTAGAGTGACAGAAGCTTAAACCCTAGTTTATGCGTTGCTTCGTAAGGGGCTGATTTGGATCCATATGTTTCATGCTATGGTTAGGTTTACCTTAATACTTCTTTTGTAGTTGCGGATTCTTGCAATAGGAGTTAATCAAGAACCCAAGCACCGGTCCACCCACATATCAAATTATCAAAGTACCGAACGCGAATCATATGAACGTGATGAAAACTAGCTTGACGATAATTCCCATGCGTCCTCGGGAGCGTTTTCCTTCATATAAGAAATTGTCCAGGCTTGTCCTTTGCTACAAAAAGGATTGGGCCATCTTGATGCACTTTATTTACACTTGTTACTTGTTACCCGTTACAATTTATCTTATCACAAAACTATCTGTTACCGATAATTTCAGTGCTTGCAGAGAATACCTTGCTGAAAACCTCTTATCATTTCCTTCTGCTCCTCGTTGGGTTCGACACTCTTACTTATCGAAAGGACTACGATAGATCCCCTATACTTGTGGGTCATCAATCACCATGATCTTGCGTGTGCGTAGGAATTTTTTTGAAATTACTACGTTCTCCAATAGCGGCAGGGGCGACGGGCCGCAGAGCACGGCGGCGGCAGGGCCGACGGGGCACAGAGCAGCGGTGCCATGATGTCGTGGACTTCCGGGGATTCTTCCGCCCCCGGCTTCCATCGCGCCAGTGGAAGGATGGACACGGATTCGAGGTCTCCGGTCGCTTACAGGGAGAACCCAATGGCGTACGAGCCGCCGAAGTTGTGCCACTGCAGACAGCCACGGAAGGCGCCGAGATGGATCTCATGGAGCCGTAAAAATCCCGGTAGGAGGTACTACGCGTGCGTAGATGCAATGGTGAGCCCCAATTTTAGTGCTCATATCCTTTTTATTCTGCTCATTTGTTGGTTTTGTCTGAAATTGATTGATTGTTTGTTCTTGCCTCATTTTTGTTGAATAGTATGGTGGATGTGGCTATGTAGAAAGGCATGATGATCCTTTGCCCCAGTATTTTAGTGACTTGATTGGAGATTTGAGAGATGACATGTGGAGGCTGAAGGGTCAAAGATGTGTGGTTCAGACTGAAGATGAATGCCCAAATGTGCCTATGCCTGGACATGAAGCATCAAGGGTTATGGCTCTTGAGCTTGAGTTAAAGGAGAGGAATGCAGAACTGGAAGCAAGGAAGGGGAAATATATGAACTGGAAGCAATGAACTTGAGTTAAAGGATCCAAGCACACTTCAACTATGCTGCCAGGATTACTTCTAAGTAACTCCAGCTGGTAATCAAATACCCTTGTGTACTCATTTTTCATGCCTTCCTTTAACTTGTCCATCACAATCTTCTTTGCATGCTTGCACTTAGAAGTGGATACATCTGCAAACATGTCCTGAAGCACTGTTGCCTTCATGCTCTCAATCTTCCACATTGGATTTGCTACAATAAAATGCTCATACCTCTGCGCAATTACTTTTGCATTCACTAATTTGTTTTCTCTATTCTGTGCACAATGGTGCTTGTCGGTGTCAAAACCGGCGGATCTCGGGTAGGGGGTCCCGAACTGTGCGTCTAGGCGGATGGTAACAGGAGACAAGGGACACGATGTTTTTACCCAGGTTCGGGCCCTCTCGATGGAGGTAAAACCCTACTCCTGCTTGATTAATATTGATGATATGGGTAGTACAAGAGTAGATCTACCACGAGATCAGAGAGGCTAAACCCTAGAAGCTAGCCTATGGTATGATTGTTGTCCATACTATGGACTAAAACCCTCCGGTTTATATAGACACTGGAGAGGGTTAGAGTTACATAGAGTCGGTTACAAATGGGAGGAGATCTACATCCGTATCGCCAAGCTTGCCTTCCATGCCAAGGAAAGTTCCATCCAGACACGGGATGAAGTCTTCAATCTTGTATCTTCATAGTCCAGGAGTCCGGCCAAAGGTTATAGTCCGCCATCCGGACACTCCCGAATCGAGACTCCTCAAGTAGCCCCGAACCAGGCTTCAATGACGACGAGTCCGTCGCGCAAGCAGATTGTCTTCGGCATTGCAAGGCGGGTTCCTCCTCCGAATACTTCATAGAAGATTTTTAACACAAGGATAGTGTCCGGCTCTGCAAAATAAGTTCCACATACCACCGTAGAGAGAATAATATTTACACAAATCCAATCTGCTGACGTATTCCGCAGCGTGATATCACAACACGGCCAAGCCTTTATTCGAATCATTTTTACTGTCCCACCTCAGCGCACTTAGCGAGGCGGTTTCCTTGGCACGTCTTGTCAAAGCAGAGATCGTGTCCCCTTATTCCGGGATTCTCATCAATACGAGCGTGGGTAACCCAACCGTGCCATTAATTTACGGCGCTTGGGAGATAAACGAGTTTTACCAGGCTGGTGGGGGCACATAGTTTCTTCCGCCCATATAAGGGGATAAGGATCCTCCTTTTCCATCTACGCCTTCTTCCTCCTTTGCTTATCCATTTTCACGCACTCGAGCTCCAGCGCCCAAGTCTGCACATCTTACCTCAACCTTCTCCAGCCATGTCCGGAGCGGGAGGCAAGTGGTTGGTCTCCTTCGTCACGGAGGGACACATCAAGAAGCTGAGGGAGGCCGGATACTTGTCTAACAACATCGCACACCGGCTCCCAGACAAGGGGCAGCTCATCCCCACCCCCAGGCCCCATGAGAGGGTGGTGTTCCTCACCCATTTCCTCCGCGGACTAGGTTTCCCACTTCACTCATTTGTCCGGGGGCTCATGTTCTACTACGGCCTGGATTTCCACGATCTGGCCCCGAACTTTGTCCTCAACATCTCGGCGTTTATCTCGTGTGCGAGGCCTTCCTCCGCATCAAGCCCCACTTCGGCTTATGGCTGAAGACCTTCAATGTCAAGCCGAAGGTAGTGGGCGGCCAGCAAGCGGAGTGCGGAGGCGCCATGGTGGGCAAGATGCCCAATGTTACATGGCTCGAGGGCTCCTTCGTGGAGACCATAAAGGGGTGGCAATTGGGGTGGTTCTACATCACCGAGCCGCGTGACCCTGAATGGGCAGCGGCCCCCGAATTTCGATCTGGCATCCCCACATGGCTCACCTCCGGAAAGAGAAGGGCTGTCATGGGGTAATTCAAGAGCGGACCGGACTCCAAACCTGCGTCCAAGACCTGGTGGACAAAAGGTTAAACTTCGTCAACGTAGTCCGTGTCATGCTCATCCGCGGATCCTCCGTGTCAACGACGGGCTTTTAACTTATGGGAGTTCAACCCGCCCAGCACCAAACTCGACCAGGCTCTTTGACTGGCGAGGATGCCTGGAAGGTGCTATTCAAGGGCGCCGAGGTTCCCCCTCCCATCACCGAGGATCGCGGTTTCTGCGTGAAGCGCCAAGCCAGCGTAGTAAGCTTATTTTACCCTTTACGGGATACTTGTTTTTCATAGTTTGGCTCTATGCGGGATCTAAGCTCCCGTTCCTTTGATAGGAATGGCAGAAGAAGACCGGACAGATCGACTGTCCGGCTCCTTTGCCCGAAGATCCAGCGGACGCCCACTTGACAGGGCTGCTGGTTCCGGCACCTTACGTGGTGCCGGAGAAGAAGGCCAAGAAAAAGGCCGCGGGAACTCGAAAGAGTTCCCGGCGCTCGGCGGTGTCGGATTCATCGTCCGATGACTCCGAGGCGCACTCCTCCCATGAAGACGAGGAGGAGGAAGAAGAGGCCTCTCCCCCTCCAGGGGGGAGGACAGAAAAGGAAGGCCGCCCCAACTGGGGGCGGGGAGGGTCCAAGAAGGGAAGGACCCTTCCTCCGTACTACTCCACCAACGCCGACGACGGCGAAGAGGAGTGGCCATCCAGGGCCAAGCCCCTGGCAAAATCGTAAGTATCCGGATACCAGAATAACTCATGGCGTTCCTTTATTGCACAGTATCTTATGACGCCGAATATAATCATGCAGTCCGCCCGCGGCCCAGCTCGACGCTTCGTCGAGCGGATCCCTGGATTCGTCGGATGTGAATATTACCGCATAGACAGTAGCCCCCGATACTCAGTTTGGTGTTCGGAAAGAAAAGCCGAACTGAGGATCAAGAAGATATACGCAGGAGTCTAACATAAGTATGTCAATATGGGAATGCAGGCTGCGCTGCTTGACATCTCGCCTTGACTGATCATGGAGGTCAATGCATTGAAGCAGAGCCTCGAGCGGTCCGAGAACGAGCTCGGCCTTGAGAAGAAGCAGCTCGAGGACAAGGAAGGTAAGTAATACCTTATTTAAGTATATATAAAAAGATGTGGTTGCAAAAAATGACAGGACCAACGTGAGTATTACAGGGGCCACAACCGAGGTGGCGACCCTAAAGGAAGCGTTGTCCAAGGCCGAAGACAATGCGGCCGTGGAGCGCACCGAGCGAGAAAAGCAGGAGGCGCGGGTGGCGGAGGTGCAGCAAGAGCTCCAGGCTCTCGTGGAAAAACACGAGAGTTTGGAGCTTGACTCAAAGACTCAAGAGTCCGAGCTTGCCTCGGCCCTTGAGAGTGCCAAATCTGCCAAGGCCGAAGGCAAAAAAGCCCTCCAAGAAATTGAGGCGATGAAGAAGATTGCGGCGGTTAAGGCATTCTTTATGCAAAGCAAGCACGTGAAATTGAATTAGTTGTTACTTACCCGAGTCCGGAGCTCTCCAGGAGCATTCGCAGATCTTCCCCAGAGTGTGTCCGATGCTGCCGCATTCTACCGAGCCAAGAGGGGAGCTCGACGGAGAAGGTGTTCTGGTCTCAGTATGCTGAGGCCGGACACCCGGTGCCCTTGAGCGACCAGCTGAAGCAGCTGGTCGAGCTTCATAAGGTGGCCGAACAGGCCATGAAGGGTCTCATAGTCCGGCTGTGGCCTGGGGAAGCCACGCCTGGGAGCTACTTCGGGCTGGTGAGGCGGCTGGTGGATGCCTGTCCATGGCTTGAAGTCATTAAGCGCTCCGTATGCATCGATGGTGCCCGTAGGGCCCTTGCCCGTGCTAAAGTGTACTGGGGCAAGATGGACGCTGAGAAGCTTGTGACGGATGGACCACCGCCGGGCAAGGAGCAACGCAAGCCCGAGATGTATTATGAGGGCGTCCTGAAGGGTGCCCGCCTTATAGCGGACGAATGCTCCAAAGATGTAATTTTTGAGTAAACTCGCATTTGTGATCCTGTACGTTGAAAACTTGTTCATATGCGCTAAGCAACGCTTTTGAATTTAAAATATTACCTTCAGTGCGGCCGTTTATTAAATTTGAGAGATGGCGAGTCGTCGGCTTCGCCCCCATGCCACGAGTCTTTGGGGTGTTCGGGATAAATTTGAGCGCTCTTTTTCCCATTCTTGGGTCCTTCGAGGGAGGAGCTCAACACAACGAACAAGGCAATCGGACTATAATGCTTGAACACTCTCACTTAGCCATAGAATTCTATAATTTTAAATTTCGTGAAGCCCCTAGTATTCGAAGACCGAGTTCGGGCGCTATCCACGCCTAGGCCGGACAAAGTCGACTCCTCGCCTAAGCGGCATAAGTCTTTAGGGACTCAAAAACCTCTCGAACAGCGACCAACTCTCGCCCTATCATGACGGTCAGTTTTAGCTTTCTCCACTGAGGTGCTTAGCCCAGCTCAACCGGGGCACAATCGCAGTGGTTCTCCCAGCGCTACCATAGCCGATATAACGGAACGTAAGGTACCAAAACATGGGAGCTGGGCAAACCCAACTATTGACCCTAGACATGATTCGGAGCCGATGCATATAATGCCATAAGTTCGGGGTGCCGCACTCATGAGAGTGTTCGGACTTCTCACACCATATTATGGGGTACGTAAGCCCCTGGTGTATTGGCCGTACCAAATTGTACGGTTGCATAATGTCATAACTGAACATATTTTTATAAAAAAGGAATGCAATAATAGACTAAAGCTATGTATTGTTTATTCGAAAAGGCTGCGGTAAAAGCAGGACGATACAAATAGTGTGATAAGCAAGAGATGGGACTATTTGACATGTCCCCCTCCAGGGGCGAGCTGCGGGATGATATGTGAAACAAGTATACTGCTCGTTATAGAGACCACCTTGACACTCGACGTAGCTTTCTGCCTCCCTAGCTGTTGCATCGTGTGTTTGGCGATTGTACTGCGGGACAGGCCTTCCGTAGAGTGGAGTCCTAAAAGTAAGAAAAAGAATGACAAAATCGGGAGCCCCTAGTGCGGTTGAGCCGCATTTTGGGCATGCCGTGGTCGTGCCCCTCCCCCTATGCCCATGGTATTTCCAGAGCATAGTTATGTACGAGTAGTACTGGTTTCGCAATTTCGTGAGGGCTGGGGTTGGGGCCGCATTGCTACGCTTTGCTCGAACGCGTGCGAGCGGTCTTGTTGTAGGTTACTCCGGCGCTTGACGGTGTCCGGACGTGTAATAGTCGGACTGGAGAATTGCCTTGAGAGGCTGCTTTGTACTTCCGCTGCGAGGACCGCCGTATGCTCCTCCGTTCAGAGAGAGCGTTCAGTGTTTCCATTGACCGTAATGACTCCTCGACGGCCTCGCATCTTGAGCTTGAGGTATGCGTAGTGCGGCACCGCATTGAACTTTGCGAATGCGGTTCATCCGAGCAATGCGTGATAGCCACTGCGGAACGGGACTATGTCGAAGATTAACTCCTCGCTTCGGAAATTATCCGGGGATCCGAAGACCACCTCAAGTGTAACCGAGGCTGTACAGTTGGCCTCTACACCTGGTATGACGCCTTTAAAGGTCGCCTTTGTGGGTTTAACCTTGAGGGATCTATGCCCATTTTTCGTGACCGATCCCGATAAAGCAGGTTCAGGCTTTGCCGCCGTCCATAAGGACTCTAGTGAGGTGAAATCTGTTAATGATTGGGTCTAGAACCAATGCGGCGAATCCGCCAAGGCGGATGCTAGTGGGGTAGTCCCTTTGATCAAAAGTTATTGGGCAGGAGGACCATGGGTTGAACTTTGGGGCGACTGCTCCAACGCATATACGCCCCTCGAGTGCACGCCGCTCCCTTTTGGGGATGTGGGTTGCGATATCATGTTCACCGTCCGCACTTGTGGGGAAGCCCTTCGTCCCCTATTGTTCGGGCGGGCTCCTCCTCGCCATCGCTATGCAGCCCCTTGTCTCTGTTTTCGCACTTAACTTGCTCTGCTGCTTGAACACCCAACAATCCTGTTGGTGTGATTGGCTGGTTTTTCGGGGTGTCGTGTATCCGCACGAGCGATCGAGTATTCGGTCCAAACCGGGCGGGCCCGAGTATTTCTTTTAAATGGCTTTTTCCGTGACCGGTTTAGAGCCTCGAATCCGCATTAATCGCCGATCCTCAAAGATTGTCGCCGTTAATGTTGTGCTTGTGCTTGTTGCGACGCCGACCGCCATTGCTGTCCTTGGTATCCGAATTACCAGGGCTCTTGGTCATGTTATTACTACGAGCTAGCCAGTTGTCTTCTCCCGCGCAAAAGCGGGTCATGAGTGTTGTGAGGGCTGCCATGGATTTCGGCTTTTCCTCTCCTAGGTGCCGGGCAAGCCACTCGTCACGGATGTTATGTTTGAAGGTTGCAAGGGCCTCTACGTCCGGACAGTCGACTATTTGATTTTTCTTGGTTAGGAACCGTGTCCGAATTGTCCGCCGATTCCTCCGCTGATGAATTATGTGGCTTAGGTCATCGGCGTCTGGTGGTCGCATATAGGTGCCCTGAAATTGTCGAGGAATGCGGCTTCCGTGTCCTCCCAACAACCAATTGATTCTGGCCGGCAAGCTGTTAAGCCAATGCCGAGCTGGTCCTTTAAGCTTGAGTGGGAGGTATTTGATGGCGTGTAGATCATCACCGCGGGCCATGTGGATATGAAGGAGATAATCCTCGATCCATACCGCAGGATCTGTTGTGCCATCGTATGATTCGATGTTTACGGGTTTGAAACCCTCGGGGATTTGATGATCCATTACTTCATCTGTGAAGCATAGTGGGTGTGCGGCGCCTCTGTACTGGGCTATATCACGACGTAGCTCAAACGAGCGTTGTCTGCTTTGTTCGGCCCGGCCGGATTTACCATATCCGGCATGACGGTTATCGTCACGTGTCGTGGGGCACCCACGCGATCCATAGTTCGATCTTGTTTGCCTTGCCTTGTCCTCCAATATATCTCGCGGGTCTGTCGCATTTCCCCGTGCCTTGGTATTCTTTGAGCGACGCTGGGGTGCGGCTTGAGTGGAGGGCCGAGAGGCCTCTCTGTCGCGGCCACGAGGTGGCCGGTCGGCCGCATCATGCGCTGGTGATGTAGGTCTAGGTGCTTCCTCCTCTAATCGGGGTAGCAGCCTGCATTTTGGGTAGCTCTTGGAGGGGCGTTCGAGTTCGTACTCTTCGGCCGCAAGGACTTCAGTCCATCTGTCGGCTAGCAAGTCTTGGTCAGCTCTAAGTTGTTGCTATTTTTTCTTGAGGCTGCTCGCTATGGCCATAAGCCTGCGTTTGAAACCCTCTTGTTCGACGGGATCCTCAGGCACGACAAATTCATCGTCGTCGAGGCTTGCCTCGTCTTCAGAGGGAGGCATGTAATTATCGTCCTCTACCTCTCTGTCTGCCGCTCTCTCATGAGGGCTGGCTTCTCCATCCTCCCGCTGAATCCTGCTGGAGGGGTTGTCTTCGCACCGTCCGGGTGTTATTGTCTCCGTGCGGAATCACCTTTTGCTTTGGCGGGATTTAGAGCGGCGCCACGACGCCGGGCGCTTAGGCTTCTTCTTGAGGGTCATCCTCCGTTGTTCCATCGTCGTTCCTTCTTTTGGGGTGTCCACCATGTATATGTCATACGACGAGGTGGCCTTCCAGTGCCCTGTAGGTGTTGGTTCTTGGTCGTCTCCTGCATTGGCGTCCATACTGTCGATGTCATCGGAGTCGAAGTCGAGCATGTCGGTTAAATCATCGACAGTGGCTATGAAGTGGGTGGTGGGTGGGCTTTGAATTTCTTCGTCGTCCGCATCCCAACCTTGCTGACCATAGTCCGGCCAGGGCTCTCCTGATAAAGAGAGATATTTTAGTGAATTCAGAATGTTGCCGAACGGCGAGTGCTGAAAGATGTCCGCGGCGGTGAACTCCATGATCGGCGCCCAATCGGATTCGATTGGCAGGGGCGCGGAAGGTTCGGAGTCCGGAGGGGAGTCCGGCACCTTGAGTCACAAGCTTCGCAAAGGACAAGGCTGGTGTTCGGCTCAATCACCGTAGAGATTGTAGCCCCCGAGGCGATGTCCAGCCACCAGTCGACGATGCAATGCGATCCGCTCCGAGGGTCGGAGCGACACGGTGCGACCTCTAGGGCATTGTTCGGCGGCAGAGCTAGATCATGCCCATCGAAGAGCGTGGCGCGATCGGTCAGGGCTCGAATCCGTCAAGATCAAGTCTCCGCGACGTCGGCCGTAGTTCAAACTTCCAAATCTGACCTGATGGCCAGGGCGTAGCTTTCGATCTGCTCCAGATGGCTGCTTAATTGGCCCGTAGTGCAAAGTCGCTGAATATAAAGATCTGTCCGGGGAGAAAAGTCTCACTCTGGACCGCATCGTTGTTGATGATCGGAGGAGCCATCGGGCCTAAAGACGACGACACAGAGGAAATCTCAATGAAAGCACCAATGTCGGTGTCAAAACCGGCGGATCTCACGTAGGGGGTCCCGAACTGTGCGTCTAGGCGGATGGTAACAGGAGACAAGGGACACGATGTTTTTACCCAGGTTCGGGCCCTCTCGATGGAGATAAAACCCTACTCCTGCTTGATTAATATTGATGATATGGGTAGTACAAGAGTAGATCTACCACGAGATCAGAGAGGCTAAACCCTAGAAGCTAGCCTATGGTATGATTGTTGTCCGTCCTACGGACTAAAACTCTCCGATTTATATAGACACCGAAGAGGGTTAGGGTTACATAGAGTCGGTTACAAATGGGAGGAGATCTACATCCGTATGCCAAGCTTGCCTTCCACGCCAAGGAAAGTCCCATCCGGACACGAGACAAAGTCTTCAATCTTGTATCTTCATAGTCCAGGAGTCCGGCCAAAGGTTATAGTCCGGCCATCCGAACACCCCCTAATCCAGGACTCCCTCGGTGCTCATCATTGAAGGTAATGATCTGGAACCTGCTGGTTATTGAGGTTTTGGCACCATAAAGCAGCCAAGGGCAACCAGGCCATCCACGCTTGGCCCTAACTCTATCTGACTCAGACTTAAGAAATTGAATGCTTCTTTTGGTGACAATGCCATATCTCTTTAGTGCTTTCACCAACTGGTTCTTGCTTCTGAACACCATTGTCAAGATGAAGTGTGGAATCTCTGTGTCATTATTGTATCTAGGAAACTGACTCTTCCTCCTCACCACTTGTCCATCAGAATCTTCATCATATGAGTAATCCTCATCAGATGAATCATAGCCCCAATCTTTCTCCTCTGCTTCTAGTTGTTCCGCCATATTTGCAATGAGCTCAACTGGAACTGGGGCTGTGGAATCTCTCTGAATTCAACTCTTGGTGTCTCTCATCTTCTTCTTAAATTTTCTAGCATGCCTTCTTAGCTCCACAACTTCTGAATTTTCCCCATTGTCCTCACTGTGTGGCTGATATTCAGGGTCTGAATCAGACTCACTAACTGAATCTGCAGCAGCTGGTCCTTCACTTGAACCATTTCCTATTTCAGCAGCTATTGCTTGACTTGGATTAAACACCTGGGAAACTGGAAGCTGGGAGCCTGCTACCACTTCCTCTGCTGACATTTGATCTGCTGGCACTTGCTCTGCTTCCACTTGCTCTGATTCCACTTGCCTTCTTCTTCCATGAACTTGCTTAACTGGACTGCAAAGTACTTGAGTGATCACACCAGTATCATCAGGAACCATAACATGATGCATAAGTTCCACCTCATCATCTGAACCTTCACCTGGCTCTGCAGTGATGACAATGTCAGGTTCATCATCATCATCAAGTACATCCATTATCTCATCATTTTCAAAATCACTCCCACTGCTGCTATGCTCACTGTCCTCCTCTCCATGGTACTCAACATATATGTCAGCTACTCCTCCCACATCAGTGTACTCTCCCATCTGGACACATTTACTGTCATCATTCAGAAACATCAAGCCATCTGCCATTGATTTCCCAGGTATCTGAAAATAAAATTTCATTGATCCCTTCAACTGCATATGATCTTTCAGAAACCCTTTCACCTCCTGCAGTGACAACTTATCCCTCTCAATCTCTGACATCTCATCATCCCCCCCAACATATTGCAAATTTGGACCAATGCTGATGAACTTGCCACCAAAATGGAATCTCACGTTCAGTATCTCCATCGGATCCATGATGAAACTGAAATAAACAGAACATATGTCACTTGCCCGCACTACTACGAACCCCAACTCACAATTCAAATGCAAAAAACATAACCTACTCACATAAAAATCCTTACTTTTCCTCCACAAAATCCTGCGAATCCCGCACCTAAAACCCTAACCCTAATGTTGTGCGCAAAGGTCAAAATAACGGTGCCCAGAGGAGGAGAACGTCGCGCACATACCTTAGCCCGTCGCTCGCCATCGCGCGCCGACTAGATCGTCGGCGCCGCCGTCGATCACCCGCTTGCCGCCATTGCCGTCGCGGGAGCAGAGAAGAATACAGGGGGACACCTCCTCGGCTGCTTCGTTGGATGGGCTCTCGAAGTGGGCCGGGCACCTTTGTACGCACCGAACCGGCCATCTCTCTCAGTTTCCACCACAAAAGAGCAATCCCGGCTGCGACTAGCCACGTCAGCAATCCCTGTTTGGGAAGGGCTCTCAGGGTTCGATTTAGACCAGGATTAGTGAGTTCAGAGTGCCAATTTCGGAGATTGTGAGTTGGGGGTTCGATTTAGCTAGCGCCTACAAGTTCAGGGTTTATTTTAGACTTTTTCCAAGTGCCATACAGCCAATGGTGCAAGTACGTGACCTAAGGCTATATGCTCACAGCGTGGATCAACTAGCCATGCTCATGCCGAGCGTCAACCAACGCACCAGCACATCTTGCGCGACGCGTGCAGCCTAGAGTCCATGAAGCAGCTGATCCAGATGAAGACGGAAGTGTTGGTGGAGGAGCCCGAAGTGTTGGTGGAGGAGCCCGATCGTATCAAGGCGTCGACGGCCGGTGCAGAGTGACTGATGGACGGGTGCGCGGACGACGGCCGTTAGGGCCGTCGCATGGCGCGCAAGGCTGCCGAGTTGGAGAAGACGCCGGTGTAGTCGATGCCGAAGTCGGAGTAGAGGCGTGCGAGGGTCGACGGCAGCGACGGGTGATGCAAGCCGATCTTAAATCGAAAAACCAAAAAGAAAACGCCGATCACGACGATCGGCGACAGAGAGAAAAACCCGGATCAAAGGATCGCGAGAAAGACTCTTTAGGGCAGCCGATCAACATGACCGACGGACGAACCCTAGGTACGGGCAGCGCGGCCTCCGGCGGAGATCTTGGAGGCCGATCGCCCCGGGGGCAACGCGCGAGGCGGAAGCGACAGGCGGCGGCTAGGGTTTGGATCAGTTAGACTGATACCATGTTATAAGGTACAGAGATGTTTGATGGAATAGTTATTGTATTTCTTGAGTCGCGTGGGCATTTACATGAAAGTACAATGATCAATTTGAAATACAAGACAAGGCAGAACAAATCCTGGTCTATCTCGTCTTTCCTAATAATCAATATACTCAACAATGCTCATGGCCGCCGCCGATGTTTAGGACCAGGTGCGGTGATCCGTTCGATTCAAGAAACGTGGATGGAATACCCAAAACTAACAGTCAAAAAAGCCATGCAAATATCACCCCCTCAAAGTGAAACGTCAAGCAAGCACTTGGAAATCGCCGTCCATTTCTTCAGAAAGTATCAGGTAGATACCGATATATAGTTGGTATTATAAGACAAACAAAAATGGACCATACGTGTCTGCGCGCATATACAATATTAATTCAGATTAGCCCGTAAGCCATGGCGCGGCCCGACATGCGCACGCTACCCTCTCCTTTCGTGATGACCTTGTTGAGCCCCTCCACCTACAAATTAGCTGATCTTTATCTTTATCTTTACCTAATATTAAAGGAAGGAGGCTTTCATAGTTCTCCATATGTTATTCTTTTTTATTCGTTGATTTTATGTTAAACATAAAGATTGACGGATGAGACTTAAAGAAACAATTGTTAATTTATAATCCGTTTTACACTTTTGCATAAAACCCCCAAAAATTTATAGAAATCAACCCGCAGTCCACTATAGCCCGATCTAATAAGTTAAAAAAACGTTTCATATACGCAGCACTGCTCGCCCGTCGTTGAATCTTCCCCGCACGAGAGCGAGGGTTTCGTCCACCGCCACACCCCCGTCCCTCTGATTTGTGCAGCTCGTCCTTGCTCTGTGGTCGCCGAATCCAGACGAAATCGGCATGAACCGCCGCATATCGAGCGATGCCCAGCCGCTGTGCTTCATCTGTCACTGGTGGCGAGCATCCCCCGGCCGCATCACCTTGCCGAACATGGTGGGGGGGCAGCATGGACGAGCTGCTCGTTGGCCATGGGGGAGCACGGAAGATGATAAGGCGGCCGGCATGCTCTCTTGGGGGGAGGCGTCGCGGCAGAGGACGATAAGACGGCCGGCATGCTCGCTTCGGAGGATGGAGGCCGCCTCGCCGGGGGGCTCGGGCGCGGCAGCACGGCATCGCATCGTTGCGGGTGGCGCCGAGGCCGGGGCCGTGGTTTGACGGGCGACGTGGAGGAGACGCTGTCCTGAAGCCAGCGACGACGGCTGCAGCGGGACGATGTGGGCGTCAACATCTCGTCAACAAAGGACCCCCAAAATCGCTGGCTACTGAATGCCATGAGGCCGCTCGCCCACGGCCAATCAAAATTGAATCAACACCAGAAGCCACACTGTCAACGCCCCTGACGGAGAAGCCCCACCAGCTGACGAGGCCCAACACGGACAGGCGCGGCACAGCCGCACCCGCAAGCCCAACCGCAAGTACCTCGGCCATGAATGGAAGACGGCCCAGCCCAGGACTACCACCACTACTTAAGCGCGTCTCACCTGCAAGCGAGGGCATCCAGTGGATCCCAAACCCGGCGGCGGCGGCTAACTAACCTAGTTCATCCGCAAGAACACCACCATTCCTCTTTCTGTAATCCGATCTGTATCAGCTACTACTTCGGAGAGTTGTAATAGATCAATCCCTCTAGTTGCTACTATATCATGTCCCTCACATCTGGTATCAGAGACATCCACCACCCCTTCCCTGCGTTCGATCTGGCGCAGTTCGTCTACACCCAGAGCTCGCATCTGGCCAAGCAACAACTTGCTGCGATGGATCCGGCCATTAATGCGTTTCTGGACAAGATCGACGCCACTCTGGAGGCGAACACGGTGGCGAGCAAGGTGACCAACGCCAAGATCGATGATCTGCTCACTTGGCGCCCCGATCTGGAGCACCGGGTCGCGGATCTGAGCGATGCGGTGGCGGTTCTTCAACAGACGTGGCTCGTCCCGCAGAAGGAGGGCGGCGACAACCACTCGGGCACCGCTCCTCTCCAGCAGCCTGCGATGCTCGGGGCCCCTCCGGACTCCGCAGCAGGCGCGGCGGATCTCTTCCATGGGTCTGAGGACCGCGGCGTTGCAAATCCACAACGGGAGCCGCCGCCGGCGTCTTTCATGACCCCTCTGCCGCTCCCGAACAACGGTCAGCTCGCTCCCAGTCCCCCGTTTACTGTTTCTTCACATTTCACGCATGCTAGTCAGTTACTCACGGGGCTAGGTCAAGCACACCCGTCCATGGTGTTCCCCGTGTTCGCTGGAGACAATTCACGCCTCTGGAAAGTCTTATGCGAGTAGTACTTTGACATGTTTGGCATACACCAGTCGTTTTGGGTACCCATGGCGTCGCTCAACTTCTCAGGGGCAGCCTTGGTGTGGTTGCAAACTATTCAGAAAAAATTATCGCAGTTTGATTGGGAGTCTTTTACTACCTTGCTTTGCACTCGTTTCGGTCGTGATCGGCACCAATTGCTGATTCGCCAGTTCTACACCATACGACAGACATCTTCTGTCACTGATTACATTGAGCAATTTGAGTCCATTATCAACAATTTAAGCTCTTATTCAGATTCAATTCACCCTTATTATTTCCTCACTCGTTTTGTGGAAGGTTTACGGGCGGATATCCGAGCGGTGGTCTTGGTACAACGACCACCGGACTTGGATACGGCTTGCTCCCTCGCCCTGCTCCAAGAAGAAGTCATCCACGGGGCGTTCGGGGATGCACGGCAAGCGTCAACGTCAAGGCCACCTGATATCCCATCGCATGGCCCGACGCCGTTGCCGCTACCTCTCCCACCTCATCGGCTGCCGACACCAACGACAGCAATTGATCGGCGCGGTGTGGAAGGAGCCCGAGCAGATGGAGGGCGTCAGAGCGAACCACGCTCGGACCTAGCCAAGGTCAAAGCTCTCCACGACTATCGGCGCGCGCGGGGGCTCTGTTTCAAGTGTGGGGAACGTTGGGGCCGTGACCATGTATGTCCCACGTCAGTGCAATTGCACATAGTCGAGGAACTAATGGAGTTGTTTGGCATCAACACAATCTGCGGGGAGGACGAAGCGGGGCCAGCAGAGACAGCATCAGAAACAGTGTGCGCCATCTCACGCACTGCACTGTCTGGAGGCGTGTCGGCTAAAGCGTTTCAGCTTCAAGCATGGATACAAGGTCATGAAGTTCTGATGTTAGTGGATTCAGGCAGTTCCACATCTTTTGTCAACCAAGAGCTTGCCAAGCAACTCAGCGGGGTGCAGCCTTTAAAAACAACATGTCGAGTGAAGGTGGCTGATGGAGGGGAACTTTTCTGCACCTCAGTTGTTCGTCAATGTGCGTGGTTTTCACAAGGACAGGAGTTTGCTACTGATATGAAGATACTAGCTCTGGGCACGTACGACGCAATTTTGGGTATGGATTGGCTTGAAGCTCACAGCCCAATGACAGTAGATTGGCGAGCCAAAACTTTGGAATTTCAGTCTGAGGGTGGAGTCGTGGTTCACAAAGGCCATGAAGCAGCATCGTCAACTTGTTTGACCATCAATAGTGTCCAGTTGCAAGCACTCTGCAAACAGGGAGCGGTTTCGCATATTGTCCAAATCTTTTCAGTTACCGTGGGAGAGGATCAGCAGCAGCCGGTACTAGAACCTATTCAGCAACTTGTATCTGAATTTTCTGATGTATTTGGAGAGCCACAAGGGCTACCTCCTCGAATGGCTTGCGACCATCATATTCCGTTGATTCCTGGAGCACAGCCAGTTAACATCAGACCTTATCGTCACAAGCCCGATCACAAGGATGAAATAGAAAAGCAAGCCGAGGAGCTGCTGAAAGCTGGGATCATTCAACCTAGCACAAGTGCCTTTTCTTCCCCGGTGATACTCGTGAAGAAGAAGGATGGTACCTGGCGACTTTGTGTCGATTATAGGCACCTCAATGCATTGATCAATGTTGCCAAATACCCAGTACCTGTCATAGAGGAGCTGCTGGATGAACTGTTTGGATCGTGTTGGTTCACAAAGTTAGATCTGCGTGCGGGGTACCATCAGATCCGTTTGGTCGAGGGAGAGGAGTACAAGATTGCCTTTCAAACCCACTCTGGCCATTACGAATTCAAGGTTTTGTCGTTTGGTTTGGCTGGAGGACCTGGTACCTTTAATGGCGCCATGAACGGCACCCTGAAACCCGTGTCACGCAAGGGAGTACTTTGCTTCTTTGACGACATCTTGGTGCACAGCAAGACTCTCCGTGAACACGTGCTGAAACTCAGGGAAGTGCTCGCTCTTCTGCGCCGTGATAGATGGAAAGTGAAGCTATCTAAATGTGCATTCGGTCAGCAACAAATCTCTTACTTGGGACACGTGATCAGCCCTGCTGGAGTGGCCACAGACCCAGTGAAGATCAAGGCAGTTTCCAACTGGGCAGTACCTACCGATGTCAAAGCAGTGCGGAGTTTCTTGGGTTTGGCCGGCTACTATCGCCGCTTTGTCAAGAATTTTGGGATCATCGCTCGGCCACTCTTTAACCTGCTCAAGAAAGGAGTGCCCTTTGTTTGGACTGCTACCACCGAAACAGCTTTCAGGCTCTTACAACAACAACTTGTTTCAGCGCCAGTCCTCGCCTTACCCAATTTCAGTCAACAGTTCACAGTTGAGACAGATGCCAGTGACTCCAGAATCGGCGTTGTCCTGTAGCAACAAGGTCACCCTATCGCTTTCATCAGCAAGGCCCTTTCACCAAGGTACCGTGGACTATCTGCCTATGAAAAAGAGTACTTGGCGATCTTAGTGGCAGTGGAGCAATGGAGACCATATCTTCAACACGCCGAATTCATAATCCTCATGGATCAACGCAGTTTGGTCCATTTGGAAGAGCAGCGCTTGACCACGCCATGGCAACAGAAAGCCTTCACTAAGTTGTTGGGCTTGCGCTACCAAATCAAGTATCGCAAAGGGTCTGAAAACAGTGCCGCGGATGCCTTATCCCGAGCACGTCCTGACGAGATTCTGACAGCAGTAACTTCGTGTCAACCAGCCTGGCTAGATGAACTCTTAGCTAGTTACAATTCAAACCCCCAAGTGCTTCGCCTGTTGGAATAGTTGGCTTTGCGCAAGGACCCCAAGGAGCGTTTTTCTCTGCAGCAAGGGATCATTCGATTCAGAGATCGTATATGGTTGGGCAGATCCATGGAGTTACAGCAGCGTATCATTCGAGCCTTCCATGACAGTGCACTTGGTGGTCATTCTGGATTCCCTGCAACTTATTCTCGAGTGCGACGGTTATTTGCATGGCCCAAGATGAAGGCGCACATTTTACAATACATCAAGTGCTGCACAACTTGTCAGCAAGCCAAGCCAGATTGCTCGGCTTCACCGGGACTCCTGCTACCGCTGCCAATTCCTACTCAACCCTGGGAGCTGATATCTATGGACTTCATTGATGGTCTGCCACAGTCAGGGGCATACAATTGCCTTTGGGTTATAGTGGACAAAAGAACAAGGTTTGCTCATTTCTTACCTTTAGCACATCCCTACACTGCTGCCAAGGTCGCTCAACTTTACATGAGTCAGATCTATAAGATCTATGGGTTCCCTCAATCTATAGTCTCGGATCGTGACTCAGTGTTTACGAGTCATTTTTGGAAAGAGCTTTTCAAGTATGCAGGGATAGAACTCCGACTCAGCACAGCCAACCACCCTCAACGGACGGGCAAACGGAACGGGTAAATCAATGCCTTGAGACTTTCCTCCGTTGTTTCACCCACGCATGTCCGAAACGCTGGAGTTTTTGGACACCTCTCACCTAGTTCTGGTACAACACATCTTTGCGTTCAGCCATTGGGATGAGCCCCTTCAAGGCTATGTTCGGCCACGAGCCACACCAATGGGGACTGTCAGCTACTGATTCTTGCTCGGTACCATCTCTACAAGCATGGCTGGAAGAACGCTCCGTGATGCAAGAATTGATACAGCAACATCTCAACCGAGCAAGGCAGTGCATGAAGATACAAGCTGATAAGCGAAGATCGGAGCGCACATTTGAGGTTGGAGAGCAAGTATTCCTGAAGCTGCAACCGTATGTTCAGTCATCGGTTGCCCCCCGAGAAAACCATAAGCTAGCTTTCAAGTGTTATGGTCCATTTCCGATCATTCAGCGCATCAATGAGGTGGCTTACAAGCTTCAACTACCCCCACAAGCAACTGTACATCCAGTCTTCCATGTCTCGCAACTCCGCAAGGCACTTCTCCCTGGTACGCAAGTGCATTCTAAACTTCCTCTTTGTACTGACGATCTCGCGATTCCTGTCAAGATTCTGCAAACTCGATGGCGCAAGAAACGCGGGGCGATGTGCGAACAAGTACAAATGGAGTGGTCGCCAGGTGCTGGCCTTGGGCACACTTGGCAGGACAAGGAAGCCCTCCAGCACCGCTTCCCACAGGCAGAGGCTTGGGGTCAAGCCTCACGCAAAAAGGGGGGATGTCAACGCCCCTGACGGAGAAGCCCCACCAGCTGACGAGGCCCAGCACGGACAGGCGCGGCCCAGCCGCGCCCGCAAGCCCAACCGCAAGTACCTCGGCCCTGAATGGAAGACGGACCAGCCCAGGACTACCACCACTACTTAAGCGCGTCTCACCTGCAAGCGAGGGCATCCAGTGGATCCCGAACCCGGCGGCGGCGGCGGCTACCTAACCTAGTTCATCCGCAAGAACACCACCATTCCTGTTTCTGTAATCCGATCTGTATCAGCTACTACTTCGGAGAGTTGTAATAGATCGATCCCTCTAGTTGCTACTATATCCTGTCCCTCACACACACCGACCGACGTCATGTCCTTTTCTCGGCCTGATCCCAAGCCCCTCCTCCTTCGCTGCGTCACCTCGCCCAGCATAGCCCTAGGCGGCTCCATGGGCCGTGGGGGCATGGTGGCTCCGGGATGTGCCGGACGGCGTCGCGTTCCTGCATTTTGGGGATGGCTTTGGGTCGAATTCTCCTCCGTGCAATTTCGTGCTCCTTTGGTATGTGTGGCTTCACCAGCTTCCTCCTCATGTTTTTTTCTTCTGACTGTTGTAGCCTTACAATGCATCCTAGAGCGACACATGTATTCAAGAGCTGCTACATGAACACAATTTGGTTTGGAGTTTGCTGGATGCTTTCAGATGTTTTACTATGTTACATACCCCGTGTTAGACAACAAAATAAGTCGATATTCTGTATGGAAATAGGATTTGCATATTTTCTGCTGTTTTTAGTGAATACAGACTAAGTCTCTGATTATCTGTAGGGTGCTTCTAATCTTTCTGCCTTCCAGCGTAAATAGAGGTATGGTGCCTAGACTTTGATTATTTATCCTATATAGTATAATTGACATTTAAGTTATACAACCTTTCTAGATTTCTCAATATCATGCCTAGATCTTATAATCCTTTCTTTGAAGATCGGTAGCCAGATAAATTAAACTAGCCGCCTGTAGTACCCTCCGTTCCTAAATATAAGTCTTTCTAGAGATTACAATATGAACTACATATGGATGTATATAGACATGTTTTACAGTATAGATTTGTATGTGTGTGGTTACTTTGTTCTGTGGCAAAAGGGTTCAAGGATAGCATTTTCTTAAAATATAGCACATTCATATAATTTTTCTTGCAATTCTAACTATGAAATCCATATTGATTCGGTAGTTTTTCTGTAACAATATAAATGATCTTTCAGTCACAATGCCAGTATTTAGAACTAAATCTGATGAGACTAAATTCCCCTTAGATCCCCCACCCCCCTCATTATATTCCTATATCTCCATCTCCTTTCTCCACTGGCTATCAGAGAATAGAGATCACATCATGAATTTGTTTTTTGTCAGAGATGTGCTTCCCTCACTTTTGGCTGTCAAATTTGCGATGCAATCCGTCCCTATGTCAGCACAATCAGCAGAACAAAGTAGCTACCATGATTTACCCATTGATCTCTTGGAATGATTCAAACCTGCAAGCACCAGGATAAGAAGTTTCGGTTTTCTTACTAATGCAACTGATTTTGTAAGTTTAGAACAATGTCAGTTTGCTTTTATGTTGGTTTTCTAATTTCTACATATTCCTTTCTTATGGATTCTGCCTTCAAGGAAATATAATTATCTAGGTAGTATGGAAAAGCACGCAAATTGTATAACTATTTGGTTATACTCATGCTCTGCTATGTCATCTTGAGGAGAAAGAATTATTTTGTTCACCCATCCTATTTTTTCCCAGGTAATGACTCATGCTCTGCTATGTCAGATTGAGTGACTCCTGCCCTGCATATGATGACTGAAGAATTTTTCATCAATTTTCCAACATGAATTAGCTACAGAATTTGTGAAAAGAGGAGTCCAGGCTCTGATGAACACATCTTCTCTCCCAGGTAACTAATAGTTGGCACCTCTACATTTACATTATATGAGGCCAGCGCCACAAAGTCCCTGTATGCGCCTGCGTCGATGGGTGATCCGGTCGCCAAAAAATGGATAAAAAATACACATCAGTTTGTCGACATACATGTTGGGTACCTTACGAACGAGTATAGCTATTACCAGAGTACAGGCAAATATGTTTCAATTTTTCCTCGAAATAAAACTGTATTATGATTACTAAATTTAGATCTTGGAGCTATGGTCAACTTTATTAGATGGTTACTGTAGCCTGCACCAGTCAAATATTTTCTAATTACATGTCTGAGCACCATCGGGATAACCTGATTACCGTGTCACAAGCTTTCTATTTCTATTTGTGCAAATTCTGTAGTTGTTTCAGTGTTTTGCATGATGCATAGGTTTTTCACAACAGAGAGAAGTGGATGTACAACTTGATTCTGCTTTATTATTTAGTACCACTTGACTTTGTAAATCCCAGTTTCTCCAGTATTGTAACTGTCAAATCGTCAAGTTAACCTGATTTTTCTCTTTGGACAGCTTGCAATTTGTAATATTATGATTTTCATTTTCAGAAACCACTTCAACTAGCCCAGGACTGTGTCTCTTAGTCCTCCAGTATTTGTTGAGATGAGATAACACATTGTATGACAGGTAACAAGCAACTGAAGCAAGAAGATTTTTTTAATTTCTTGGAAAGTATAACCACCTTAACCCAGGATGCATGATGAAAGGATCCAATATGTCAGGACCAATGAGGGAATTGCAGAGCTTCATATTCAGTTTATTTTAGCTGCTTGCCCGCTTCAAGTGTCTAGATTACAGGAAACATGTTTCTTTAAGTGACAAACCTGGATACCAATTTATTCAAACTATTATATTTCTTATAGAAGTAATGCAGTATATTCTCTCTCTTATGCCTATTTGAAATACCGTTGTGGGTCTGTACTTTGCATCTCATGTTGCAAGGATAACACATTGTATGCATGCTCTCTCTCTCTCTCTCTTAACTGTAGCAAGGATGGAACAGGAAAGAGAGATGAACCTTCTAACATGGATATTGTACATGTATGAGCTACGGGTCACTATTGTTTATCATATGGATTGTAGATGTAGCAATACTGAAATTTACAACATATCCTCAAATTTCTTTATTTTAGAATTGATGATATACTAGAGCCAGCAAAAAATAGAATAAAGGGGTTCATTAGAGAAATATTATAATTGATGGTTGAATGTCAAATGGCAGTGATTTTATATCAATGTGTGGGAGCTTGATGAAAGATTACATGCAGAGTATACAAGTGAAAACCATCATTTTTCTAGATGAGCTATTACCAGAGGAGATATATATTTCTAGCTAAAGTTAACATTACTAAAATATTCCACTGGATGGCAACTCCGGGGCAAGAAGCATACATGTAAGCCTATTCAGAAATGTCTAGAAATGTTGTAGCTTCAGCGTCGCGCTCCAGCTTGTGTGGAACTTCCACGCCGTTTGGGACGTGATGGTCAACTTCTGTTGGTTCAGGGGTTCGTCATGAACATAGCATAGGC
Source organism: Aegilops longissima (assembly GCA_021605205.1). NCBI lineage: Eukaryota > Viridiplantae > Streptophyta > Magnoliopsida > Poales > Poaceae > Aegilops > Aegilops longissima. The sequence goes on along the minus strand of CM038679.1, from coordinate 544,859,361 downwards.
CGACGACTGGGAGGTGGTCTATACCAGGGAAGATGGTGTTGCTGGGGTTTTGGAAATGTTAGAAATGTTGACACTTCAGTGCCATGATCCAGTTTCCATGGAAGGGCCACACCGTTTGGGACGTGATGGTCAGCTTCTATTGGTTGAGGAGTTCGTCGTGAACATAGCATAGGCCGACAACGGGGAGGTGGTCTATACCAGGGAAGATGGCGATGTTGGGGAGGAGGCCAACGGTGTGGAAGACTGAGACGGTGATACGTCTCCAACATATCTATAATTTATGAAGCATTCATGCTATATTACTATGTGTGTTGAATGATTATGGGCTTTATTATACACTTTTATATTACTTTTGGGACTAACCTATTAACCGGAGGCCCAACCCATATTGCTGTTTTATTGCCTGTTTCAGTATTTCGAAGAAAAGGAATATCAAACGGAGTCCAAACGGAATGAAACCTTTGGCATCGTGATTTTTTGGAAGAATATCATCCAGGAGGCTTGGAGATCAAGTCCGAAGATACTCGAGGAGCCCATGAGATAGGGCCCCCCCCCCACAGGGCGCGGCCCCCTGTCTCGTGGACCCCTCGAGCACCCCCCGACCGACTTCTTTCTCCTCTATAGTCCCACGTTCCCTAAAAACATCCACGGAGAAGATAGATCGGGAGTTCCGCCGCCGCAAGCCTCTGTAGCCACCAAAAACCTCTCGGGAGCCCGTTCCGGCACCCTGCCGGAGGGGGAATCCATCATCGGTGGCCATCTTCATCATCCGGGCGCTCTCCATGACGAGGAGGGAGTAGTTCACCCTCGGGGCTGAGGGTATGTACCAGTAGCTATGTGTTTGATCTCTCTCTCTCTCTCTCTCTCTCCTGTGTTCTCTCTCGTGTTCCCTCTATGGCACGATCTTGATGTATCCCAATCTTTGCTATTGTAGTTGGATCTTATGATGTTTCTCCCCCTCTACTCTCTTGTGATGAATTGAGTTTCCCCTTTGAAGTTATCTTATCGGATTGAGTCTTTTATGAGAACACTTGATGTATGTCTTGCCGTGTTTATCTGTGGTGACAATGGGATATCATTTGCCACTTGATGTATGTTTTGGTGACCAACTTGCGGGTTCCGCCCATGAACCTATGCATAGGGGTTGGCACACGTTTTCTTGACTCTCCGGTAGAAACTTTGGGGCACTCTTTGAAGTACTTTTATGTTGGTTGGATGAATCTGAGATTGTGTGATGCATATCGTATAATCATGCCCACGGATACTTGAGGTGACAATGGAGTATATAGGTGACATTAAGGTTTTGGTTGATTTGTGTCTTAAGGTGTTATTCTAGTATGAACTCTTGAATAGATTGATCCGAAAGAATAACTTTGAGGTGGTTTCGTACCCTACCATAATCTCTACGTTTGTTCTCCGCTATTAGTGGCTTTGGAGTGACTCTTTGTTGCATGTTGAGGGCTTGTTATATGATCTATCTATGTTATTATTGTTGAGAGAACTTGCACTAGTGAAAGTATGAACCCTAGGCCTTGTTTCCTATCATTGCAATACCGTTTACGCTCACTTTTATCATTAGTTACCTTGCTGTTTTTATATTTTCAGATTACAAATACCTTTATCTACCATCCATATTGCACTTGTATCACCATCTCTTCGTCGAACTAGTGCACCTATACAAATTACCATTGTATTGGGTGTGTTGGGGACACAAGAGACTCTTTGTTATTTGGTTGCAGGGTTGTTTGAGAGAGACCATCTTCATCCTACGCCTCCCACGGATTGATAAACCTTAGGTCATCCACTTGAGGGAAATTTGCTACTGTCCTACAAACCTGTGCACTTGCAGGCCCAACAACGGCTACAAGAAGAAGGTTGCGTAGTGGACATCAAGCAGTTTCTGGCGCCGTTGCCGGGGAGGCTAGGTAAGCGGCACTCACTCACACCCCGTCAAGTAAGCTCTTTTCTGGCACCGTCGCCGGGGAGGTGAGTGCTTGAAGGTATATCTTTAGATCTTGCAATCGAATCTTTTTGTTTCTTGTTTTATCACTAGTTTAGTTTATAAAAGAAAAACTACAAAAAAATGGACTTGAGTTTGTCTCATACGCTTCATCTTTTTAATATCTTTCGTGAGTATGATGGAAAGGAAAATTGTGCTCAAGTACTAGAAGAAGAATGCATTAGAATGTTTGGTACTAGATCTTTGTATGATGAGCATGATTGCAATGTTGTTAGTATGAATTCCTTGAATATACATGATGCTAATGATATGTAAAGCCACAAGCTTGGGGAAGCTATGTTTGATGAGGGTGACATATTTGAGAATATATTTGCTGAAATTAATGTTTGTCCCAAGCTTGGGGATGCTATGTTTAATGAAGATGATATTTTTAGCACCCCAAGTTTTGATATGCAAAGTTGTTATGATGATAGCATGCCTCCTACCTATGATGATTATATTGATGAAAGTGGGTTCGGAAGAGTGTCAACTTTAGGAAGTAGTGATCCCAATATTTTGGAGGATGTTGAATTTATTGTGATGAATATGAAATTGGATTTGGAAGAGTGTCAACTTTATTATGATGAGAACGAAGTTGCTACTTATGATGATTATTGTGATGAAAATTATGCTATAAAAAGTAGTGATGATTATATTTATAAAACTTGTCATGATTATGATTACCCTTTTTCTGAACATTACTCTTTTAATGTGGAAACAATTTTTAGTGTTCAAGTCTCTTATGATACTCCCACTATTCTGAATGAGAAGAATTTTGCTTATGTGGAGAGTAGTAAATTTTCTATGCAAGTATATCTTGAAAAGAATGCTTTAGGTGCTGGTTATATTGTTGAATTCATTCATGATTCTACTGAAAATTATTGTGAGGGATGAACATATGCTTGTAGGAATTGCAATAATGTCAAGTTTCCTCTCTATGTGCTTCAAGTTTTGAAGTTATGCTTGTTTTGCCTTCCTATGCTAGTTAATTATTGTTCCCATAAGTTGTTTGCTCACAAAATCCCTATGCATAGGAAGTGGGTTAGACTTAAATATGCTAGTCATATTCTTCATGATGCTCTCTTTATGTTTCAATTCTTATCTTTTATGTGAGCATCATTGAAATCATCATGCCTAGCTAGGGGCGTTAAACGATAGCGCTTGTTGGGAGGAAACCCAATTTTATTTTAGTTTCTTGCTTTTTGGTTCTGTTTAGTAATAAATAATCCATCTAGCTTCTGGTTACATGTGTTTTCATGTTTTAGTTAGTGTTGGTGCCAAGTAGAACCTTTGGGAAGACTTGGGTGAAGTCTTTATGATCATGCTGTAAAAAACAGAAACTTTAGCGCTCATGAGATTAGCTTCAACTTTTTACTGGAAAATTATATTTAGTTGATTCTTTTTTCAGGTGATTACTAGAAAAATTCCTCAGGTCCACCAATTTATTTTAGAATTTTTGGGGTTCCAGAAGTTTGCGTTAGTTACAGATTACTACAGACTGTTCTGTTTTGACAGATTCTGTTTTCATTGTGTTGTTTGCTTATTTTGATGACTCTATGGCTAATAAAATAGTTTACAAACCATAGATAAGTTGGAATACAGTAGTTTTAACACCAATATAAATAAATAATGAGTTCATTACAGTACCTTGAAGTGGTGTTTTGTTTTCTTTCGCTAACGGAACTCACGAGTTTTCTGTTAAGTTTTGTGTTGTGAAGTTTTCAAGTTTTGGGTAAAGATTCGATGGACTATGGAATAAGGAGTGGTAAGAGCCTAAGCTTGAGGATTACCAAGGCACCACAAGGTAATATTCAAGGACAACCAAGGGCCTAAGCTTGGGGATGCCCCGGATGGCATCCCCTACTTCGTCTTCGTTCATCGGTAACTTTACTTGGAGCTATATTTTTATTCGCCACATGATATGTGTTTTGCTTGGAGCGTCATTTTATTTTGTAAGTTTTTGCTTGATGTTATTTAGAATAATGTTTTGCATCTTTAGTTTCAATAAAAATGTCAAGGATAGCCTTTGCCATGCTTATTTTGCTAGTATACATGTTGCTGTTTGAAAACAGAAAGTTTACCGCTGTTACAAAAATTCCCTAGAAAATTCAAAGAGTGGTATAATGTTGAATCTTTTTGCATATTGAGATCTGATAAATTTATTACAGTGGAAATTTTAGTTCATAATTTTTGGAGTTAGGTAAGTATTGATACTCTTGCATTCTTTATAGACTGTACTGTTTTGGCAGATTGCTGTTATGTTTGCATTGTTTGCATATGTTTGCTTGTTTAATGATTCTATTTGAGGATAGGAGTATTAAATATGCAGAGGCATTTAGTATGCAATGTTGAATGATAATTTAAGTGATTTGTTACAGTAGAAAATGATAAGGTTTTGCATTGGTTTATACTAACCTATCTCACGAGTTCTTGTTGAGTTTGTTGTGGATGAAGCTTTTGAGAAATAGAGAAACCATGATATGAGAGGAATTAAGAAGACACAAAAGTTCAAGCTTGGGGATGCCCAAGGCACCCCAAGATAATATTTCAAGAAGTCTCAAGCATCTAAGCTTGGGGATGTCCCGGTAGGCATCCCACCTTTCTTCTTCAACAACTATCGGTTAGTATCGGCTGAGCCTAAGTTTTTGCTTCTTCACATGAGTTGTGCTATCCTTGAAATGTCATTTTATTTTGTTTTGCTTGCTGTTTGAATGCAATACCAAGATCTGAAATTCTTTAATGAGAGAGAGTCTTCGCATAGTTGCATAATTATTTAGCTACTCTTTGATCTTCACTTATATCTTTTTGGAGTAGTTTTTCATTTACTCGTGTGCTTCACTTATATCCTATGAGTAAATTGTTGAATGAGTTGATTGTTATAAATCTGAAATTATATATGTCTCATTTACTTATCCCATGGGGAGTAATGACTTCACATCTAAGAAGTAGAGGTTGTAAATTTATTGAAGGTTAGCAAGCATTGTATTGGTCATTTGAACAATTCATGAAAGAATATTGAAGGAAGAGAGATTTCACATATAAATACACTATCCTAGACATAATTTATAGTTGGCAGCACTCATTAAGTATGACATGCTAAAGAGTTGATGTTGGACAAGGAAGACAACATAATGGTTTATGTTTTCCGACATCTCAGTTAAAGTATATTGTCGTGGATCATTCAAACATGTTGAGCTTGCCTTTCCCCCTCATGCTAGCCAAAATTCCTAGCACCAAGTAGAGATACTACTTGTGCTTCCAAATATCCTTAAACCCAATTTTTGCCATGAGAGTCCACCATACCTACCTATGGATTGAGTAAGATCCTTCAAGTAAGTTTTCATCGGTGCAAGCAATAAAAATTGCTCTCTAAATATGCATGAGTTATTAGTGCGGAGAAAATAAGCTTTGTACGAATTTGTTATGGAAGCAATAAAATCAACGGACTGCATAATAAAGGTCCATATACAAGGGGCAATATAAAGTGACGTTCTTTCGCATTAAGATTTTGTGTATCCAACCCTAAAAGCGCATGACAACCTCTGCTTCCCTCTGCGAAGGGCCTATCTTTTACTTTTTGCAAGAGTCAAGGTGATCTTCACCTTTCCCTTTTTCATTTTATCCTTTGGCAAGATCCTTGTGTTGGGAAGATCCTGATATATATATCCAATTGAATGTAAGTTAGCATGAACTATTATTGTTGACATCACCCAAAGGTGAATACGTTGGGAGGCAACACTATAAGCCCCTATCTTTCTCAGTGTCCGATTGAAACTCCATAACCATTAGTATTGCGTGAGTGTTAGCAATTGTAGAAGACTATATGATAGTTGAGTATGTGAAGTTTGCTAAATCAAAGCTCTGACATAGACTCTTCCTGAAAGTAAGATGAATTGTGTCGGAGTAATGGGCCACGGGTAGGCAAACCCGAGCCCCTGGACCTTTCAAAACATCGGGGCAGACTGCGCCCCTCAAGACCCCAAGACGAAGAGCCGCCTTCTGAGAGTCGGCGACAGAGCCGCCGACTGCCCCTCCCAGCCGAGTCCCAGAGACGGCCTCAAGACAAGCCGACTCCAAGCCAGCGACTTCCGATGAAGCCGGCTACGGGGAGTCGGCCGGCGACTCCAACCGCCTCCTACTGATGCGACTACTGACGGGACGGGATGGGGCCGCCTCGCAGCCCCACCCCTGCCCCGTTCATAAAGGACAAGCATGGCCACAGAGCGCCGTACTGACGGAGATCTCCGTCCGGCGGCATCAAGCTACACGCCACCTCCACGCCAGCCCTGCCCGTGGCGATTCCATTACCCACGATGGCACATCTCGCACGACCGAAGACGGCGGGACCGCTTTGTCGGCGGAGTGCGGAAAACGGCGAGCGCCCCAAAGACGGACCGGCTGAGTCGGCCTCCGAGAGTCGGCCGCCCTCCCACGGCTCCATGCGCCATTAACCGCACAAGACAGGAATGGCAATGATGATCGCTTTGCCGGCGGCGGCACTGTTGCCATGACCCCACGACCAAGCTCGCGTCATTAGAAGCGCGGCTACAGTAACCCACAGCCGGCAAGACCCGCCCGCGGCGGACAAGGGCTGTCGGCCCCATGCTGGACCGTCGGCGGGGCCCACTAGTCGGCGGGCCCCAGAAGTTGGCAGAGAAGACGGCGACTTAAGAGACTGACGGCTGGGACCTGCTCCCAGACGGATTACCATTGTACCCCCGGGGGGTAGGCCTATATAAACCCCCCGGGGCACCCATGCAAAGGGTTGGAACCTAGTAGTTTGACACACACATAGAGGGAAGAGAAGAGCTAGCCGAGCCCTTCTCCTTCCTCACCCCGAACAGCTCAAGGAGCAACCTTGTACTCACTTTGCCATAGTGATCATGCGGAGACCCCGCAGAGCAGCAGTAGGGGTGTTATCTCCTCGGAGAGCCCTGAAGCTGGGTAAGATTCGCCGGTGTGCATGCCTTCGCCTCATCCCGTTTCCAGGCACCGGCGACATTCTACTCGCCCCCTCCATGATAAGCCATCCTTTGGCATATGTCGCACCCAACCCCCGACAAATTGCAATTGTTTGATGACTAAGAATGAAGTTTGCTAGTTTTCAAGAAAGTTTATGGTCTATGCTTTGACATGTGAATTGATTGTTACTTGTTCGTGAGAAGTTTATGAGATGAACTACTGTTATGACATATTATCATGCTAGAAAAGGTGATTGAAATCATCATTGATCAAACTTGTGCACCTTCTAGCATTCACACTTCATAAATTCTTTCTTTATCATTTACCTACTTGAGGACGAGTAGGAATTAAGCTTGGGGATGCTGATACGTCTCCAGCGTATCTATAATTTATGAAGCATTCATGCTATATTACTATGTGTTTTGAATGATTATGGGCTTTATTATAAACTTTTATATTACTTTTGGGACTAACCTATTAACCGGAGGCCCAGCCCATATTGTTGTTTTATTGCCTGTTTCAGTATTTCGAAGAAAAGGAATATCAAACGGAGTCCAAACGGAATGAAACCTTCGGCATCGTGATTTTTTTGGAGGAATATCATCCTGGAGCTTGGAGATCAAGTCAGAAGATACTCGAGGAGCCCAGGAGATAGGGGGCACGCCCCCTGCTGTATGCGCCCCTGTCTCGTGGACCTCGAGCACCCCCGACCTACTTCTTTCGCCTATATAGTCCCACGTACCCTAAAAACATCCACGGAGAAGATAGATCGGGGGTTCCGCCGCCACAAGCCTTTGTAGCCACCAAAAACCTCTCGGGAGCCTGTTCCGGCACCCTGCCAGAGGGGGAATCCATCATTGGTGGCCATCTTCATTATCCCGGCACTCTCCATGACGAGGAGGGAGTAGTTCACCCTCGGGGCTGAGCGTATGTACCAGTAGCTATGTGTTTGATCTCTCTCTCTCTCTCGTGTTCTCTCTCGTGTTCCCTCTATGGCACGATCTTGATGTATCCCGAGCTTTGCTATTGTAGTTGGATCTTATGATGTTTCTCCCCCTCTACTCTCTTGTGATGAATTGAGTTTCCCCTTTGAAGTTATCTTATCGGATTGAGTCTTTTATGAGAACACTTGATGTATGTCTTGCCGTGTTTATCTGTGGTGACAATGGGATATCACGTGCCACTTGATGTATGTTTTGGTGACCAACTTGCGGGTTTCGCCCATGAACCTATGCATAGGGGTTGGCACACGTTTTCTTGACTCTCCGGTAGAAACTTTGGGGCACTCTTTGAAGTACTTTTATGTTGGTTGGATGAATTTGAGATTGTGTGATGCATATCGTATAATCATGCCCACGGATACTTGAGGTGACAATGGAGTATCTAGGTGACATTAGGGTTTTGGTTGATTTATGTCTTAAGGTGTTATTCTAGTACGAACTCTTGAATAGATTGACCCAAAAGAATAACTTTGAGGTGGTTTCGTACCCTACCATAATCTCTACGTTTGTTCTCCGCTATTAGTGGCTTTGGAGTGACTCTTTGTTGCATGTTGAGGGCTTGTTATATGATCTATCTATGTTATTATTGTTGAGAGAACTTGCACTAGTGAAAGTATGAACCCTAGGCCTTGTTTCCTATCATTGCAATACCGTTTATGCTCACTTTTATCATTAGTTACCTTGCTGTTTTTATATTTTCAGATTACAAATACCTTTATCTACCATCCATATTGCACTTGTATCACCATCTCTTCATTAACTAGTGCACCTATACAAATTACCATTGTATTGGGTGTGTTGGGGACACAAGAGACTCTTTGTTATTTGGTTGCAGGGTTGTTTGAGAGAGACCATCTTCATCCTACGCCTCCCACGGATTGATAAACCTTAGGTCATCCACTTGAGGGAAATTTGCTACTGTCCTACAAACCTATGCACTTGCAGGCCCAACAACGTCTACAAGAAGAAGGTTGCGTAGTAGACATCAGAAGGCAGGGAGGAGGTCGGCGGGAGGCAATGGCGGGGCAGCTGTAGGATCGAAAGTATGTCTAGAGGGGGGTGATTAGACTACTTGACCAAATAAAAACTTATCCTTTTCCCAATTTTAGTCTTTGGCAGATTTTAGCTAACTTAGCACAAGTCTAGCAATCTTAACACAATTCAAGCAAGCATGCAAAGAGTATATGAGAAGCGGAAAGTAAAGCATGCAACTTGCAAGAATGTAAAGGGAAGGGTTTGGAGAATTCAAACGCAATTGGAGACACGGATGTTTTTGTCGTGGTTCCGATAGGTGGTGCTATCGTACATCCACGTTGATGGAGACTTCAACCCACGAAGGGTAACAGTTGCGCGAGTCCACTGAGGGCTCCACCCACGAAGGGTCCACGAAGAAGCAACCTTGTCTATCCCACCATGGCCGTCGCCCACGAAGGACTTGCCTCACTAGCGGTAGATCTTCACGAAGTAGGCGATCTCCTTGCCCTTACAAACTCCTTGGTTCAACTCCACAATCTTGTCGGAGGCTCCCAAGTGACACCTAGCCAATCTAGGAGACACCACTCTCCAAGAAGTAGCAAATGGTGTGTTGATGATGAACTCCTTGCTCTTGTGCTTCAAAGGATAGTCTCCCCAACACTCAACTCTCTCTCTCACAGGATTTGGATTTGGTGGAAAGAAGATTTGAGTGGAAAGCAACTTGGGGAAGGCTAGAGATCAAGATTCATATGGTAGGAATGGAATATCTTGGCCTCAACACATGAGTAGGTGGTTCTCTCTCAGAAAATGTGTATTGGAAGTGTAGGTTCGTTCTGATGGCTCTCTCCATGAATGAAGAGGAGGTGGAGGGGTATATATAGCCTCCACACAAAATCTAACCGTTACACAACTTGCCAAACTCGGTGAGACCGAATTGTTAAACTCGGGCGGACCGATTCAGCAAATCTAGTGATCGTTAGGATTTCCGGTGGGACCAACATGCAACTCGGTAGGACCAATATGGTTAGGGTTAGGGCATAACGTAATCTCGGTGAGACCGATTACACAAACTCGGTGGGACCGATTTTGGTAATAAGCTAACCAGAGAGTTTGTCAGGTAAACTCGGTGGGACCGATTCGCTCATTTCGGTGAGACCAAAATGTTACAAAAGGGAAACAGAGAGTTTACATTGCAATCTCGGTGGGACCGATCGCTCATCTCGGTAGGACCGAAACGTTACGAAGGGAAACTGAGAGATTACAATCCCATCTCGGTGAGACCGAGATCCCTATTGGTGAGACCGGTTTGCCTAGGGTTTGTGGCAGTGGCTATGACATCTGAACTCGGTGGCGCCGGATAGAAAGAATCGGTGGGGCCGAGTTAGACTTTTGGTTTAGGTCATATGTGGATGTGAGAAAGTAGTTAAGGGTTTTGGAGCATATCACTAAGCACTATGAAGCAAGAACCTCATTAAGCAACACCTCATCCCTCCTTGATAGTATTGGCTTTTCTTATAGACTCAATGTGATCTTGGATCACTAAAACATAAAATGTAGAGTCTTGAGCTTTGAGCTTGAGCCAATCCTTTTATCCTTAGTATTTTGAGGGGTCCACTTTTCTCATCCATTCCATGCCATTCATTGAGCTTTTCCTGAAATATTTATCTTGGAATAATGTTAGCTCAATGAGCTATATGCTGTTAGGAATTACCAAAACCACCTAGGGATTGTTGCACTTTCAGCAGCAGATGAATAGAATGAGGTGGAGGGCTGGCGGTCGGCCCCGGCGGGCTCATGAGAAGGGAACAATGGCGATGTCATCGCTATTGCTTCGACAAGGTTCGTTTCGCAACTAAGTGTTACACAACTTGGTGATGGCATTATCGTCAAAAATATATTAAGCTCTGTGATTTCAACTTCACCAAATTGTATGAGAGGCCTCCGATCCGCGTAGTTGGTGAGGCATGGAGTTGAAGGAGATCCGAATAGTCCCTAAACTAAAAGTCTGCTCTTGGACATCAACATACCAAATTGAAACAAGATTGATTGATGCACCTACCTTATCAATGGTTGAATAATTTTTTTGTAGGTTTTAGTATCACCTCATGATACTATCCATGCATTATCAACGGTTGAATAATATTTTGTAGGTTTTAGTGTCATCTCATGATACTATCCATGCATTCCATCCTCAAGAAGTTACCCATGTAACTTAATCATTTGTTTGGTTCGTTCAACTGCATTGTCACCCGTGGCAACGCACGTACTAGTCACAAATAAAGGCTATATATACGCACACACACCTTCATCCAAACATCATCACACAGCTAACCATCAGAAGCAAATCCTGGTTGATACACGAACAAACACACAAGCATCCAAAAAACACACAGCTTCCTAGATCATCTATGTATAGATTAGTCCGCGAGTTCAATTTGCAGGGGCATCCAGAGACAAACATGGCATCGGCTCCAGCTCAAGCTATTGCAGTGGTGGCTCTCTTGTTCGCGTGCGCTGGGTTGGCCATGGCCGCTGTTGGAGTTGTGTCGAATATAGTGTACATGGTAGGTTACAGTTGGACTTGTAATTGTATTGTGTTTAGATAGGATATGGAGTCGTGTCCAAGTGAGACACTTGTATCCTAGGCCTCTCCTATATAGTGGGGGTAGACACACGATGTAACCTATGCCAACATAATAGCACTGGAACGCAGGCGAAGCTGCCGCATGTGCCGGTGTCCAGGGCGACCGGGTGCGGTATTGTAGCAGTGTCATGGGGAGGAGCGCCCATAGTCAAGCCTCGGGGATGTAGCCATATCGGTGAACCTCGTTAACAAATCTCGGTGCCGTGCCTTGTGTGATTTGCTTGGTCCTCGGATGATCGACGGTATGCTTCGGATTTATTCTAACAAGTGGTATCATGAGCTAGGTTGTCCGGAGGTTGTGGATTGTTGATCTAGAGGAAGCAGGCATGTCTCCAGGAATTCGGCGCCCCGGTGCGAAAAGGAAAATGGGGCCCTAATATTTTTTTAAAAACATAATATAACTCAAGCATAATCACTTCATTATATAATGTAACTTTATTCATTTCAAACAATGTTTAGAAAATTCTCAAGTATTAATGCAAAATACTAAAACCAATAAACTAACCTCATGCTCTATTGAAAAGTGTCATCCATCTTGTGTTCCTTGAAATAAAATCTTCAATTATATTTTCATAATTAATCTTCTCCAATACATAATTTTCAAGTGCTATTGTTGCCAAACCATTCAGTCTTTCTTGTGTCATAGTAGAACGCAAGTAGGATTTCAACAATTTGAGTTTAGAAAAGCTCCTTTCCGCAGATGCAACAGTTACAGGAATGGTTAACAAAATCCTGTATGCAATAATAGCATTAGAATAGAAGGGGCACTTCGTCAAAACCTCAAGAATATCAACAGGGCCCATAGATTTCTTAACTGAATCCTGGATGACAACTAACTTGCAAAACAGTTCTGGTCCATCAGTGTCTTTCTATTCTCCAATCTTAAGTGCATTCTCAAGATTAACACAAGCAGCCAACAAACTCTTATCATCCAAAGGTCGCAGCCTAAATAAAAAATAATATCAATGAATTTGAACTGATAAACTCCATGAATTATATGCTTGTAACTTGTATAGATAGTTATAAAGAAAAAGATAAAACCTTGATTTTGGACTTGGACGAGTGACTATTGAATATCTCGAATCTGTACAACTTCTGAACTTCAACAACTAGACAAAAAATTCTTCTAAAACATATTAGTAATTAGTAAACTGTTGTACACGTTTGCAAGTTATTTTGTATCAAAAATATCTAGAGAAAAAGGGAGTGTAGGGCACCGCATCGGTCGGCCTTCTCTTCGGCAGCACCTCGGCAGCGTGGCCGGCGTCCGGCACCGCGGCAGTTCTGCTCCTTTGGCTGGCTGCAGAAGCGATCGCCGATTCAGTCGAAGCGAAAAGATGGGAAGGGAATTAGCGAAGGGATTAGGCAGGGAAGGAAACGACGGAAGTCATGAAACTAAGTGCTTTGCGGTTACCGTTTCGTCTATCGATCAGATTGACCCACTAGAGATAGCGTACCTGCAAACGGGATTGAGGCATTGAGCGGACCAAGCCCAAAAGGGAGTGCTTTTTAGCCCAAAACTATTTTTTTTTCAGACTACTACATATAGTATATGGACCCTGTTTAGGGGCCCCTGAATTTTGGAGCCCTGTGCGAGCGCACACCTCGCACGGGCCCTTCAACGGCCCTAAGAGGAAGTATCGAGTCTGAGATGCAGCCAGCTGCGACGTGGTTCTCGGCAAGATTTGAAAAAGTGTATAAATGGAAGGCACATGTGCAAGTATGCAAGTAGTCGACAGTCGAGACGTACGGCGATCGGTAGATCAATCGGGCAAGCGTACAGACAACATCGCGTGCATGAGGCGGCGGCAGCGGCGGGACGTGTAAATTGTCGGCCAGATCAGATCGATTCGATGCGTGCATGGTACACGCGAACGTCCACGCGTAGGAAGCAACAGCGGAGGATACGGTCCAAGGCCCACTCGGACAAGGCGAGGTAGGTGGCCGCTTGCTGGGCCATGGCCGGCTGCGTGCATACATGCTGAACGAGATTTGTTATGAGAAAAGAAAAGGGAGACCGAGTCTCCACGGAGATAGGCAGGCAAATCAATTGGCAAAAGAAATACATCAAGGGATATGCATCCATCGGAATTGGCAAGGGCTTGGACAAAGCAATTAGCATGCATTAGGGGTTGTGCAAGGGAGCCATCACGTGATTACTAGAAGATTTTTTTTGGTTGGAATTGCTATTAGTACATGAGGGTGTACCACGTTAGGTTTTGCTTATCTACTTGGGCATCACATGAGGAAAGCTTAGATAATTTTTGGCAGGGTTAACCGTACAAAGAACTGTGGAGCCATCAGGTACCAGGTTTGAGGTGGAGAAGTTCGACGGGACTGACAACCTTGAGTTATGGCAGACAAGGGTGAAAAAATTGGTGGTGCAACAATGGGGATGCTTGAAGGCGTTACGGGAAGTCATGTCAGCTAAGATGGAATTATCATGTGATGGATGAAAATTTGCAAAAGACGAGTTGGGAGCCTCGAGCATGTCATGCAGTCGGAGAAGTTCTGTTGGGTCGGACTAGATAGTCTGACGGATCGACATGAGTCGGTTGGTACAGAAGATGGTGGTGGGACCGGCGATGATGACATAGGAGCGTGATGCAGATGGTGACCGACTTCTGGGGCGTGGAAACACGTGGCGCAGGCCTGAGGGCTTGTGCAGCTTCGGCAAGACTATGGCGCGGGGTTGTTCAAGACGGTGCACATGTGAGCTTGAAGTCGACGGGGCGTGTGGGTGGACCGATCATCTACCATGGAGTCATGTTGAAGGTGGAGCTGGAGTCTGGAGGACTTCACTCGGTGCTGATTGAGGGGCTACGGTGTAAGTGCACATAGAGTCGAAGCCTATTCAGCGGGAAAAGCGAGGGACGCGTAATTCGGACTGGAGCCCGGTGGTCTAATGGAAGCGTGAAACTCGTCATCGGTCGATGATGATCGGTGGTACTCTGCAGTGGGGGTTGAGTGGTGTGGGTTCGCGACCCTTGAGACTCGACCAGGATAGCAGAGGCTCGACGCGGTAATAGCGGCGAGGCGTGCGGTATGCACGGGACATGGAGACGGGCCAGGGCTCTGGTGGTCATACATGTGGTGAGACAACTGCGAATTTGACTCGGGATGACTACAAGCAACGGTGAAATTCCTTTAAGTTTCAGACAGGCGGTCAAGAAAGGAGCGGTGATGTTGAGCTCAGGTAACCCTTATGTGTGACACCCAATATGTGAGTTGTTCACTTTCACGCGGGTCAGTGATCAGTGTATGATGGCGTTGGACTGATGCTCTGGAAGTTGGGAGCGCAAACTAGAGTAATAAGGAACTTAATTTTGCTCGAGTGTTAACTGTGATCAAGAAAATGAGGGACTACAAGTTACAGGTGGAGTCACATGGAGTCTTTGGAGTAGCAGCGGTACTCATGGGATAAGCTCAAGTCCAATGTACATGGAAGTTTGACGCATTGACGAATTCAAGGTGCTGGAGAATATTCGCTAATGTGGAATTTATTGAAGTTTTGTCGAATATAGTGTACATGGTAGGTTACACTTGGACTTGTAGTTGTATTATGTTTAGATAGGATATGGAGTCGTGGACACTTGTATCCTAGGCCTCTCATATATAGCGGGGGTAGACACACGATGTAACCTATGCCAACATAATAGCACCGGAACGCAGGGGAAGCCGGCGCATGCGCCGGTGTCCAGGGTGACCGGGTGCGGTATTGTAGCGGTGTCATGGGGAGGAGCGCCCATAGTCAGACCCCGGAGATGTAGCCATATCGGTGAACCTCGTTAACAAATCTCGGTGTCGTGCCTTGTGCGATTACTTGGTCCTCAGATGATCGACGGTATGCCTCGAATTTATTCTAACAGCCCGCGTACAAAGCGCCGGCATGGCTGAGGGCGCATGCCACGTTCTACGACGGCGCTGATGCCTCTGACACCATAGTACGTAACTAGCTTATCACAAAATCCCTGTATAGGCCAATAGAACAGTGAATACTACATCTCGTCCTGCCTATTCTAAAAGCATACACACGAAGATTAATTCTAAGACTCGGGCTCTCGTGACTGCGTCGCCCTCACGGGCGACCGGCCGCGCCCCGGTTCCTCCTCCGCCCGCTCTCCCTCACTCCCCCCTTCCCGCTGCCGTCACCGGCGTTCGCCGCCGGGCCTAGCCGGTGCGATGCTGGTGGCAGCGGTCCCCGGCCATTCCCCTCTCGATTGCTCTCCGGCGCGGGGCGGAGGGCGCCGGGGGGTGCTCCCTAGGCGGCGGCGGTCCGGCGTGGCGGCAGGGCTTCCTGGCGCGGTGCGGGAGACCGACTGGATGGCAGCGTCGCTGTTGGCGGCGGGGTGGCGCGGCCAGGCGGCGCCCTCTTGGCCCAGATCTGGGCCCTTCGGGCCCCATCTGGGTCTGGAAGGGCTGACGGCAGGGTGGGTCGACGGCGTGGCTTCCAGGAGGCGGGGGAGCGGCGATGGGTGTTGGGGGCTGGTGGTACTGGCGCCTCCCTACTGCAGCATGGCCTACGGGCTTAGCGGGCCCAATTCGGGCCTGGCTGGGCCAGGGTGGCCTGGTATGCCCTGCTGCTGCGTTCGGACGGCGGCCGCGACGGTGTTGGAGGCACGAGCCTCCTGCACGACGGCGGAGGAGGTGGTTCCCTCCCGCGCGGCTATGGCGCTACTGCTCCCGTCGACCAACGCCTCCTCTCCTCGTTCTCTTGGCCTCGTGGTGGTGATCTCAGTGAGGCGGCGTGCGTGGCATTGCGACCGCGGTGGCGCATGCTGGTGGGCGGCGAGCTGGCTGGTTGGCTCCGATCCGGTTGGGCGGTGGGGTTTGGAGTTGGGAGAAATCCTTGCCGGGTCTTTCGGCTACGATGCGGTGACGCCTGCGGGTGCCACCATTCCTCCCTGGAGGGTTTCGGTGGTCTTCATTCCTCTCTACCCTCCGCGTGCCGGGGGAAACCCTAGGACACGTCCGGGCAGCAGCGTCGTCGGCGTCGCATTCCTTTCTAGAGGTGCTGCTTGGTACGCGGAGGATTGGAGCCTAGGATCGTGGTGGGTAGATTTCGGAGGGCGCGGCGGTAGTGGGTCATCCGCACTTTGTCGAGCTGCTGGTGTTGGAATTGTTTCTTCTTCTTTTTCTTTGGCTTGTTGTGCTGCTCGCCCCAGCGTATGCTCTGTGATCGGTGTTGGTGCTTTGGAATACAAAGCGGGGGGGGGGGGGAACCCTTTTTCGGTAAAGGATACACACACTTAATTCAACGCAGGTGGGGCGTGTGGGTAAGGCAACCTGTACTCGGCCGGCTATGGGACACGGACGGCGGCACTGAGCCAGGCGCTCTTCAATGACGGCGCGGCCTGCGGTCGGTGCTACAAGATTGCTTGTGACTGCAAGCTTGCGGATCCAATGTTCTGCAAATCGGGCGTCACCGTGACAATCGCGGCCACGAACCTCTGCCCGCCTAACTATGCGCTCTCGAGCGACAATGGGGGCAGGTGCAATCCGCCGAGGCCGCACTTCGACATGGCAAAGCCAGCCTGGGAGAAGATTGGCGTCTACAAGGGTGGCATCATCCCTGTCATGTACCAGAGGTAGCTACAAATGAGTATTTATCACTGTTATGTGCCTGCGTGCAAGTTACTAAAACCGATTTTTGCAGGGTACCATGCGTGAAGAAGGGTGGGGTGCGGTTCAAGATAGCTGGTAATGATTATTTTAACCTAGTTAACGTCTTCAACGTCGCAGCGGACGGCTCAATCAAATCGATGGATGTCAAGAGCTCTGATTCAGACACATGGGCGCCAATGCCTCGTCACTGGGGCACGAACTGGCAATCTCTAGCTAATCTTACCGGGAAGATGTTCTCATTCAGATTGACCAGCACAGATGGACGGACACTTGTGTTCAACAATGTTGTGCCAGCTGGATGGACATTTGGGCAAACATTTGCGAGCAATTTACAGTTTTAATTGAACACTCTCAACAGAACAATCAAGTAATGGTGATTCTTTTTAGATTAAATTTATTTATTTCTGGTGTGGTGCTTAAAAAATATTAATTGTAAGCACTACTTGTATGGATATATCCATTGGTTGGTCACTGATGTCTACTACACAACCTTCTTCTTGTAGACGTTGTTGGGCCTCCAAGTGCAGAGGTTTGTAGGACAGTAGCAAATTTCCCTCAAGTGGATGACCTAAGGTTTATCAATCTGTGGAGGCGAGGATGAAGATGGTCTCTCTCAAACAACCTCAGAACCAAATAACAAAGAGTCTCTTGTGTCCCCAACACACCCAATACAATGGTAAATTGTATAGGTGCACTACTTCGGCGAAGAGATGGTGATACAAGTGCAATATGGATGTTAGATATAGGTTTTTGTAATATGAAAATATATAAATAGCAAGGTAACAAGTGATAAAAGTGAGCGTAAACGGTATTGCAATGCTAGGAAACAACACCTAGGGTTCATACTTTCAAGCAAGTTCTCTCAACAATAATAACATAATTAGATCATATAACTATCCCTCAACATGCAACAAAGAGTCAGTCGAAAGTCACTAATAGCGGAGAACAAACAAAGATATTATTGTAGGGTACGAAACCACCTCAAAGTTATCCTTTCTGATCGATCTATTCAAGAGTCTGTAGTAAAATAACATGAAGCTATTCTTTCCGTTCAATCTATCATAGAGTTCGTACTAGAATAACACCTTAAGACACAAATCAACCAAAACCCTAATGTCACCTAGATACTCCAATGTCACCTCAAGTATCCGTGTGTATGATTATACGATATGCATCACACAATCTCAGATCCATCTATTCAACCAACACAAAGAACTTCAAAGAGTACCCAAAAGTTTCTACCGGAGAGTCAAGACGAAAATGTGTGCCAACCCCTATGCATAGATTCCCAAGGTCACGGAACCCGCAAGTTGATCACCAAAACATACATCAAGTGAATCAATAGAATACCCCATTATCACCACGGGTATCCCACGCAAGACATACATCAAGTGTTCTCAAATCCTTAAAGACTCAAACCGATAAGATAACTTCAAAGGGAAAACTCAATCCATTACAAGAGAGTAGAGGAGGAGAAACATCATAAGATCCAACTATAATAGCAAAGCTCGCGATACATCAAGATCGTGCCATATCAAGAACACGAGAGAGAGAGAGAGAGAGAGAGAGAGAGAGAGAGATCAAACACATAGCTACTGGTACATACCCTCAGCCCCGAGGGTGAACTACTCCCTCCTCGTCATGGAGAGCACCGGGATGATGAAGATGGCCACCGGTGAGGGATTCCCCCTCCGGAAGGGTGCCGGAACAGGGTCCCCATTGGTTTTTGGTGGCTACAGAGGCTTGCGGCGATGGAACTCCCGATCTAGGTTATGTTCTGGAGGTTTCAGTATTTATAGGAATTTTTGGCGTCGGGAACAAGTCAGGGAGGTTCCCGAGTCGTCCACGAGATTGGCCGATGCGCCCGGGGGGGGGGGGCGCCCCCACCCTCGTGGACGGCCCAGGACTCTTCTGGCCCAACTCTTTTACTCCGAGGTCTTCTTTTGGTCCATAAAAAATTGTCAAAAATTGGCACGTCCATATTGGACTCCGTTTGGTACTCCTTTCTGTAAAACTCAAAAACAAGGAAAAATAGAAACTGGCACTGGGCTCTAGATTAATAGGTTAGTCCCAAAAATCATATAAAATAACATATAAATGCATATAAAACATCCACGATTGATAATATAATAGTATGAAACAATAAAAAATTATAGATACATTGGAGACGTATCTGTAACGCCCCGGATTCGATGCGCCAGGTGTCTTCCAGTTATTCGTCGTTGTTGCCATGTCATGTGATTGCGTGTCTCTCTTTTCCATGTCATCATTTGCATTTCATATCATGTCATCATGTGCATTGCATTGCATACGTGTTCGTCTCATGAATCCGAGCATTTTCCCCGTTGTCCGTTTTGCAATCCGGCACTCCTATGTCTCCGCGCCCTTTTACCTCTTTTCATGTGCGGGTGTTAAACGGTCTCGGAATGGACCGAGGTTTGTCAAGCGGCCTTGGTATAGCACCGGTAGACCGCCTGTCAAGTTTCGGATCATTTGGAGGTCGTTTGGTACTCCAACGGTTAACCGGGTAACCGCAAAAGCCTCTTTTGTATTGCAGCCCAACACCCTTTCCAAAGTGGCCCAAAACCCAGCAAACTTCCCTCCATGCTCTCGGTCGTTCGATCACGATCGTGTGGTCGAAAACTACACCTCATTTGGACTCTCCTAGCTCCCTCTATGCCTATTTAAACATCTCCCTCGTCCAAATCCGGGTCTTCCTCCCCGAAACCCTAGACGTTTTCCCTCCGCGCCACGCCGGACGTGTCCACCCCGGCCGGACGCGTCTCCGCCGCCGCCAGCCCAACCGGGGCATACGTGGCACCCGCGGCAGCGCCGCCGCCAGCCCGTCGGGGCCGAGGTCAGCCCGCCGGGCCCGATCTGGGCGCGCCCGCCATTCATCGCCATGCGGCCGCCCCGTGCCCGCCGCCGCCGAAGCGCCGCCGCGCCCCGCTCCTCCGCCGCCACCTCGCCCGCCACCGGCGGCCGCTCATGCCTCCCGCCCGCCGCCGGACCTCGCCCGCCTTCGCCGCGCCGATCGCCGCCTCACGGCTGCGCCACCGCCGCCTCCGCGGCGACCTCGCCCGCCGGCGCCCTCTCCTCCTCGCCGGGCGTGCTCAAGCGAGCCAGCGCTGCCGAGCCGCCGTCGCCCGATCCGGTCGGGAGGAGCCCGATCCGGCCTCGGTTCGCGCGCCCGATCCCGTTGACCTTCTTCTCCCCCCTCTTTTCTTCTAAGTATTTTGTCATCCAATATTATTTCGTGGAATTTTTAACATGGTATAACTTTGCATCTGTAGGTCCATTTTGCGCGTATAATATGTCAAAATGTTCGTCTCAAAGAGTAGATCATTTCATATCATTGCATCATTTTCATTTGAGCTCATCTTGATGCCCGAAATGCTGTTAGAAGAGTGCTATGTGATGTTAGTTTCTGTTTCTTAACATAACTTGCACTTTTGTCATTTTTGCCATGATTGATGTGCGCATCCTATGGACTTGAGTCCTACATGTATTTTGTAATATGCCATGTCTTCTTTCCAGTGGTGCTTGCTATGTATTTTTGTGATCTATGTGGTGACTAGCACAAGCATGCAAACTAGGTGTCTTGTTGTTGCTGTTTTCAGCCCTGTTTTGCTGATATTTTGATGTCATGTTAACTTGATGCTACCAAGAGATCCATACATATTTTGAGATACTTCAGTAAGGATGTTTTGTTAAACATGTCTTGCTCTATCCATCCATGCCCTTGTTTGCAATTATGGAGTAGTCTAGCTTGAGTCAATCGAGCTCTACTTTTGCTTCAAAATGTTTCCGGGCAGATTGTATACATGTTATTCAATTTTGCCAAGGTTGTTGTGGTTGATCCATGTATGCTATCTTATTGTTCTTGCCATGTATGTCTTCTAGGCCATGTCTTCTTGATGTATGTATGCTTAGTTTTTCATATAAGGCTCTGTAGTGAGTGCATTGAGCTTGTAAACATGCCTACTTGTTATCAGTTTTTGACATGCCATGTTGCTGAATCTGTTAACGAAACTTTCGATATTGACATGGGTGTTACTATATTTTCTGATCCTTTTTGTCTTATGGTCACTAAAGGACTTTTGTTCTATGCTTTGAGTAGATTCATGCCATGCCTTTTTTTGCCATGATAAGTTCCTGTAACATGTTGTTTCATAGCTCTTAACATTGCAACCTGATGTTATTTTCTGCAAAGTCTGAAACTGTTATTACTTGCAATCTTGCCATGTCATTTTGAGCATGTTCTAGTGATTTCTGGAGATAGCTCAGTGTTCATGTTTTGTATTGCTTTACCTGTACATCATGCCCATGCCTTTTGTTTTCATATTGAGGTGCTGTAGCTTGTTGTTTGGATGATTGCAATATGCCTACTTGCTGTTTTGGGCAGAATGTTGCTATAACTTGTATTGTGTGTATGTGTTGGACCGTTGTCTCCTTTTGAGTGTGCTCTATATGAAACTTGCTTGATTTTGCATGTAGTTTCATATTATCATGTTGCATCCTTGTTTTGAGGTGTTTTCTTGATGTTTATATGCATTTTGCACCAATGCCATGTTTAACTTGTTTTGCTCATATCTTCTAGACCGTAGTCTCAATTAAATGAACTTTATATGTAACTTGACTAGAATTTCGTGTAGATCATCGTGGTGCATCTTAACTTGCTGTTTAACAACTTGAACATAAGGTTTATTCAGATCTGGACCAATTTCGAAATTTGCATATGAGGACTTACCGGAATTGTTATATGTTGTTCCCGGCCTCATTTAAACTTGCCTTGATGTGTTGTTCTTGTTTGCCTCATCTCTTGCCATGAGTAGCTTCATGTATCTTTGTCATGCATCATGCTTGTTGTGCATCATGTCATGTTCATGTGTGGTGCGTTTACTATGTTGTGTGCTTCTTCTTGTTAGTTCCTGTTTCGTTGCGATCGTGAGGATTCGTTCGTCTACGCTTGGTTCGGCTTCATCCGTTCGTCTTCTTCATGGACTCGTTCTTCTTCCTTGCGGGATTTCAGGCAAGATGACCGCTACCCTGAATCTCACTACTATCATTGCTATGCTAGTTGCTTCGTTCTATCGCTATGCTGCGCTACCTATTACCTGTTTATCAAGCCATCCCAAATTGCCATGTCAGCCCCTAACCTTTTGCACCCTTCCTAGCAAACCGTTGTTTGGCTATGTTACCGCTTTGCTCAGCCCCTCTTATAGCGTTGTTAGTTGCAGGTGAAGATGAAGTTTGTTCCCTGTTGGAACATGGAGATGTTGTACCTTGTTGGAACATGTTTATTTGTTGGGATATCACAATACATCTTATTTAATTAATGCATCTATATACTTGGTAAAGGGTGGAAGGCTCGGCCTTATGCCTGGTGTTTTGTTCCACTCTTGCCGCCCTAGTTTCCGTCATATCGGTGTTATGTTCCCGGATTTTGCGTCCCTAACGCGGTCGGGTGATTTATGGGACCCCCTTGACAGTTCGCTTTGAATAAGACTTTTCCAGCAAGGCCCAACATTGGTTTTACCATTTGCCTCACCACCACCTATATTTCCCTTGGGAGTAATTAACCCAAGGGTCATCTTTACTTAGCCCCCCCCCCCCACCGGACCAGTGCTTCTCTAAGTGCTGGCCCGAACCGAGTAGACTGCGGGGGCCCCTCGTGGCAACTCAAGGTTTGGTTTTACTCGTAGGATGTCTCATCCGGTGTTGCCCTGAGAACGAGATATGTGCAGCTCCTATCGGGATTGTCGGCGCATCGGGCGGCTTTGCTGGACTTGCTTTATTGTTGTCGAAATGTCTTGTAGCCGGATTCGAGATCGATCGGGCCTTCCCGGGGAGAAGGAATATCCTTCGTTGATCGCGAGAGCTTATCATGGGCTAAATTGGGACACCCCTGCAGGGTTTGAACTTTCGAAAGCCGTGCCCGTGGTTATGTGGCAGATGGGAATTTGTTAATGTCCGGTTGTAGAAAACACGAAGTTGATCTCAATTAAAATACACCAACCGTGTGCGTAACCGTGAGTGTCTCTTTTCGGGGTTGATCGAGAGGAGAACACAGTTTCTGTGTTATGTTTGACGTAAGTAGGAGTTCAGGATCACTTCTTGATCATTGCTAGTTGACGACCGTTCCTTTGTTTCTCTCCTCGCTCTCGTTTGCGTATGTTAGCCACCATATATGCTTAGCCGCTGCTGCAACCTCACCACTTTACCCCTTCCTTTCCCATTTGAGCTTTGCTAGTCTTGATACCCATGGTAATGGGATTGCTGAGTCCTCGTGGCTCACAGATTCTACACCACCAGTTGCAGGTACAGGTTTGCAATGATCATGACGCGAGAGCGATGCTTGCTTGCGTTGAGTTCTTCTTCTGCTTCTTCTTCGATCAGGGGATAGGTTCCAGGCCGGCAGCCTGGGCTAGCAGGGTGGATGTCGTTTGAGCTTCTGTTTATGTTTCATCCGTAGTCGGATGTTGATCTTGTTTATGATGTTGATGTATTCTTGTGGCAGTTGTGCCTTATGTATGTATCCCTATGTATTATGTAATGTTGATGTAATGATATCCACCTTGCAAAAGCGTTTCAATATGCGGGTCTATCCTTGGTGGGCCTTCGAGTTCCTTTTGGATAGGGTCGCATATTGGGCGTGGCAAGTTGGTATCAGAGCCTCTTCATCGTTGAGTTCAATTCTCAGTTCTTCCTCCGACGTCGCTGTTTTTCCTTGTCCGAACTTGTCCTTGTTTTTCCCACCCGCCCTCCCTTCTTCGTCTCGGAACCGGAGTCCGTAATCGAGTATCCATCCTACTCGTGTGAAGTTTTTGCTCTCTCTCCTCAATGTTTTCAACCGGTGTTTTCTCTTTAAGATATTCGTCGATTTCCCCTTCCAAGTTGACTTTGTTTTTCCCGCCCTCCCACCCTTTTTCTTCCCGGAGTTTGAGTCTGTTTCGACCATCTATTTCATTCGTGTGGAGCCTCTTCAGTCTTCCCTCAATCATTTCAACCGGTGAATTCTCGTTTTGTACGACATTCTTCATTTCTTTTCTTCTCCGGTGGACTCAATTCAAGTTTTGAGGTTGATCATATTCTTTTCCTTGAAGTGTTTTTCCTGCTCGTTCTCCTCTTTCCAGTTTATCCTTCCGGAGTTCGGAAGACATCTCATGAGATTCGTCTGTGTTCCAATTAATTCGAGGTTATCACCTCATTCTAATATTTCATTTGTTCCGGTGCATCATCTAGCTGTTCAACATCCCTTTTCCCAACGGTGTTTTCTTTTAGTGGGCCCTAACCCACAGGTCTTTTCCCAGGATCTTACCTGACTCTTCTAATTATTCCGGAGCCATTCTTAATTCTTTTCGAAGTTTGACGTAAGAATGAATTTCATCAGTCACATGGCTTTTCCAAGATCAATTTCAAATCATTTCATTGTTGACTCAACCCCTTTGCTTTTCATTCTACCAGAGTACCTCAGTTATTTTGGTGTTGTTTCTCATCGTCATTCTTAACATTTGAAGACCGAAGAAGAGTTTTCCTCTAAATCTTGTCCGTTCCCCCGGAGATTCATGGTGCTAGCTCGTTGTTATCCTATCTAGTTGTTTCCATTTGTGCAATTCTTTTCATCCATCTGGAGTATTTCAGGTGTTGCTTTCTATCTCAATCATCCGGAGGCCATCTTTTCGGAAGATTTCTTCGTTCTAAGTTTTCAAAGCCGTTCTCCAATTATTCTATATCCGTGCCCCTTCGTTCGTCTCAATATTCTTCCGGTGCTTCGTTCAAGTATTCTTCAATCAGTTCGCGATCTTTGCGTTCTCTTGCATATTAAATTCCCTCAAGTATCTTTGTGCTTTTCCAATTCTTCCCGGCGTTTGAGTCTCTTTCATCAGTCATTTCCAAATTCTTACGGTGGTTCGTTCAAGATTATTTTTCCTTGTTCATCATATTAATCCATTCGTTCTTTTCAATCCTACCGGTGGTTCATGAAGACCTTTCTCAAGTTTTTGTGCTTTCCCTTCTCAATCCTTTTTCAAGAAGAATAAGTAGTATGCAAATCCATCGCTTGTCATCAATTTAATTTGATGAAGGATAAGCATACAATAAATCTTATTCTTATTTCATCCAAGTGATTAATCCCTTCCTTCGGAGTTTGTTCATAATGAATAAATTCTAGTTCCAAGTGTTTTCATCTTTTCTTTTCCGGAGTTCAATTTATTTGGCCATCTCGTTGGAACCTCCATCTAAATCATCGCAAGGCTCATCTTATTCTTTCTTCGTTCATTTTATCTCATCATCCTTTTGTTACCGGAGTTCTTCACGGTGGTTCTTCATGATTTAATTCATTCTTCAAGAGTTCATAAAGATTCTTGTTGGTGGAGTTCAAGTATCTTTTCTTCTCGCATCTCGAAGTGCAATTAATTCTCCGTATTCTTTTGAAGTGGAGTTTTGCATTTCTTCGTTCTTCTCAGCTATCCAATCATTTTCGTTTGTGGCCGGTTATCACCTTATGATCTTGAGATGTTATCTATAAGTCCACAACAAGCTTATTCTTTCGTTGTTGATTTTCTCAACAACTCCAGTCAATCATTCCTTCTAAGTTATTTTCATTCAATTCTTTCAATTCTTCCGGAGGCATTGTGTTGTTCCTCTCGTCAACTATCGTTCCATTTTGTCAAACTCAGTTCCAACTCTTTCCTTGTTCAACCGGTGTGCTGCCTAAATCCTTTCAGTCTTATTCGTTTCTTTTCTCATTCTAACCACTCCGGTTAGAACGAGTTGTTTCATAGTCTATCTGATTCCGTGAGCTTTCGATTCTCGTCATTCTCGTCGTTCCTCTCTTCTTCTCGAGTGCTCTCGATTCTTTGCCTCTTCTCTCTTGAATTCTAATTAAACCTCATCCCCTTTTCCCTTCCGTCTCGGTCCTAAGATCTCGGGACGAGATCTCTTGCTAGTGGAGGAGTGTTGTAACGCCCCGGATTCGATGCGCCAGGTGTCTTCCAGTTATTCGTCGTTGTTGCCATGTCATGTGATTGCGTGTCTCTCTTTTCCATGTCATCATTTGCATTTCATATCATGTCATCATGTGCATTGCATTGCATACGTGTTCGTCTCATGAATCCGAGCATTTTCCCCGTTGTCCGTTTTGCAATCCGGCACTCCTATGTCTCCCGGCGCCCCTTTTACCTCTTTTCATGTGCGGGTGTTAAACGGTCTCGGAATGGACCGAGGTTTGTCAAGCGGCCTTGGTATAGCACCGGTAGACCGCCTGTCAAGTTTCGGATCATTTGGAGGTCGTTTGGTACTCCAACGGTTAACCGGGTAACCGCAAAAGCCTCTTTTGTATTGCAGCCCAACACCCTTTCCAAAGTGGCCCAAAACCCAGCAAACTTCCCTCCATGCTCTCGGTCGTTCGATCACGATCGTGTGGGCGAAAACTACACCTCATTTGGACTCTCCTAGCTCCCTCTATGCCTATTTAAACATCTCCCTCGTCCAAATCCGGGTCTTCCTCCCCGAAACCCTAGACGTTTTCCCTCCGCGCCACGCCGGACGTGTCCATCCTGGCCGGACGCGTCTCCGCCGCCGCCAAGCCAACTGGGGCATCACGTGGCACCGCCGCAAGGCCGCCCGCCAGCCCGTCGGGGCCCGAGGCAGCCCGCCTGGCCCGATCTGGCGCGCCCTCTCCGCCATCGCCATGCGCCGCCGTCGTGCCGCGCCACGCGCCGGGCGAAGGCCCGCCGCCCGCCTCCCTCCGCCGCCACCTCGCCCGCCACCCGGCCGGCCTGCTGCCTCCCGCCGCCGCCGGACCTCGCCACGCTTCGCCGCGCGGTCGCCGCCTCACGCCATGCCACCCACCGCCTCACGCCGGCGACCTCGCCCACGGCGCCCTCTCCTCCTCGCCGGGCGTGCTCCGGCGAGCCAGCGCCGCCGAGCCGCCGTCGCCCCGATCCGGTCGGGAGGAGCCCGATCCGGCCTCGGTTCGCGCGCCCGATCCCGTTGACCTTCTTCTCCCCCCTCTTTTCTTCTAAGTATTTTGTCATCCAATATTATTTCGTGGCATTTTTAACATGGTATAACTTTGCATCTGTAGGTCCATTTTGCGCGTATAATATGTCAAAATGTTCGCCTCGAAGAGTAGATCATTTCATCTCATTGCATCATTTTCATTTGAGCTCATCTTGATGCCCGAAATGCTGTTAGAAGAGTGCTATGTGATGTTAGTTTCTGTTTCTTAACATAACTTGCACTTTTGTCATTTTTGCCATGATTGATGTGTGCATCCTATGGACTTGAGTCCTACATGTGTTTTGTAATATGCCATGTCTTCTTTCCAGTGGTGCTTGCTATGTATTTTTGTGATCTATGTGGTGACTAGCACAAGCATGCAAACTAGGTGTCTTGTTGTTGCTGTTTTCAGCCCTGTTTTGCTGATATTTTGATGTCATGTTAACTTGATGCTACCAAGAGATCCATACATATTTTGAGATACTTCAGTAAGGATGTTTTGTTAAACATGTCTTGCTCTATCCATCCATGCCCTTGTTTGTAATTATGGAGTAGTCTAGCTTGAGTCAATCGAGCTCTACTTTTGCTTCAAAATGTTTCCGTTCAGATTGTATACATGTTATTCAATTTTGCCAAGGTTGTTGTGGTTGATCCATGTATGCTATCTTATTGTTCTTGCCATGTATGTCTTCTAGGCCATGTCTTCTTGATGTATGTATGCTTAGTTTTTCATATAAGGCTCTGTAGTGAGTGCATTGAGCTTGTAAACATGCCTACTTGTTATCAGTTTTTGACATGCCATGTTGCTGAATCTGTTAACGAAACTTTCGATATTGACATGGGTGTTACTATATTTTCTGATCCTTTTTGTCTTATGGTCACTAAAGGACTTTTGTTCTATGCTTTGAGTAGATTCATGCCATGCCTTTGTTTGCCATGATAAGTTCCTGTAACATGTTGTTTCATAGCTCTTAACATTGCAACCTGATGTTATTTTCTGCAAAGTCTGAAACTGTTATTACTTGCAATCTTGCCATGTCATTTTGAGCATGTTCTAGTGATTTCTGGAGATAGCTCAGTGTTCATGTTTTGTATTGCTTTACTTGTACATCATGCCCATGCCTTTTGTTTTCATATTGAGGTGCTGTAGCTTGTTGTTTGGATGATTGCAATATGCCTACTTGCTGTTTTGGGCAGAATGTTGCTATAACTTGTATTGTGTGTATGTGTTGGACCGTTGCTCCGTTTTGAGTGTGCTCTATATGAAACTTGCTTGATTTTGCATGTAGTTTCATATTATCATGTTGCATCCTTGTTTTGAGGTGTTTTCTTGATGTTTATATGCATTTTGCACCAATGCCATGTTTAACTTGTTTTGCTCATATCTTCTAGACCGTAGCTCCGAATTAAATGAACTTTATATGTAACTTGACTAGAATTTCGTGTAGATCATCGTGGTGCATCTTAACTTGCTGTTTAACAACTTGAACATAAGGTTTATTCAGATCTGGACCAATTTCGAAATTTGCATATGAGGACTTACCGGAATTGTTATATGTTGTTCCCGGCCTCATTTAAACTTGCCTTGATGTGTTGTTCTTGTTTGCCTCATCTCTTGCCATGAGTAGCTTCATGTATCTTTGTCATGCATCATGCTTGTTGTGCATCATGTCATGTTCATGTGTGGTGCGTTTACTATGTTGTGTGCTTCTTCTTGTTAGTTCCTGTTTCGTTGCGATCGTGAGGATTCGCTTCGCTCACGCTTGGTTCGGCTTCATCCGTTCGTCTTCTTCATGGACTCGTTCTTCTTCCTTGCGGGATTTCAGGCAAGATGACCGCTACCCTGAATCTCACTACTATCATTGCTATGCTAGTTGCTTCGTTCTATCGCTATGCTGCGCTACCTATTACCTGTTTATCAAGCCATCCCAAATTGCCATGTCAGCCCTAACCTTTTGCACCCTTCCTAGCAAACCGTTGTTTGGCTATGTTACCGCTTTGCTCAGCCCTCTTATAGCGTTGTTAGTTGCAGGTGAAGATGAAGTTTGTTCCTGTTGGAACATGGAGATGTTGTACCTTGTTGGAACATGTTTATTTGTTGGGATATCACAATACATCTTATTTAATTAATGCATCTATATACTTGGTAAAGGGTGGAAGGCTCGGCCTTATGCCTGGTGTTTTGTTCCACTCTTGCCGCCCTAGTTTCCGTCATATCGGTGTTATGTTCCCGGATTTTGCGTCCCTAACGCGTCGGGTGATTTATGGGACCCCTTGACAGTTCGCTTTGAATAAGACTTTTCCAAAGAAGGCCCAACATTGGTTTTACCATTTGCCTCACCACCACCTATATTTCCCTTGGGAGTAATTAACCCAAGGGTCATCTTTACTTAGCCCCCCCTCGGACCAGTGCTTCTCTAAGTGCTGGCCCGAACCGAGTAGACTGCGGGGCCCCCTCGTGGCAACTCGAGGTTTGGTTTTACTCGTAGGATGTCTCATCCGGTGTTGCCTTGAGAACGAGATATGTGCAGCTCCTATCGGGATTGTCGGCGCATCGGGCGGCTTTGCTGGACTTGTTTTATTGCTGTCGAAATGTCTTGTAGCCGGATTCGAGACTGATCGGGCCTTCCGGGAGAAGGAATATCCTTCGTTGATCGCGAGAGCTTATCATGGGCTAAGTTGGGACACCCTGCAGGTTTGAACTTTCGAAAGCCGTGCCCGTGGTTATGTGGCAGATGGGAATTTGTTAATGTCCGGTTGTAGAAAACACGGTTGATCTCAATTAAAATACACCAACCGTAGTGTGTAACTTAGTGAGTGTCTCTTTTCGGGGTTGATCGAGAGGAGAACACAGTTTCTGTGTTATGTTTGACGTAAGTAGGAGTTCAGGATCACTTCTTGATCATTGCTAGTTGACGACCGTTCCTTTGTTTCTCTCCTCGCTCTCGTTTGCGTATGTTAGCCACCATATATGCTTAGCCGCTGCTGCAACCTCACCACTTTACCCCTTCCTTTCCCATTTGAGCTTTGCTAGTCTTGATACCCATGGTAATGGGATTGCTGAGTCCTCGTGGCTCACAGATTCTACACCACCAGTTGCAGGTACAGGTTTGCGATGATCATGACGCGAGAGCGATGCTTGCTTGCGTTGAGTTCTTCTTCTGCTTCTTCTTCGATCAGGGGATAGGTTCCAGGCCGGCAGCCTGGGCTAGCAGGGTGGATGTCGTTTGAGCTTCTGTTTATGTTTCATCCGTAGTCGGATGTTGATCTTGTTTATGATGTTGATGTATTCTTGTGGCAGTTGTGCCTTATGTATGTATCCCTATGTATTATGTAATGTTGATGTAATGATATCCACCTTGCAAAAGCGTTTCAATATGCGGGTCTATCCTTGGTGGGACCTTCGAGTTCCTTTTGGATAGAGTCGCATATTGGGCGTGGCAGTATCAGTCACCACATGTAACATTATAACTCCAACATCCTTGTATGTATGTGTTTAACTTGTTGTACATATTTGTGCTTATATTAATTTGGCTGGTGCATATAAAACACGTCTGGTTCTATGGAGTTACCTTGAATGTTTATTTTATCGGTTTGGTTGTACCTTTGCCTTGGTTGACTAACAAATAACTAAACTAAGTAATTTTAAGATAACAATAAGAAACATTTTAGCTTAACATTGAAATTCACGTAAGTGCAAAAGCATGAGAATTCTACATCTAACGGCTCAACTAAGAAATGACTATTTGAAATTGTCCGAGAAATAGTTCTCTTACAACTGACAATATATAGCATGTGTTGCCTACTTTCTTCTTCAAGGCATCGCCTTGGAAGCACTGACTATTTGTTGTCGGTCGTAGCATTCTTGGTGTGCATGAGCGGGTGTTTGGGGTCGACATTGTTGTGACCTGCTTGGGTCATGTGTGTCAACAACAAGTTGCATGGGTTCGGTCAGCGTGCCGGCAACACCGAACATTTGTGCTTATCATCCTCCTTGTACCGTAGTGGTCTAGGTCCACCTCCTATAAGACCTAGCTTCCCACTCTAGTGTCGGCAAGGGTGGCAATCACAATTGTGGTGTGTCGATGATAAGTTAAATCACGTATCGACCTGTCTGCCTTTGCTGCCAAGACGAGCCCCGAAAGCTCAAGCCAGCCCAGTGACACCAGAAGGTTCTCCACCACCTTGGGAGGAGGGATACCACCATACAACATGTCAGAAAAAGGGAGGAGTCTACGTATAAGGATGAAGGGCCCTATATGTCCATCCAGCTGGCACAATATTGTCCCAAAGCCCTATATGCACGCAGACATATAGGGCATATAGGGCAGATAGACTCCAAGCCCTATATGCCCTATGCACTGACATGGAAGCCTTGCACAAGTAGTTCTATATAAGGGCACCGACCAGGGGCATCATAAAGGGTGACCTTCTCCCGCACCATTGTAGTCTAGACCACCTAGAAAGGATTCCGACGCTTATCGTCCGAATCTCCGCCATGTCATTTCGTCGAGATACTCTGTCTCAACGATATCCCCCCTCCCCTCGACATTGTAATCTTCTGTGTTCTCCACATATATAAGAATAGAGCAAGGCAGGAAGTAGGGTTTTTACCCACATCAAGGGCCTGAACCTGGGTATATCGTGTGTTCGTGTCCAAAGACCCCCTGGTCTCTTAACGTGACGCCCCCTTGACTAAATAATTCACGTACCCCACTGCTTCTCAGTTGCATCTTTTACTTTAGGACCCAAGTAACCACCAAACGTCATATTTGGAACGATGGCAACGCGAATAAGCGGCTCCCTCGAGACACTCCCACGCGCGAACAGTAAACCCCCCGCATCAACCAAAAGACATACATGCCCTTTGATAGGCCTCTTGGCCCAATCACCAATCCCATGTGCAAGAAATAAAAATGAAAACTAAAAAATATTTCCCATGATGTAGGTAAAAAAGACCATATTAAAAAATTCATTTTGTACACAACAAAATTTGCCAAAGTTATAAAGCATAAAATTCAGCATACTTGATAGAAAAAAAACATTATAAATTTTGTTACAAACCAAAAATGAGAAAAATATATTATTTTTTGTTCTGGATAAATCATGGCAAATTCTTGAAATATCTGTAGTGCACATGGCAAATTCCGCATTCAAAAACAATGTGTGCTTATGAAAAGGAAATTTTTTATGTGTCAATAATTCTGATTGTATATTAAAAATAATAATTTACAATGGTTTGAAAAATAAAAATTGCCATGGTAGGTCCAATAAAAATTGACATGGTACAAAAAATAATAAATATTTTAAGAAAATTGTCATGGTCTACAAAATGAATTTACCATGGTTTGTTCAACAAGGGGTACATAAAGGAATTTACCAAAGTTTGTTCAACAAAATTGTCATGTTCCAAAATAATGGATAAAATTTGCCATGGTCTAACAAATAAAATTGGCATGGTGCAATTTTTTTGTCAAGTTTTAAGTTAAATTTTGAGTTGGTCCAAAATATAAAAATTGCAATGGTAAAAATAAAACTGCCACGGTCCCAACATGTTTGCAATGATCCATAAACTAAATTGCCATGATCAATAAATTGAATTTGACCATGAAACATAAAATAAATTTGCCATTAGTGAAATAAATCTGTGTAAGTTCGCCATGATGGCAAATATAGTGTAAATTTGCCATGACGCACATGAGGTGCTTGCCATGATGGTTAGAAAAAGAACATAAATGGCAATGGAAAATTTAGTGTAAATTTGCCCGTGATAGAAAATTAGTGTAAAATTGCCATGATGCATACAAACCAATTTCCATGATGGTCAAGCAAATTTCCATAGTCCAAATATAAAAATTGCCATGGTAAAATAAAAATTGCCATGGTCCATAAAGCAAATTTGCCATGGTCCCAAAAGTAATTCTCCCATGCATCTTTTTCTTCCTTCAAAATAATTGTAAAGATAGTAAATACGATGTCAAAGGTAGGTTTGTAAGATCATGACAACTGTGCATATGTGAATTTGCCATGCTATTGGAAGAAAATAGTGTGCCATGGGATGTTAAACAAAATTGCCATGGTCTATGTAATAGATTTGCCGTAGATAAACAAAAAAGAGTTACCGCTAGTGTGACCATTCTATTTGTGCCTAAAAATTAACAAACATTGCCGTCCTATTGAATTGGTCATGACAAGACATTACTTGGAAACCCTGTAAAAAAGTGGGACCTAAGGAGACAGAAGCCATGATATTGGCAAAAAGGAGCTAATTAGCCATGCTATTTTGTAAGACAATAAAATATCATGGCAAGAATAACTATGTACAGTAGATCATGACAACCGTGACCCATGTGAATTTGCCAAGCTATGTGAAAAGAAAGATTTTGCCCTGGAATGTTAGACAAATTTGGCGTGGTCTATATAATAGATTTGCCACTAGTTTGACCTTGTTGTTTGTGCCTAAGTTAACAAAAATTACCGACCTAATGTATTGGCCATGGCAAACACACACACACACACGTCCCACTCGCGTCGATATGCACTTCCAGCAAACGATTCCTAAATCTAACTGTCTTCCTCCTCTGCTTCGTTGTGTCTCATCCAACGGCATGGTGCGCGTTCACGTGAGATGTCCAGCTCATATCAGATTTAGAAGATTTCCTTTACTTTTTCCCATTGGCCGACGAACGAAGTATTGTATCTGGTCTCATCCCACATGCTATTCGGCACGAAGACGTGTCTTTGATCAGACCGAATTCGAATCTGTTCTTCGCCCAACACGAAGCGGAAAACTTGGGGAACACATCTCGACCACCACGAGGGCCGTATATATCGGAGCCAGGGTTTCCAGCTCGTATTCAGCGATAGATCAGATAACACGTACGGACGTACCCGGCCGGCAAGGCGAGTCGACAATGGCGCTCTCGGCGTTGAGCGCTCGTCTGGGCGTGGGCGCCTCCAGGATGATCGTCAAGGCCGTCGGCGGGTTCGGAACCGGCAAAGCCAGCAGCTTCAGCCGGACTCTGAAGGTCGTCAGCGACAGCAACGGCGGGGTCGGCCGCCGCGGCTTCGGCCAGATCCGGCGCTTCTCCGGCGGCGCAATGGCCCGTTTGCCTGAGCAGATAACCAAGGACCCCTCGCAGCAAGGCGTATGTTACTTGGCCGCTTACTGCGCGGGGCTCATCCTCTGCAGCGCGGCCCCGTTTGGTTTAAAGTACATTGCCGATCGGTACGCTGAAAGATGCAAGCCTCGCTACGGCGAATTCAAGGACGACGTGCGCCAGTTCGGCGACGAGTACTTCGGCGACCAGTGGCCGGGGGCGGACGACAAGAAGCTCGCCGAGCTTGGCAAGGAGATCGCCCTGCTAGGCGGAGCTCTGAGCAAGTGGAATCGAGGCATTGGCGAGCTAAGCGTAGGGCTAAGCAGGTGTGATCCCCAGCCGGAAGTCGCCCGGCTGCGCAAACAGCCCCTCCACCCTGGAACCCCCGACGAGTTCGAGATCCGCAGGAAGTGCGATTATGTGGTGGAGGAAAAAGCTGCTGAATTCTCCAAGTGGCGGGCGGCGGCCGATGAAAAGCTGGCTGAACTCAATAGGGAGATCACGGAGGTGCTCAGGACGATCAGGAAGGAAAACGAACTCTGAAGCTGTTCTTCCAGGTAGAGGAGCAGAACGTCCATGAAGTTCAGAACGGATGGTGGTAGATCTTAGGAGGGAGGGGACACGCAGGTTTCTAGTATTTTTTTATCACACCCTCCGTCTCATAATTTAAGACTTTTTTAATGAAGGAAATGGTAATTAATTGTCATATAAACATATTTTACTTGTTTGTAATACCAATAGCGTATAATTTGTATTCTTAGAATCTTCCTCGCACCTACCGGCATTGCCAAATTATTTTACCCTTAAATCACATCTTTGATGGCTTTTCTCGAGTAGTGTTCGCCAAAATTTTGAATGTAGTTGGGACCCCACTTGTTTCAAGAACTTTTTTCACTACTACTCTCAACGAAGGGATAACAACGTAGTCTCATCTCGCGAGCTTTTGCAGCCATGGCATAGGCGTCGTGGACCAACCACAACAAACTAAAAAAATTAATACCAAAACACCTCTTTCAAATTGTTCCTCTTCTTGCGGCAGTGGAGCCCTTTCGGGAAGAGGCCTGATTTAGACACGGCTGAAGTTATGCTCCAGAAGATCAAAGAAGTCCACGCGATTAGCTAAGGATCAATTCCTAGCTAGCTAGCTGTTTTGCTATTTTCTTTTGTCATCATTTTGTAATGGTTAAACTAAGGATCTGCTCTCTTGTAAGACTTTGGCCTTTGTTTGACTTTATTAATCTAATAAAGTCCGGCGCCTCTTGCGCCTTTTTTTAATTCAAAAGAGAAACACTTTTCAACCTTCAATTCTTTAAAGGAAGATTTCCACATAAATTAATACAACACACACCACACATTCGAACACTTTGAACACACCCATGTCCAAAAACTTTTACACAGAGCACCTTGAAAAAACATAAAATAGAATTAGATCCCTAGAGCTCTTTGCACATGTAGATGAAAATTGTGAAGATACCCCTTCAAAACATGAAATCACAACAAGGCCTACGTTGGGCGCCTGCTTCATCCTCTGCAGCAACACTGCCGCATGCAACATCTTCTTTTCTTCGTGGCGATAATGGAAGAGACCAGATACTCTGACGCGTCCATCAAACCTACACTAGCCTTCACCAACAATGGCCTAGTACCGTAAAAGTTCCCCGCCCAGGAGGAAAGGGACTGAAGTCCGGTTCCGGGGCCACGGGCGAGATAACCTTCCAGACAAACCAGGTCGTTCCTCCACCGTCACCACAAAGAATACAGAAGGAAAGCCAACACAGAAGAGCAGTGCAAAGAGGAAGAAGAACCTCACTCTCCGCATCTCAGCTGACTACCCCGAGGCATTCCAGGACCTTCCATGACACTTCTGGACATCATCGGGACCTCCGCAGACACTTGTGGGATCATCTGAAACACTTCTAGAATCATTCTCTCTCATTCTCCATTACCTCATAATACTTGTACATGTCGCTAGTCTTTAAGTGTGTGACCCTACATGTTCTTTGATATGCGAACATGTCCGAAACACTTTTCGGTTAATAGTTATTAGCGGCTCAGGCGTCCATAATAATTCCAACATATCAGCAAAGATCTTTATCGAGCAAATCTTTGGTTACCGTATAAATTTCCTTTTGCTTCACGATACGTTACAAAATCCGAGGCGAGTACGGTATCCCTGTGATCAACACATTGATCACTATACCTATAGTTATCCTCGTTACCGGTTTGTACTCTTTTCTCGTATTCTTGTGTCCCATGACTAACACCTTATTCACTATGCTTGGCCAAGTGATGATGAACATCATAATCTCGAGTGGGCCCAGAGTGTATCTCCCCATTGTCGGGGGAGCAAATTTCTGTCTTGATATATCAAACAACATATCATACTTTCACGATATACCCTAAAGCTATCTTTATAATCACCCAACTATGGAGTGACATTTGGAAACCCCAGAGTAATCATGCGACATCCGGGTATATATGATATTCTCATGGTCTAAAGAGGCAAGTAACCATAACAATTTATATGAAAATACCGACAACATACTGACGATGTGATCTCGCAGTATTTCATAAGTTGGGTATATCCAACACCATGCAAATAGGTTTTCTTCTGAACCTCATATTCAAGAACCATTGCAGTCATAGCACATAAATATAAACTTAATTGTGAACATGTAAATAAAATAATAACAACTTATTATTGCCTTTGGGGCATATTTCCAACAACACTAACTGTGGAAGAGCAGTACTACCAAGATGGGCACAAGCAAGAGCACTTTGGTTTGACCTCCAAGAAAAGATCCAAAACCATAGTCCTCAAACGACACACTAAATTCCTAAGTTTTCCAAAGTGTTGGTACCACCGTGATTTCATTTTTTGCTACTAACAATCCTTAAGGAGTGAGTTAACCCCAGAGATCAAATCTAGTTTCACACATGTTAGAATTGCCGCTCATTTTGTTCTAGTACTTCAGATCTAGGTTTCTTTCCGAAACCTTCTCTGTTTGCTCTAACACCTCCTAGCATAACATTTTTATAGGACGCTTCTGAATAACTTCGGTTTGCTTCTCTACCTGGTCACAATTTAGGTCTATCACTTCTGAGTAAATCCATCGGTGCCGCCGCGCTGTGACTTTGACATTTCTGCATAATTGTCATTTGAGAATTGCTCTATCTACTACTCCCTCTGTAAAGAAATATAAGATCGTTTAGATCACTACTTTAGTGATTTAAACGCTCTTATATTTCTTTACAGAGGGAGTACATTACTACCGATACATTGATTTTACCCGGTATTTCCTAGCTAGTTCTATGCACGTAGGAAAGAACTACCTTTATATGTCCAAAACCACCACTTGATTATATCCTGGTTCTTCTCAGTGTTGTGCTACTCTAAATATCGCCACCTCCTCCTCTTAGATGAGATCTTCCACTTCATCATCCTGGAGATCCATCCTTTCCAACAGATCTTCCACTAGTTGGTTCCCTTCCTTCCTCAAATTTCTTAATTTCCCCTTATCCTCCATCACTATCAAGATCACAAGACCTCATCAGTGTCAAACCCTAGATCACAACACCATACCAAGGAGAGTAGGTGTACAAGACACCCCCATAGCCAGCCCAAGCGGAGTGGACTGTCCGGGATGAAGGAGAACGGTAGAGAAGAGATAGAAACTCTTGACAAATAGTCGTTGCCAGAGGGCAAAAAAACCCAGGTTTTTGGGCAGGGAAAAAAGCACGTGCTACTTTACATTTTAGCTTAGATTTTTTTTGAGCAGAACATTTAACCTAGTTTTTTTAGAATCACATGGTCACTTTATTGATCTATGACAAGGCGTACACTAGTAGAGAGAGAGAGCACTCTTTATAAGATTATGCAACTTATAATTTAACTCTCTACCCTCATGAATGAACCTAACCAGGCTGAAGGAGTGTGCATGTTCCTTGATCTCCGCAAGTACATAACTATAAGCACATATACTACCTTTGTTGGTGTTCTTTACTATGATGGAAGCATCACATGCGATAACAAGTTTTTGCACGTGTAGATCCTCTATGAGCACCAGGGTCTGACAACACGCAATGCATTCTAGAGTAGCCGGGTCGGTGCAGTAGTCAAAGACTCGTCCTGATGATCCAAGGTACTTTCCAGCGTCATATCGACACACGATGGCCGCTACCCCCTTGGGAATCGTCTTGCCAACCCCTGCATTCACATTCATCTTGCACCATCCCTGTTGCGGTGGGATCCACTTCTTTACCTCGGAAGGCACATGTATCCTTCTCCCGGCGGGTTGTCGTTGATGATCTCCAACTCAACAATCAACTTTGTGACAAAGTCGTAGATAGTAACAAGGCTCTGATAGATAGCTTCATGGATGGCCCTCCTGTGGGCGCTTCAGGTTGCCCATAAAGTGAGTAGAGTCACGATGAAGTCTGCATGTGAAGTCATGTCCATCATGTGGGAAAACAATTCCTTCGTGCTCGGACATCTGTTCATACACATATGCTCCGTGAGAGATTCATCAACAAGTGCCAAACACATCGTGACCTGGTATAGTCAAATGAGCGAGTGTCTTCATGAGTCATCCTCAATCCGCTTTGCAGATTGCGCACATAGGGGTGTTGGACATAATCATGTGATGCTTCCAGTTTAACCTAGTGGTGTAGTTTCTTTGATGGCTTTGCGAAAACGGAAAAGTTTGATGGTCAGGCCCAATTCGAGCAGAAAGATATCTCGGTTCAGCCCATATTTTTTAACAGGGTTCAAACCATGTTGTGATGGGAGTAGTAGGACATAGGAAAAGCCCAATTTCTGTACGGTGCTTAAGGCGCCATGAACACTGTGGTTCGTACATGTCGCCCACGCAGTTGAGCGATGGGAATAATGGGCCGACCCATCCCAATGCGCCCATGCAGGCAGTTCCTCTTTCGATCTCGTGAAGATTCCGGAAGCTTCTGGTTTGGTTCCCCCCCCCCCCCCCACCCCCCGAGTTTGTGTTGTTCGATCGGTTTTTTCACCCGGTTTTTGTTCGGCTTTTATTCGATTTTTTTTTGTTTTCCCTTTTCATTTTTTTCATTTCATTTCTTTTCAAAATGCGTGAAACTTTTGTGAATTTCATTTTTTTTAAATTCAGGATTTTTTTTCTCAAATTTGTGTACATTATTTAATTTTATGAACCTTTTCCATGTCTGTGAATGTTTCTTCCAAATTTGTGAACCTTTCGAATTCGTGTTTTTTTTTCAAATTCATGAACCTTTCAAATTCATGTTTTTTTACAAATTCAGGAACCTTTTTCAAATATTTGAACTTTCTTAAATTCACAAACCTTTTTTCCAATATTGTGAACCTTTTTCTTTATATACTTGTTTCAAATTTGAGGACTTTTTAAGATTCATGAACACCTTTTCAAATTCATGAACCTTCTTCAAATGTTATATTTTTAAAAAATTACGATTTTTTAAAAAATTTATGAACTTTTTCAAGTTCATGATTTTTTTCAAACTATGATTTTTTTTTCAAATTTGTGCATTTTTTGAAAATCGTTCACAAACATCATTAAAATTGCATGATTATTTTTCATATTCCCCAAACTTTGTTGAGTTACATGAACATTTTCCACATTCATGAACTTTTTTTAAAACCCATACTGTTTTTTTATTTCACCAGAAATTTTAAAACTGACAGAAAAAATACTCCATCTGTGAGTTAAACGCTCTTATATTTCTTTACGGAGGGACTAGGTGTTTTCTGAGACTGCAGAGTTCAGACCGACAACAAATGGGGACGAACGTAAAAAGGAAGCGAGCAAAAAAAAAATCCGATCGAACGAGAGACTCTCTAGGAAACACTTATATTTCGAAGGAGCGAGCCAGCGTGGCGAATTGCTGGGCCGGGCCACAAAGCGGATACATGTGCGCCGAAGCTCTCTAGGAAAAGTCCACGATGTGCTAAAAAATC
The DNA here is from genome assembly GCA_021605205.1 of Aegilops longissima. Taxonomy (NCBI): domain Eukaryota; kingdom Viridiplantae; phylum Streptophyta; class Magnoliopsida; order Poales; family Poaceae; genus Aegilops; species Aegilops longissima. The sequence goes on along the minus strand of CM038679.1, from coordinate 544,819,088 downwards.
AAGAGGAAAAGTCCAGGCCATGACGCAATGGCATCTTCTCCGGCCTTCTTTTTCCTCCCGCTGCCTCCGTTCCCCGTTCCGCGCCGCCCTCCCGTTCTCCTCGCTCCGCCCGTTCTGGATTCAAATTTCGAACCCCCCCACCGTTTCCGCCCCCCTGCACCAAATACCTGACCCGATTCCTTTTCCTCCCCCCTCCCACCATGAGTGACGCACCCAGCGCAGCAGCCTCAGCTATGGGTAGTGGCAGGGAGCTCGCCAACCCGCCGTCGGACGGCATCTCCAACCTCCGCTTCTCCAACCACAGCGATCACCTCCTCGTTTCCTCCTGGGACAAGGTCAGCCGCCACGCGCCCCCCTCCGTTCCTCCATTCCGGCAAGGCGTAGTAAACCCTAGCTGCCCGATCTGACCTGGTTTGGGTGCTTGGGCTCTGTTCCAGACGGTTCGGCTGTACGACGCCGAGGCGAACCTGCTCAAAGGGGAGTTCGCGCACCCCGGACCTGTGCTCGACTGCTGCTTCCACGACGACTCCTCCGGGTTTAGCGCTGGCGCCGACCACACCGTGCGGAGGTGAGGGCTGTTGTGTTTTGTGGTTTCTACGCCTTCGTTGCGTTGGATTTGTGGAATTGGCAGGGCCGTTAGTATAATCGACTGGGTTGTAGATCTGCAACCATTACGGGATGCCTAGGCTGTGTTTCGTTGGTGAGGAAGCGATATGATTCATTTTTTATTTTTGGTGAACGCTCTCTATAAGGTTCGTGTTGTAAAACTAATCTATGAAAGGGACCTAGTTGCTTGGATATACCCGTGCATCGGTGCATCTATGTTGCCACATATACTAGTTCCAGCGCCATAAGGTGGGTAGTGCATATAAAGAAGCAATTTCACTAACTGTCATTTAGTAGTACTCAAATTACAAGATAGGGCTGTAGATATGTTATATCTGTGGAGAATTATAAATTTTAAATTAATATATTTTTAGAAGATGCATCTGCCCTGCTTTAGATGGGGGTTTACAGGAGATCCCAGAGACTCGCTTGGAAAGGCTGCTATACCAAACATTATCACTTAACTACAATGAAAGTGTGAAGTGATTAAGTTTGCAAAAGAAGTTCAACGTGCAGAAACGACTGCATCGTGAAAGAGTAAAAATTGGATCATCCCACCCTCCTGTGGGGGTCAAGGCACCTGCTGCGACGCGTCCCTAGGAAAAGACGCATGATGACGAAGACTCCTGGTCAACATCTCACGGGTCGATGAGTCCTGGGCCCTGATCATTATGTAAATTGTATGCTGATTAGACCTTGTTGCAGAATCACACATGAAAATATGTATGGTGGGAAAATTGTCCAGTCCCCCTTAAGATTATTAGTGGTGCATGAGTCTTAATTTGAATGCTTCATGTAAGACTTACTAGCAATGTGCCCATATTTTGATTTGCTGTCAATTGAATGCTGGCAGGCAAGAGTAACGACATTACTAAGCTGAATGTTGTTTGTGAATCAAAAATTTATTGTTGATTCCTTCCTGTTATTATCAGTTATGTCAAGATTTAGTAAGACTAAAAGAAACATGCTCAAATAACTATCCCAGATTATCATTTACTTTGTCAAAGGAGGATGTTCTGGGGCGTCATGATGCTCCAGTTCGCTGTGTGGAGTACTCTTATGCTGCAGGTACTTATAACTACATCCTATTGGATTGCTCTTGTGTTTATGTTTTTGGACGTACATTTTCCGGACAAATACTGATGCAAATTGATTCAGTCAAACCAAAGGTTATTTACTGCATTAATCATATCATCATTAAGGATGCAGTTGATTTTTTAGAGATCAGTACACATATCACATTGCTAACTGAATTCATGTTTTATTCTTAATGACTATATTTTTGCACATCTAATCTTGTATAGAATGATCTTAGTTTCTAATTTTTACTGATTATACGGCTTTTTCATGCTGTCTGGCTTCTTGACATTGCTTTATCCATTTGGATGCATGTTCAGGGGATATCCATTTCATTGTACATTATGATACCTGGAAATATCTTTCTTCTAGATAGTCATTTCTACTTGGCCTAGTATTGATTTGGTTCGTCCTGTTGTGTGTTGGAATATTTGGTTGGTATTTGTTCACTTCGAATTGCCACCTATAAATTTGGGTACGTCAGTGTAGCCTCCATTGGCCTTAATTTAAGGGCAATGTTTTTGGGAATTCGAATTCCCATTATTCTGTGGGGTTGACTCTCATGAGAGTTTTTTTTTCTAATTGGGACTCATGAGAGTTGTTGTCAAAGAAACCCTTCTACAAGTTTTAGTAGAGGGCTTGGAAATTCATGGGAATTTTGTTTTAGTTGAATCATCTAGTACCATATATGTTTGTGTTTGAACTTTTTGTGATTTGAACCACATACAAACTATTACAATAAATTTACTGAGAAACACATTTTAAAAATACGAAGAAAGTTCTTGTGTTTGAATTTGTACAAGATGATTTAACTAAAACAGACAGGACATGGAAATTCTATGTATGCCAAATGTTTCATATGAGAAAAGGTTGCCAATGTTCCAGGCCTATATTCATTGCTCCTGACTGAAAGACAGACTGGGCAAGTGTGCTTACTAATTTTTAAATGTTGTTCTAAATATTTGTAGGTTATGTCAAATATTGTCTAAAATGATTTCCAAAACTATTATCTGGCTAGTGTGAGATAATTTGGTACATGAGAATAAGAATTTTGACTTTCAGTCTGTATTTATCCATTTAGGACAAGTCATAACTGGCAGCTGGGACAAGACAATTAAATGCTGGGATCCCAGAGGAGTTAGCGGACCAGAGCGTACACTTGTTGGGACATATGCTCAACCAGAGCGTGTATATTCTATGTCACTGGTAGGAAATAGGTTGGTTGTTGCAACAGCAGGAAGACATGTTAGTATTTATGATTTGCGCAATATGTCTCAACCTGAGCAAAAAAGGGAATCATCTTTGAAATATCAAACACGCTGCGTCCGATGTTTCCCCAACGGAACAGGTAACTTGTTCTCTCTTTACTGTAGTTGCACTGCACGACCGCATGTTTCCTATTGTCACCCTTATTCAACCATAAAGAAACATTGTGTACAGTATCGTCATGTGGTTGCTTTTGATAAACCGCAATGTTTGTGCTTTCTTTTGAAAGCCACCCTAGGTCTCTCCCGTTGTGCTTGAGCTTCTAAATATATACTTTATAAATTCAATCTTTCCAATGGGCACATGAGAAAAATCATGAACTTGAATTGCATAAGCTAAGCTTCGTTCTGTAGATTTTGATTTTAATCTTATGGAATATGCTCCTCCAGGTTAAATTATTAAAAAAATGAAACGTTTATTAGTGCTAGATGACGCTAATACATGAATTTGAACATTACAAAGCTGGCTAAATTGATCTATAGAAGCACAAAAAATAGGAATGAGCTATGCAGTTATACGGTTACTTCCACTTGGGAAAATGTAATGACTGTATTTTGAACCTTAGCAAGTACCAATACATAAGTGGCTGTAGCCATCAGTATGCTTACCAGAGTAATGTATGAACTGCAACAATTATGCGGCTCAAGCAGCCTTGATTTAGACTAACCTTCTGAAATCCTGCTTGCTTCAGGGTATGCTCTAAGTTCTGTCGAAGGACGAGTGTCTATGGAGTTCTTCGACCTGTCCGAGTCTGCACAATCTAAAAAGTATGTTCTCGGCACCGTAGGTTCAAGACATCTTCTTATGTATTTGTAATCATTTTACATTCACACTTGCTTCAATGCTTTCTAATATTCGTTTCTTGGAGCATAACACAGTTTAAATAACTGATTAAGAATTTTTTTAGCTTCTGTAGCTTGGTAATGTATTTGATTCTATCTTACTCCCTCCGTTCCTCGAATGAGGGTGTGAAATTTGTTTTGTTAAGACCAAGGAGATTTTGACCTTTTTACCCCTGGTTAATCACATGCTTTAGTAGTTATTAGCCCAGCACATGAACCCCACCATACTCTTTGCATGCAGCATGCATGAGCCAATATGAGCCGTCATTGCTTTGTTGGGCACATGCAAGACCAATTGATTTTTCCATTTATTCGTGGGTGTGGGATATGGCGGAGAAGCGAATGGTTCCGTAGCACTAAAGGCCAGCATGGAAGGCGGGGAATTCAGCTGCAGCGTCTGTGTGTGTGTGACTTTGTGGTATTTTCGGCAGGTTTAGTGCTAATATAGCGCAGCGCCTTCATTAATGGAAATTTTACCAAAAAGTAAACAAGTCTGTCTACCTTAGAGCATCTCCAGTAGATGATGTAAAATAGACCGGGACCACTTTTTTCATCACGAGAAGGCAAAAACACTGCTCCAATAGATGATTTAGATGCAAATATTTTTACTTGAGGGATGGGGCGTGATGTAAAATAGGCCGCCAAGTGATGCAAATTTGAATCACTTGGGCTGCTCGAGCAAGTTTTGCATCACCAGAGGACCACACGGCTGGAGCAAAATTTGCAACACCAAGTGACGTTTTTACATCACTCGCTCCAACAGATGATGTAAAATAGGGCACCCACAAGAAGACAACCGTGATGTATTTTGCAACACCTATTTTACATCTATTGGAGTTGGAGGTTTTGGTGATGTAAAAAAGCACTTTTAGGTGATGCAAATTTTGCTCGAACCACAATTTGGTGCCCTATTTTACATCATCTATTGGAGATGCTCTTAAGGGAATGAAGGGAGTAGTATTTTGTCATCCTTTCATGCAGATCATATCTAGTTCAAACAATATGTAGGTGATAGAGGAAATCACTTTGGTTTGGACTACAAATTCAACATGGAAATTATAAAAACTAAATTTTTGTGTGGCATTATGTGTACTGTTTTACGGAAATTTGAAATTCAATCTCAGGTGGTGTTTGACACATCATAATGGAACTTTACTCTACCATAAGTACCTTTCTGTGGCAGTCTTAGCTGCCTTTAAGTTTTCGTTAGGAACTTCGTAGGAGCTCAGGCATTCAGTGATGAGAGAGGTGGGTAGGCAGGTATGTCCCAGTTATGAGTCCTGAGTGGATAGCGGTGTGTTCAACACACTCAGCCAACCAAGTAGGCACTTCGCTCCAGCTAGCTTGATATCTTGACGGTAACCGTAGCATGTCCACAATCCCACCAAGATACAACACACCTTTTATTTATATTAGAAATGCAGAACACTGAAAAGAGTGGTCAGACTTGTTTTTTTCCGTGCCATTTCATTGATAGGTAGAGAGTGAAACAATTACAAGGTGCAACTCGCAAAACCACGCACACAACCCCTGGCTCCACCTCTAGCCCAAAGTCTAGCTTCCTCGATAGTTCGGACAAGGTGTGCAATGGAGGGCATCAAGGCATCGAAGACGCATCCATTCCAATGCTTCTGAAGCCACCAAGCAGTTAGCAGAAGAAGCAAGGAGATCCCCTTGCGCAAGGCAGGGGGGCATGATCCCAAGAGAACGGTAACCAGTCCAAGAAGGGTAGCTCCGGATGGGGAGGGTCTGCCGTGGTACGACACCAGGAAAGGATCTTGTGCTACACCTGATGGGAGAAGGAGCAGCAACCCACGAGGATGTGCCGCATGTCCTCAGTCTCCTGGTCGCAGAGGATGCACAGGTTGGCATGGGGAGGCACCTACAGGCAAGGCGGTCTGCAGTGCAGCATGTGTTCTGGAGGGTGAGCCAGATGAAGAACGCAACATGCAAAGGTACCCACGTCTTTCACATGAGATGCCAATGCGGGGTCTGCGTGTCACCCAGCAATAGCGCTTCGTAGCAGGAGCTAGTCAAGTACTGTCCAGAGGCAGTCCAACGCCAATGAAGCACATCAGGGGTCGCCGGGAGGGGAGTGTGCCGGAGCCGACGCCAGAGGTCAACGTACTGGACCATAGTGGCGGGCTGGTTAAACTTGTTCATCACTAGTGGTAGCATAAACTACAAGGCTCCAACCTGGATTGTTTTCTTAGTTTTTTGAATTATGATTTGCGTCGGTAAAGGCAGTATAGCGACCTTGACTTTCTATATGATCAATCACTATTCAAGCGAGCAAGCTCATATGTCATACTCCGTCCGTTCCCAAATAATTGTCTTTCTAGCCATCTCAAATGGACTACAACATACGGAAGTATGTAGACATGTTTTAGAGTGTAGATTCACTCATTTTGCTCCGTATGTAGTCACTTGTTGAAATCTCTAGAAAGACAATTATTTAGGAACGGAGGGAGTACCATTTTAATGTACAACTGGCAGTCAACGGTTCGACTCTATAACCTAGCCTTTAGTTGTGCACTGGCAATCACTCTGCAGTGCTCACCCCTTTCCTGCAAAGTTATTAACTCAAAGAGACAATCCGCTTACTTTCCCATGCAACCTACACTGAACTATGGTGAAACTGGCTGTCCAGTTTAAAATACTTGTTTACTCATTGGTTAATTTCCTTTTCAGGTATGCTTTCAAGTGTCACCGGAAATCTGAGTCTGGCAGGGACACTGTTTATCCTGTCAATGCCATTGCATTCCATCCAATGTAAAGTTTCAGTGTTTAATTTCTTGGTGATTTCTCATAGGGTTATCTGTTCTCAGTTTCTTGCATTGTTATGCATGTCTGCAGATACGGCACATTTGCCACTGGAGGCCATGATGGATTTGTGAATGTGTGGGATGGCACAAACAAGAAGAGATTGTATCAGGTAACTGGGTGATAGTTTTGCTTTGGTAGTACGATTATCTGAAGTGGCCTGGGTGTTCATGATCTTATACTTTCATCGCAGTACTCAAAGTACGCGTCAAGCATTGCTGCTCTGTCGTTCAGCAAGGATGGGCATCTGCTTGCTGTGGCATCAAGCTATGGTTACGAAGAGGGAGAGAAACCGTAAGACTGAACTTCGCTTACAATTTTCTGTCACTACTCACTAACAGAACATAGAGTTGACCTACTGCCTCTTTTGTCATTTCCAGCCACGAGCCTGATGCAATATTTATCCGTGGGGTGAATGAAGTGGAGGTTAAGCCGAAGCCCAAGGCATTGGCAGCACCCCAGTAGTACTGCAATCATTTCGCAAGAACTTAGTCAAACGCATCAGGTGTTTTGTCTGGGACAAGACATTATGCAGAGAGCAAATGCGAGGCGTTTCTTTATCTAGTTCACCTTTTAGTGTCAATTGCATTAGTTGACGGAATCCCTTCTCTTTGTTGGAGTCTGATGGCAGTATATCTGACCATTTCTCTGTTGTTTCGCATGTATTAATGTCTAGAAAGAGTTGCTTGGGAGTGGTCGTATTCGTTTTATATTTTGATACAGAAACTGTTGCTTTTTTATTTAGCTTATATATAATCGATTTAGTTTTGCAACTTTAGTATATGATAAAAGAGGCTAAATCTATCGCGCTTGTGGGCTGGTGCTAATTTGACCGGACATACACACAAAATTTGAACTAATCGGTTGTTGGAGCAAGTATAATAAAATGATGTAAGGGAGCTATAGGAGCTGCCACAACAGACATGTGTGAAGTAGAGAGGGAGAAGAAAGAAGATAAGAATGTTGTACTCCCTCCGTTCCTAAATAATTGTCTTTCTAAAGATTTCAACAAGTGACTACATACGGAGCAAAATGAGTGAACCTACACTCTAAAACATGTCTACATACATCCGTATATTTTAGTCCATTTGAGATGGCTAGAAAGACAATTATTTGAGAACGGAGGGAGTAATTTATAGTCAAACATGGCGTAAACTTCAACAAGCTCTGTAAGTTAATGAGATGGGCCAGGTTTAAATTGTGTGGTATACCTCTATAGCTAACTATAATGGATTTTTTTTTGCGGGGAACTATGATGGATTATTAGATTGGCTATAGATGATAGACAATAATACTTGAGATTTCTCAAAGAAAATATAGTGAGCTAGTTGTCGGAGTGAACACTCACACCAAGGAATCTATTACTCCCCCATTCTTAAATATTCCCTTCATTCCAGAATATAAGATGTATTGTTTTCTGTGCAAGTCAACCATTTCAATGTTTGACCAGGATTATAGAATGAAATAACAACAGCTGCAATACCTAATAGATAAAATATGAAACTACTTTTCAGGTTGGATCAAATGATATAAATTTTGGATTCTAGATATTGATATTTTTTTTTAAAAACTCGGTCAAACATGCACTAGCTTGACTTTTGAAAAAAGAAGTGCACCTTATACTCCATAGACATATTTTAGAGTGTAGATTCGCTCATTTTGCTTTTTATGTAGTACATATTGAAACCTTTAAAAGGACTTATTTTTAGGAAAGGAGGGAGCATATGTTAGCAAAATACCCATGTATTGCCACATTTGAGCAATTGGTTATTTTTTGGGTCAAATGGGTGATATATATATGTTCCTTCTTTTGTGCCGCAGCAAACTCACGTCTTCTCTTTGGTGATCGTCGGCTCCCTTTATCCTCGGCACATTTATCCCTATCAACTTGTAGTCATCGCTCTATTGTTCTCCATAGCGGGCTGCCAAACACTTATGTAACCGGAATATTGAAGAGGTGGGATTAAACCATTGATCCGTATGTAACCAAACAGATGTAGTTTGGGGGAGAGCTGACATGTAACCAAACAGCATGCTAGTGTTTCCACTTTAATGCAGTATGAGGTTTTGCAATCAAACAAACTGCAGAACATGGTTTAGAGCCTGCATTAGCTCAGCCATGCCAAAAATGATGTAGATAACCAAACATGCCCTAAGTGCTACAGTACTTCGTACTCCGTATTTAATTTGTGGAAGGTGTGTGCATCTCACGCAAGCGGTTTAGACTTTTGTCTTTGCGAGCCCATCTCCAAGCGAAGCTTTTCGCCTGGCTTGCCCTTCGTGACCCATGTTGGACATGCAATAGGCTTCAATGTGGAGGGCTGCAGCGCCAACCGCATTGTCCACTGTGTTGTCAACAACCGGAAACGATCTATCACCCTTTTGAATTTTTTGGAAAAGGAGGATAAACCCCCGGCCTCTGCATCTGGACGATGCATGCGGCCACCCTTTTGATGGAGTGACTCTTCTTAGTCTTCTCAAACTGATTAGGTTCCGACATGTTAAGCAGGGACAGCAGTTAATGAGATGACAGGTCAAGTTCAACCTCATGGCAGTCCTCTATCTATGTACTGTATAACATTTGGCTCGAGCAAAATGTGCAACTTTTTGACAAGGTGGCTAGCAGCCGACAGGTTGCCATCTACAGGACCAGGGCGGAACAAAATCAAAAGTTTCAGACTTGCATAAGGCGTCAGAGTATGTCTACCTATTCTGAACCATGACTAATACTGATGATGTCAGACAAAATTTCCTTCACCCACAAAGGAAAAGAAAAAACTTATGCCGCGAAGTGAATAAGTACATCCATTGTATTTCTGGAATTTGGTAAATAGCATACATGGTTCAGTATACAGGGGATTCGACCCTGGTATGTTGAGGTGTCTGGTACCCTACATCACCACCACCACAATCCTGTCTAACCAATGAAAAACAGTATAATATAACAAAGATATTGTAGAATGAAATTTAGTTTCTCTTGAAACACCGATGTTCTACAGCATGTTCAAGATTCCTCATCTGAGATATACCATGAATGGGTTGTCGAGGGAAGGTAAAGTAAGCTTATCAGGAGGAATGCTTTTGACTTGAGTTGCTCTCATGCCCGGGCTGAATCTGCAGCAAATTCTGCCCCTCTTCATCGGCCTCTTCCTTTGGCTCGATCTTGGGCACCTTGGGCTTTGTGGTCGATTGCTGGTAGAGAACACCACCAGACATGCATATCAAGAGCCCAATTGTCCCCACAAGGGACGCATGCTTGTCCCAGATAAGCAGATTGATCACGACGGTCAGGAGCTTGTTCACTATACCGAGCACCGTAAATCCAGTAGCAGATATGGCCCGCCTGCAGGAGAATCCAAAGAAGGATATAGATAACCCGAACAGACATGACAGAGCAACAGGAAGGACCACGTCGAACGATAGCCAGTTTGTTGTCATCTTGGAGCTGTCCACCTTCATCTGATTAAACTCTCCCATTATAAGGAGCTCAAGGGGGAACAACAGCAGAGCCTCAAGGTTGTTGTAGAGCACAAGACCCCATGTGTTCAACCCGATGGTCATGACGACGTGCTTGATGTACACGAAATCAATAGACATGCTCGCTAGATAGGCTATCGCCCAGCTGTAAGCAGTGAGGGTGAACTGGTTATCAGTGAAAACATATATCACACTTCCACCAAGTATAGTGGAAAGTGAGAGCCATGTCTTGAATGATGGGCATGGTTGGTGAAGGTAAAGTGTCTCCCCAATGGCCACAAATATCGGCACAGCAGAGCGAAACACGATGAAAGTGTCCACATTGGCATGCATCAGGAGCTCGCTGTTTGTGAAGATTGAGATGTAGAACATAACAGCAGCAGGTAAGAACTTCCACATGGTCCTCAAATTCAGCCTATCAGGTTCAATAAGCTTTAGCTGTCCACACAGGAGAACTCCAGCAACACTAGTGAGGTACTGTAAAGCTGTCAGTGCTCCAGGGTAGGGAAACTTCATGATTGCCCATTTGTTGATAATGGAGAGCAGAGATGCTGACAGGCAATAACCAGCAGCCACACCATAGACTGAAGCGTGGCGCATAAGAGTGCTCCATGTGTTATTCCAAGCTCCAGTTTTCTCGACTGAACCATCTTCTTTTGAGGGCTCTGAGAGATTAGACATCTGCAACCATTTAAAATAGTTTTATTAACTACGAAAGTCATGCAAAAAGCAATTGGAGAAGCCCAAGACAGTTAGATGTCATATACAGATGTAGCAACTGCAAATATATGGTTACACCTTCATGACTCCCCCTATACTCTACCCTGCCGCTGGATCTGGGTCTTGAATCAGATTCCATACATAATTTGTACTCCCTCTGTAAACTAATATAAGAGTGTTTAGATCACTAAAGTAGTGTTTCAAACGCTCTTATATTAGTTTACGAAGGGAGTACAAGGTAAGTTAACATAGTAGTTCTCATGAACATAATCATCTGCTTTACTTCTAAAACCCAGTAAATCACGTATCTGAAGACAATCGACATATTTTGGCTGAATTTTAGCTAGCATTGACTTTGAACAAAGAATCTCTCTACGAGGAAGCACCTATGTATGAGCGGCATGTATTTCAGAGAAAAAAATAGTTCAAAGGCATGATCCATATATATAAGGTGCAAGCAACCAAAGCTGATTTTCCAGACCCAAGAAAAAAGGTGCTGACTGAATGTTCCTGACAAGTATGGAGAAACTTTACAGACAGGACAAGTACCCGTGCGAGAAACTTTACAGACAGGACAAGTACCCGTGCACTTCCTAGAATCATCTCTAGCAAACAATCATCCTCTTATATATTTCTATAAAGTACAAAACTACTCCTTAGACAATGATCTATTTGTGCTGACTATGCACCTCCATATGTTCTCCTTTGATCTTCAGCAAACTTTTGAGGTTAATCATGGTAAAGACTCGAGCAGGTCAAGGCCCGAAACCAAAAAAGGAAACAGACAAGTAGTAAAAACAGGTTTCAGCTCCCAAGAAAAGGGTCAAAGGAAGAAGAGGAAACAATAGCAGCACCAAGAAAGAAACACTTCATGAAAGATCTAGTAGCATATCAACCATGCCAACCAATAAACAATTTTATCAGAACTGAAGAAAAGCCAAGCGAAGAAGAAGCAATACCTGGAACCGGCCAACCCGAGCAGGAGCCATGATCCCGAGTCCAAATCCAACAACAGCAAGCGCTCTAGCAACGAAGCATGTATCCTTTTAAACAAAGCCGAGGGTCAGGGCTTAAGGTGGCAAAGGAGGAACGAAGACCAGTATGCAACAAGCCAACAACCACCTAGCTAAGGCCAATCAGCTAATAAGCTCTCATATAAGGTGGCCACACACAACGATCCATTTGCCCACGACGGCCATGTTCGGCATGTGAGTCAAACATGGTAGGAGCACGTCACAAGCGCATCAGCCAGTGGCCATCAGATCGGAGAACGGGTAAGAAAATTGGCCAAGAAAATTCAGCACAACACCTAAGCGGTTTGGCCAAGTCAATCAAGACGAGGTCGCAATTATGCAACGTGCTAGCCAGTTGCACACAAGGAAACAAAATTAGCATAGCGACGCACTACCTCAGGAAGACAGGGAAGCTTCTCCCCCCCACCCCGCGCAGCCTGTGGGGAGAGGAGAACTCAACTGGAAGAAGAGATGCCCCTCAACTACCGCGACGTGACAGCCCCGCCCCTATGCCTCCACGACGCAAGTTAAAAAAGTGGCTGCGGGCACACGGGGTGTTCCCCTGCACTCGCTAGCTGCTGATGGGAGCCTCGCGATCGAGCCAGCTCAACCAACTGCTGCGACGCGCCATGATTATGATTGAAGCGCTGGAGTTTGCCGCTGAAACATGCATACATGTGACGGGAGCAATGGCATCAAATGATTCGGAGAGGAGGAACTGGGGATCGTTAGGTGGAACCAAGCCGCCGGTCAGGACCACGGAATATCCACTACAGTTTTCAGCGGCTTCGTGGCGAAGCGGAACACGTCGCGACTGTAACCACCAGCCAAGATCGAGTTTGAGATTCAGAGGGGGGAGCGGGGACGGGAACAGAACCTCGCCGGAGGCGGCTCACCTTCATTTGTGGTCGAAGTCACATGCTCCGCTCCTGGACGGATCCGCCGGCGGTCGAGGAGGGAGAGCGGGTGGAGGGGTCGAGCGAAGAGCGGGGGTGCTGCCGACTGAGCCGCGGGGTGGTGGCGTGGCGATTTATCGAGGGGTTCGGGTGATGCTTTTGAGACGGCAGTCGCCGGATCTGGACGCTGGGGAGGGTCAACGAGGGATCGCCTCGAGTAATTGGGCGCGCGATCGCGTGGGGTTTGGGATTTGGAGCGGGGGTGCAGCCAGGTCCGAACGGGAAGGAATTGATTCCGGGGAATGGGGATGAAGCCAGCTCCGCCTTCTGACCCGGGAGAGGCGGGAAGGAGCAGATCTCGAGGCGCTCGTTTGGCTCGACCGTAGCGACGAACGGCAGGACGGCCGAGCCGGCCGCCCGGCGGGGACCGGGATGCCGTCTCTGTTCATTTTTTATTGCCTTCCGTTTCAGCTTCGGCACGAGGGAGATCCGCCCGAGCCGCGCAACCGCAACCTCGCCGAGCCACCTTCCTATTCCAAACAATGGTAACTATTCAGCGAGTCAGCAACTCCTGTAAGCTCCCTTGAAAAGCTTTCCATAAAAGCCGTTTCACAGGATATCTGCATAATTTTGTGGAAAATTGTCTTATTACAACTTTTTTTTTAGTTTTCATGGTCATCGTTCTCTAGTTATTTTTTTCCGTTAAACTAGGTATGTGCCCGTGCGTTGCAACGGGACTATTTTTTTTTATTTTAACATGATAAGATGATCATATAGGGAAAATCTTGATGCAAAGCAAATAGGAAAAAACTTAAGATCGTGTTGGCTATAGAGTATAGATTTTTAGCTATTTTTTAAAACCGATAAAATAGGTACGTGTCCATGATTAATATGATTTATTGGGTTATCAAATATAAGAGATTGATTGATATTTATATTTTGCTTATATGATGCGTGAGTTTATTGCTATTTATTGGGTTACCAAAGATAGGTATCAGGTTTTTACCAAAGATAGTATATGGGGCGTGAATTTATGGATAATTATTTGGTTTATTATTGTTAGGGCATATCCCTCTCTAGCTGGTTTTTGTGTTGATGACAATGCGCTTTACAGACTGATCATGTGCATCAAGCATTTCAGATATTATTATGTATGACACAAGACAGTTTATTTCCCACGGTGATAGAAAGAGCAAAGACGGTTTATTTCGAGCGTTTCTTTTCATTTGATTTGAGTCATAGAAAAATCGTACTATTAAGGGCAAGTTCTTTTGCTGGCTTCTAGAATAAGCTGGAATAAGCTGCCCCCTACCCAGCTTATTTTAAATCCCAACAAAATTTATTTTTACAAGTCTACTAATTAAGACTTGACTAGTAGGCTTCTAACAAAATAATTTTGGTTGAGCTTCTATAATAAACTGGGTAGGGGGGTAGTTTATTCTACAAGCCCAAAATAGCCACCAAAAGAACTGGCCCTAAGAGGGGTCGGCATTGGAAGGTATGGGTGGAATCAACACGTACGCAAACTAAATGCACCCACATAGCCTTCCTAGCCTTTGGAGCGTCCTGTTGTGCCTGGTTCTACCAAGTGGAGGTTTAGCGGTAGTACCGCTTGCTACCATGGTATACCTCTTAGGCGGTACTTTCGCTAATAGTATTGCGTGAACTACCGCCACTCTCTCTGTTAGGCAGAAGTTAATTCGCGGAAGTACCGCTCGCTGTAGCAGTAGTACCGCTTAGTGTTGTTCTGTCTCTATAGTACCTCTGGTACTTCAGTCGAGTTCTTTGTATGCCTGTTGGTAATTAGCGGTAGTACCGCTTATCCCTGGCTATAGTATCGCTTTGGTGGCACTTCAACTAATGTGACGCCTCGTTTATAATCATGCACTAATCATATATACATCATGCACGACCAAGAACAATAACTCATGTTAATACAACAACACAACTCTACGACACAAATTTAAACATAAATCTTTATATTACAAACCAGGGTCATGAGGACCTAAAATACATCAGTACAGATAGCAAGTTAAGTCTGGGTACAGACGAGTTAAACAAGTATTACCTTAAGAAGGCTGAGCAAAACAACAACACTAGATCGAAAAGGCGCATGCCTCCTGCCTGGGACCTTCAAACTACTCGTCGACGTCGGTCTCCACATAGTAAGCACCATCGGGATAACCTGCATCCGCGGTGCTACCAGCTGTTGCAGCGATCGAGTTGAATGAAAAGAATAGTAAAACAAGGGTGAGTACTCATCCAAAGTACTCGCAAGACTTACATCAGAACTATGCTAGATATGCGTCAGTATCAAAGGAATAGGGCTATATCTTTGGACTATACTGCATAAATGTCAAAATAAGGGGGAGAAGCTCAACTTAACGAAGACTATCAGCATGTTGCAGCAATTGAAGAGAGGAGCGTATATGATATTAACTTGCACATGCAGATAAAAACAACCTACCCAGAGATCCTTCCCTCGTCTCCGTGTGAGAAAGCGATCTCCGGGTATTCCTGTCTGTTATCTGGGTGTGTTTTTATCAAGTATCCGGTTTTAGTTGTAAGAGATCAGGATACAACTCGAAGTCGTTCTATTACCGTGGACATGACTATTTGAATAGTTTAACTTCTCTGCAAGGGTGCACCACATTTCCCAATACACTTGATTACCTCTGGCCGAACACACTTTTCTAGGTAATGCCCGGCCGCTGATAATCGACATGCCGAAGCCCTACCTAGGCTCTCCAGAAAGGTCATCCTCTGGTCTACATCCTAAGCGTGAAAGGGTTGTTCGGCCGCTCACCCAATCTGCCGCTGCACGTGTCGAGACTGGTCGGGGACCAAGCCCATCTGTGTATACACAACAGGCAGTTCCCTCTCACCCCAACCAACCCACATTTCTGAACTATGACATCTAACACGACTTTCAGGAGGAACGGACAACGCCGAGCCCCATAACCATTATCCCGCGCGGTGGTTACTGCGTATATGCTGGTCATAATCTCAGATCAAATGCCCAATTCTCGTTAAGTGTGTTATTAAATAACCAAAGACGCCGACCAGGGCCTAGGCCCACCTCTTCGGATGGTCTCCGCCTGCCCTGTCGTTCCACCAATAGTGAATCACTCGCGGGTGCCCTCCGAGCCGAGCCGACTTTAACATAGCATGTATAGCGTAATTGTATCTGTTGGAAGTATGCCCTTGAGGCAATAATATTGTATTATTATAATTCTCTAGTCATAATTAAGATTTTATATTCTATGCTATAACTGCTATGATCCTAGAATATGCAATTCAGTGGAAAACTCATATGCATGTGTAGAATGATAAACGGTAAAATAAGATTCCTAGTCTCGCTTCTAAGACTAGCTCAAGTGTTGCTGGTGATCATGTTTTCCGGATCTCAGGATATCGTTAAGTGTAACGGTAGTCCTAAAATAACATTAAGAGTATGGTGTTATAAGAACGATCATATTAAATAGACCCAAACTTATTTGTTATACTTTGAGATGATATCGTCACAAGTCAATTGCAATAGCACAGAGTGTTAGCATGTGTTTTAGTTCTTAGACCATGAGAGCATCATAGTCACTTCTTACCAAATGAAACATCATCTGTAAGTAGGTGATCGTAATGATAACTTACAGGTTCATCAGAAAGTTTGACAATGGACTAGATAGATCGAGAGTGGAATTTGCTCCTCCGACGATGGAGAAATATTCTTAGGGCCCTCTTGGCGTGATGACATCCATCATCGTCTGGCCAGACAAAGGTGACCACATCACAGGGATGTCGGAACACGTCAACGAGAAAGAAGAACAAAACTGGCAACTAGGAGACCGGTATAGTGAGCATGTGTATGACTCAAGAGGATCTGACACATCTCACCCGGGCTTTGTAAAATATCGGGAAACATAGGGAACATCACATGATAACCAAAGGTTCACTCGAATGGCACTCGTGTAATCATAGGGATTGACGTCCACGGTTCCGCTATCGGTCATTGAACGAAGGGGTTTCGTTCATGTCTATGTTTTACCGGACCTATGGGGTCACAAGCTTAAGGTAATCACAATTTGCCGAGTGTTAGTAGGACAAGAGTATCGGGTATTTATTTGTGGAATTGTTTCATTAATATTCAAAATAGTTTCGAGAGTAAGCGGAAGCATTCGGGGTCACTAGAAGGGTTTTGGAGTTTATCGGGTAATACAAAAGAAATAATATATAGGTGGAAAATTTTGAGGGGGTGTTAAATTAATAATAAAAGGCTCCAGTAATTGTTAGGAGGCTTTTATATTCAATTTAGTATCAACGGGCCTTAAAAGGCCAAGTAGTGGAAGGCAACTTGGGTCACAGGGGCCCAAGTGGAGGTGGCGCCCCCCTTTCCTATAGGGGATGCCGAATAGGAGTGGGGGAGGATTACTCCTCTCCTCCACTACTGCAGGATGCTGCTAAGGCAACACTATGATCAGAGACCCTTCGAGAAACTGTGTGCGATGCCATAATCGCAAATGGTGCTGTATGAAAACCGTCAGAAATGTGTAAAACGTTTGCGATGACGGATGCATCAAACACGGTTCAGGTTTTAGTTGCCTGTACGATGAAAGGCATATGGTTCCGTTCAACGAACTGTTTGCGATGAGGAGGAACAAAAGAAACGGGCAGCCAGATGGAGGCGTGTGCGATACACAGGATACAGTTCACTCGGATGAACTGTTTGTAATTAGGCAACACAAAAGAAACGGTCAGCCAGATCAAAGGTGTGTGTGATATACATCATGCGGTTCACTCGGATGAACTGTTTGCGTTGAGACATGAGAACAGAAACGGTTCAACTTAACAAGATGTGTGTGATACGCGGCAAACAGGTCTATAATTAGAAATGTGTCTGAAGATCGATAAGAACACAGACTGTTGCTGCTAATAAGACGTGTGTGTTGTGAGCAAACGATTGCTGGTATACAACTGTGAGTGATTGATGAAAACATCACTGACGGGTTCCATTGTTTAGTCCGTGTGCGATGTGATTTTCTTTGTCCGCACACCATCTACGTTCTGTCTACAGAGCATCAACATATATACTTATAAAGACAACATTGCATAACCAAATTAAGCATATAATTACACAAGTGACTACACACATAACATTTGCACACACCAAAGTAAGAAATTGCATGCATACTAAAGTAGGAGAAACGAGGATCTAATCATCTACTTATTGTTGCGACGACGCTTGCCATTGCTCTGCTTCCGGCTGGATCCCTGGCTGTTTTGGGGAAGGAGGGACTTCCTCATGTCAACGATCCGCCGGTACATGTCGTAGCTCGTGTACGCCTCCTTGGCCGCGTACACGACGTGAGCTTTGTCGAGTTTCTCCATCCAGGCCGAGTGCCAGGCACGCTTGTCCTTGTTGCACGAATCCTTCATGTCTCTGTAGTAGGGGTCGATGATGGCCTCGGCGAGGTGAACCAGTGAGTCCTTCTCATGCTCCTTGCTGCCCCAGATCTTGTATTGGCCCTGGACGTCGACAAGATTCTGGCAGGCGATGCCCGAACTCTCGAGCGCCTTTACATCATTGGTGATGTCCACCATAGCGAACATGTAGTGGGGGATGTTGACAAACCTGGCGAAACGCTCGCAAGGCCTTGTGGCCAGGAAGTAGTGGTAGACGAGGACGTGGTGGCGCACGCACATCTGGGCGACGGCGACCTTGGGACGAGACCGACACGAGCACGGGTGTACTCGAGGTCGAACCCGACCACCTTGTACTTCTCCTCGGCAAGCAACAGCTCCATGATGTGGATGGAGTGCTCCGCCCAGACCGGGTCGTTGGTGTACACCGTCGAGAGGTCCATGAACCTTCTGTGGGTGTCCACCACGGCACGCATGGTGAACTGCTGCTCGTCGTCGGTAGCCGCTCAGAGCGCAATTGGAGCCGCGCAGGATACCCTCTAAGAATTTCTCGTGGTGGGTGTGCTTCTTGCAATGGTGGGGCGCGATCAAAAGGTTGAAGAGGCACAAGGGTAGGTTAAATGGCCGCTGTAACAATAAATGGGGGCCGGCCGGCCTGTAATCGTCACGTCTTGTCACGGTGTTCATAGCGGAGGATTCCAGAATCCAGTGCACGCTTGACAACACCGCACCCCATGCGTGGACACTCGAGTGCGATAATTAATTCTGCGCTCTATAGTGCATATGGTGGATGCAATAATGTCGAAGAACGCTGTCGAGTTAGCTATACAGATCGTGTGCTGTGAGATCGACAAGGTAAACTGATTCGAGAATGGTTAATAAAATCTAAGACCATTACATATTAAGGTCAAAGTAGTGCTAGCAATATACGAGTCTCATACGATGCCATTTCAACGATTGTACCACAAAAGCTCGAAATGTTACAAGGTTCAAATTCCAGAGTTATATGGCTCAAATTGGAAGATTACAAGGTTCAAACTGATATTAGAAATGAAATTCAGCTCATCAGCTGCAAACCCTCGCGCTGATGCGCTGAACATGGATATTAGAGAGGTTCAAACTAATATCACCGCTTCTAAGTCTGGCTTCGAAGCCTCACAATTTTTTCAAAGGGGTCAGCCACTGAGAAGTCATGTATGGGGTTGACCCGATGACTTCCGCTTACTCTGTCATCTGAAGTTCCAAAATGAAATTCAGCATTTTTGGAGCCTACTCCATTCCGCCGCAGGCGCCGGCGCTGATCAATAGACCATTCATTTTTGCGAAATAAATGTAGGGCAAACCTCATTTCCTTCAGCACCCTTGCTCTGAGAACAAACAACCTGGCGAATATAATCTCCGGTAAGGTCCCTCGGTAGGAATTCAAAGTAATTTATGAAAGATGCAGATCTAGGCATTCGACGTGATTGTTATATTGTATCACATTATCTACCACTGGGCCTAATCTTATCTGCAATATAAGAAAACGTGTTAGTGCCTACATGCAGTTTTGAACATTACTACAGGACTAGCTATTTGGTTTGCAGGATTTGTAAAATGCACTAACATGCCATCTTCGATCTGACATGATTAACATGGGCATTTGGTTACATTCTAGAAAAATGAAGCCTTCTTCATAAGAGGTTGGAGTGGATGAAAAATTCCCTAAGAAAACTAGTAGAGATGAATCCAAAGGAGAAATGCTTATTGATTGTAACCATATGGATCAAGCAACCAATATGGGGGGGGGGGGATGTATGTACTGGAATCCTCCAAAAGAACCTTCAGAAATCATAGCACATTGTCATTGTAAACTTGGAAAAAGGTGTCACAAATTGAACTCCCTTATGGTTAACATTTAATAGGAAAGGAACATCACCTCGATATATAGCTTCTCCAGGCACGGAAAGCATCTCAGGAAACTGACAACTTGCTCCAGGTCGGGCCCGATAGATTCTAGTGCCAAGACCTTCACTGTTGAGCTTAGGGCTCAAGCTTGTCGGAATCATTTTCTGAATGACAGACGAACAAACATCTTCAAAATTAGAAATAATGTTAATTTGTAGAAGGAGAGGTAGAAGGCGTCTATTGTACCTGAACGGGTGTGGATCCAATAACAAGTTCGGAGTATTTGTCAGACGAGTAGCCCACCACTGTCAATTTCGGCGCATAAATGACATTGATTCTTGTTGGACCTACTTGATCAACTACAAGTAATCTCTCAAGTGCAGGTGTGTCCTGGATGACCATACCGTGGTCCACCTTTTGTGATGTCTTCCTGCCGCACCAGCAACACACATAAATAGTCCAGAGAGTCATGGAGGTGATGTGGAAGGTACTCAACCCATTGATTGCTTGAAGAAGAAGGCACTCGAGTGCAGTACAGCCACAGAGCAGGCGCTCCATGTCACCCTTTGAGAGGCAGGCGACGACGAGCTCGAGGTGTTCCAGTCGTGGTAGAATAAGAGCGGGCACGTCATTAAGGGGCGGGAAATGGCAGTTCCTGAACTTGGCGACGTGCAGCGTGGGCCCGAGGTGGAGTGCGGATGTTGGCAGTGACCGCATATGCCCATCATCAAAGGTGAGCTCCTCGAGCTGATCTAGGGCGGGGGATCAAAACCAGTCGTCAAGCTTGGCTCGGTCCTTAGCGTTGGAACGGAACTTGCCCATTCAAGGCCTTTGGTTGGGCCAAGGTGACTGCCGAGGATCTTAGAGAATGCATCCAAGCTTTTGCGATAGCCATGGTAGAGCTCGTGGGTGTCGATGAGGTCGAGAGGGCTGGAGTTCCATAGGGGGCACCACCGCCGGGAAAGGAGGGTTGTCCGCGCCCCATATTTGATTGGGAGGAGGGAGATGATGACTCTCAACATATCATCAGGGAGGCTGCTGATTAAGTCTAGGCCTGCTGGAGTCGCTTGCGGTTCTAGCTCGCCCCGCCTCCGCTTGTTGGCAGCCCCGTTCTCCACCTCCGGAGTCTCCTTGTCAGCGGGGCTTTCTGATAGAAATGGGAGTATAGGGAATATTTAGTTACAACAGGGCAATAGAAAAGCGTATTGGTAACTAGAAGTTATTAGGTAGGAATATAGTAAGATAAGGGAATAACAGTTGGTTGCTTAAATACTACACAATTCATTTGACATTGCTGGGTAAGTCAACATATGCAGATAGTTGAAAAGAAAACTTACTTCGAACAAAGTCTGGATGGATGATTTTGTCGGGGAAGTTAGCATATATCTCATGACCAGGCCCTTCTATGTGAAGTGCAATTTTAGTGCTAGTTTTCAGTACATAAAACTTTGCAATTTCATTCCACAAGCTAGTGCCAAAATAGGAGTCACCACGTTCATCAAGTCTTATAGTAGCAACGATTGTAAATCCATGGTTTGTATGCAGTATGACATTCGTGGAGCCTTGATGTATGTAAAGGGAAAAATTGTGCACTACATAATCTATTGCATAGCGAGGGATGTCCTGCAAAAAATTGTAGGGTTGTTAACAAAAATATGGTAACATGCAAATATGGGCCCAAATTGAAAGAACTGTACAACAGTTCAAATCGAAGGACAAAAGTCTATAATTAAACAGATAGGGTAAACATGATTTCATGGAAATATGATAGTAATCGAAAGAACAATACATCATTAATTTGCCTAATATAGAAAGAAGAGGGGAAAAAAAATCCCCTTTGACGTATATGGTGCATGTGGCACCTTTTATCCAAATGTAGCAATATTTAGAGTATGTTCAGGAAAGTAGGCCATGCCAACCGATTTAGGGTGAGATTGAACATACCACGCGCATCCTCAAGTTATCTGGTACGATGAGATGGAATCTCTGGCGGCGGTCGCCAAGTCCTGAAGTATCGGCACACTGTACATTCTATGAATGAAAGAAAACCCTCAAATCAGCTCGGATAAAAATGAATTCACGGCGATCTCCGCCGGGTGATTAAAGGAGGCAGATGAACTGGGATAAGAGATGAGATAATATCTCGTTAAATTAGTTACCTTGTTGTCCATGAGAAATAACCCTCATTACGGCAGATTCCCCAACCGAGCGGAGCTGGGACGATCGCGAGCCGCATCGAGAAAGTCGATGGTGATAGGAGGCGGCAAGCGGAAGTGGCAACATGCGGCGGTCTTTGCCGGCAGCCTGGCGGCGGCGGCAGGCGTCGAGCTAAGTGTTTACCGCCGCGATAGGCGGTGCCATGGCATAGACGTGGAGGAGCTTGTGCAGGTGTGAATGGCGAAACGTACCGGAGGGGCCGAGGTGGGTGGCAGGTGGGGTGAGGGTTTTTGTGACGTGGGGATGGTGAGGGTTTTCTGTCCCACAAAGAATTTTGGGGGCGAAGGTTTGCTAGAGCGAACCATGTGTGATTGACGCAGCAGGCAAAATGATAGTCATTGCACACGGTTCCAATTTTGTGAACCGTGTGTGATTGACGTACTACCTCCGTCCTGGTTCATTGGTCCCCTGTTGTAATTTTTACCAAAATTTGGTGAAATATTTAACATACTCAGACATAGATAATAAGCATACACGTACATAAGCATAGTTCAACCGTCATTAAGCATAATTAAGCGTATATAGTTCGATCCATCCCACATCTCATCTCACATGCGGTCGGCACGATCCTGAAGCTTCTTCGGATACTCGGCGTACGCGCCGTGCACCACCCTACGAGAATACTTCTGCTTGAAGGAGCCAACGACCCGTCCTCTTGCATGCGCAAGAAAACTTAGATACGCGTCATGAATCTTATGGTTGCAAAATGGGCATCCATAGCCGTCGTTCCAGGTCCTAATACGCCTGTTATGCATTCCCGCATAAAGCTCCCTCAGGATTCGCCTCTTGTACCTCCTCTGGGCATCTTCATCCTTGCTGTCCACATCGTCAGACAGCACCTATACATATAGTAAAACAAATTTGGCATCAAATCACTGATTACATGCCATGAAGTAGGATTAGGAATTTATGGCTATTTATTTATACATATTCAGAGATTATGGTTTGATTTTTAAGCACAACCGTCTATGTACAGACCAATCTTGAAGAAAATAATGGCACAAACATATGTAGGTCATTCAAAATCAATTGTCAAGTCCTGGCTAGGAATTATTAGCACAAACACTAACCCTAGTCGGATTACTAGCAGAAATCATTTGCACAGATGAAACAACTAATCACTTATCACCTGTACCATTCAAACAATCAATACACTATACGGATCTAACGAAACTTACTCAAATTTCATGGATTGGGAGAACATAACCACATGATTTCTATTCCAAAAAGGGGGAGGCAAGAGTAACCAGAGAAACCCTATGATCTATTTGACACATAAATGGGTATAGATGACTAACCAGCTGTCTGTCGTCGTCGGAGTCGTCGCCGGAGTGGTCGTCGGAGTCGTCGCCGGAGTGGTCGTTGGAGTCGGTGTGGAACTCCACCTCCGGCTGTGGAAGCTCGACGCCGTCGACGACATCAGGGTGTAGCGATAACTCGCCGGCGGTGAAGACAACCTATGTCTCCATCTCCATGCCGTGCTCCGGTGCTTTAGCAACCCCGACGTCGCCACTCCCTCCGGTGGGGCACTTCGGTGGCATCCTCATACACTGACGGCTTTGAGGACCGAGAGCGGCGTCGAGGTTGCAAGCAGAAAGAGAGGATTGTGTGTGTGTAGCGAGGATGGGGGGTGCGGCCGCTCGGGCGCACCATTAATATGGAGTACTAGGAATTGTGGGAGAGAGGTGGGCGGCGGTCAAACCGATGGCTCGCCTCCTAGTGAGCCTGCGCACCGGACTGCTGGCGTGCCTACCAAAGTTTCACACAACTACTCGCACACCTCCCGATGACACTGTGCAGCGAGCACGTCTCCGTCAATTCACACACCTGCACGCACACCTCCCCGTCTGCCTGCGCGGCGGACTGCTCGCATGCGTCCCCTCAACTCACGCCTACTCGCACGCCACACGGGTCGCGCGGCGGCACGTATATTGTTTTTCTATTTGGATGATTAATGCTGCCGCTTTATTGCTTAACCGAAGCATGGCACATATCCATTGTTGGTCTAACGCTCACGGTTCGAATAAATAATCCGTTTGGGATATTGGTTCCCAATTATTAATAATCTCCCGTCTATAGTTAGATAAAGATTACATCAAAACTGGTCTCAAATTTGACAAAAAAAGTACAATGCCACTTTGTATTGGTGTCCATATGCCAACACGATAAGTTTCATGAACTTCAAATAAGTTTTGGATGTACTAGAATTAAAAAATCAAGATTCTCAATGTTTGAAATTTGTTGCACGAGAAGTAAACATGCACCCAGTGAGACACGTGTGTTTTTGCAATCCATTTAGGTGCACTGTCACGTGTGCATGTAGCTCAAATTTGATTTTTGCACATTATACCCATAGAAAATCAATCAATCAATGTACTAAAACGTCTTAATTATCTCTGTGAATTTTTTGAAATTAAAATGTCTCTCCTTTGGTAACATGTATGTTCACCGCAGGATAATTAATTTAACATGCATCGTAGTTGCGGTGGATTCGTGGTGTGTGTGTGGGTGTGTGCGTCTGGGGGTGGTGGGTGGCTCGCAGTACACTATGAGTTGTGAGCCACCGTGTGGGTTGGCCGTTTTGTTAGGCAGGCTGGTGCCACATCAGAGTCGTGAAATCGTTATTTAAAAATATTACACAACCCTTTCGTACATAAATGTTTTGGCCACATGCAGTCGATGGTTGTCCTACACGACACTCAATACTGGCGTGTGACGCTTTCTGTGGGCCCGCGAGGTCGTCGTCTATCACTTTGACGAACAGCCGACAGTGAGGTTAATTTGACCAGCAAGGTATAATCTTTTTTGTTTGTGTTATAGTGGTATATAGTATGTGTCGAAGAGGTGGGAGGGGACTAGCATATATACTATACGTATGCGTCCGTGAACAAGTACACCTCACTCAGTGTCGGGACTTTTTGGTTACTGAGGCACGTTCCACATCAAAATTGTGAAATTGGTTATTCAAACATCACACAACACCTTTTTTGGGCCACATGCATATATATCCTAGCTAGGACACTCACGTGTGACGCTTCCATCTATGGGCCCACGAGGCCATCGTCGATGCATGCATGCATGCATCCCTTTGACCTACATCGGGAGAGGTTAATTAATTTCACCATCGATGAGGATTCTTTTGGGTTGTACATATATTATGGCAGGAGCATATAGTGAAGAGGGGGGAAGGGGATCATCATATGTAGTACGCTTGATATGAACCTCGCTCTGTGTGGGTGCATGGTTTACGGTTTTTGAGGCATGTGGCACATCAAAGTCATGCATTTTGGGTATTCAACATATATATGTTTGGTCTACATGCAAAGCGGTGGTGGTTGTCCTCTCGCACCCACTTAAGCTATTATCAGCGATATCGATGCTTTCCATCTGTGGGCCCGCTTGGCCCATCACTTTTTTTTGCCTGACAACAAGAGAGGTTAATTTGACTTAGGAGGGGATTATTATTTTTGCTCTGGGATGACATGCATGATACACTTTGAGCACCCACATATGCATGTGTACGCATGAATCCCTCCCATCGAGCCAAAGTGGCTAGTACAACGACACCATCATGAATCGATCTCGCTCTGTGTGGGGAGCTAGTGTACAATTTTTGACACACGCGCCAGATCAATGTTGTGTATTCAAACATGCATGCATGCACGCATCACCTCCATACATATGCATGTAGTGGTTGCCTTCAAACGATACACTCCCTAGTGTGGTTATCAGCAACAAGCCTATATATTCGTGGGACCGCGTGGACATCCGTGATAACCTTGACCAACAACAAGATAGGTTACCATGGCAGATTCTTCATTTGATTATGTTATCGTAGTATAGGTCATGGTGAGATTCAGACCTAATTAAGTTTGAGCGCATACTATGCACGCATGCATGCATATATGAATCCCCGTCATTGGGCTTGAAGTGTGGTGTAACATACATATGCATCGTCAACCTAACCCTCACTCAGTGTGGGGATTTCTAGTTCGAAATCACGGTGCCACATCAAAGTTGTTCATTGTTACTCAAAAACACACCTCTCCATACATATGTTTGGGCCACACGCATGCAGTGGTTGTCTTCGGGGACTAGCTACTTGCGTTATTATTGGCGAGCTAGCCCATCTCCGGGGTCGCATGGACGGACATCACTTTGACCAACAACACGAGAGAGGTTGTACGACCAAGGTGGATTATTCTTGGTCCGTTTTACGATCCATCTTGGTGAGATATATGCCTCTCTGGCCCGCCGACTGAAAGTGTGTGTGTGTGTGTCTTGGGGGGGGGGGGGTTGTAACACCCCGGATGTAACTTTCCATATTTGTAACTCCAACTCTTGCCATTTTCGGCATCGTGCTATGATATTCCCTCCGTGGTTGGGTTTTGTCTTTCGTTTTGCATTTTGTTCATGTCATGCACCTCATATCATGTCATCATGTGCATCTCATTTGCATACGTGTTCGTCTCATGATTCCGAGCATTTTCCCCGTTGTTCGTTTTGCAATCCGGCACTCCTATGTCCCCCGGCGTCCCCTTTTACATTTTTTCGTGAGCGGGTACTAAACTTTCTCGGAATGGACCGAGCCTTGCCAAGTGGCCTTGGTACACCACCGGTAGACCACCTGTCAAGTTTCGGGTCATTTGGAGCTCGTTTGGTACTCCAACGGTTAACCGCACTCTCGCAAAGGCCTCTTTTAAGTTGCAGCCCAACACCCCTCCAAAACAGCCCAATAACCCATCTAAGTCACATCCATGCTCTCCGTCGTCGGATCACGATCGTGTGGGCGAAAACCGCACCTCATTTGGAGCTTCCTAGCTCCTTCTACCTATAAAAACACCTCCTCCCCCGAATTTTCCGGATCCCCAAACCCTAGCCCGCTCCTCCGCCGCCGCCGGACACGTCCGTCCGCCGCCGCCCGGCCAATCCGGGGCCGCCACGTGGGCGCGCCCCACTCGCCACGCCGCCGCCCGCCGCGGGCCAGGCGAGGCCCTCCCGGCAGCAGCGCCGCCCCGCGCCTCCGCCCGCCCGCTCGCGGACCCAGCCGCCTCCCTTGCGCCCCGCCGCCCGCCCCGCCGCCCGGCAGCAGGTGCCCGCCGCCAGCGCCATCGCCCGCGCCCAGCGCCTCCCCACCGCCACCGCCACCGCGCCGGCCCGGCCCTCCTCCGGCCGGCTCGGCCCCCGGCCCTCCTTCCTCCTCTCCGGCTCCTCTCCGGCGAGCCGCCGCCGGCCACCTCGACCCGCGTGCCCCGGATCTCAGATCCAAACGGGAGGTTGACTTTCCCCGAGCCCCGAAATCCTCTAAGTCTTTATTCTGTGATAATTTTGTTGCATTTTCATCATGCCATAACTTTGCACCCGTGGCCCCGTTTGGGCGTGTAGCATACAGAAATGTTCGTCTCGATGATTAGAGCATTTCATCTCATTGCATCATTTTCATTTGAGCTCATCTTGATGCCCGAAATGCTGTTAGAAGAGGGCTATGTGATGTTAGTTTCAGATTCTTAACAGAACATGCACTTTTGTCATTTTTGTCATGATTGATGTGTGCATCCTATGATCTTGAGTCCTACATGTGTTTTGTAATATGCCATGCCATCTTTGCAGGGGTGTATGCCATGTATTTTTGTGATCTCTGTGGTGACTAGCACAAGCATGCAAACTAGGCTTCATGATGTTGCTGATTTCAGCCCTGTTTCTTGATATTTTTATGCCATGTTAACTTGATGCTCTGAGAGATCCATGCATATTTTGAGATACTTCATAAGGATGTTTTGAACATATGGTTATGCTCTATCCATCCATGCCCTTGTTTGCAATTATGGAGTGCCATAGCTTGAGTCAATCGAGCTCTAATTTTGCTATAAAATGTTTCCTGGAAGATTGTTTACATGTTATTCAATTTTGCCAAGGTTGTTGTAGTTGATCCGTGTATGCTATGATGTTGTTCTTGACATGTATTGCTTCTATGCCATGTCTTCTTGATTGATGTATGCTTAGATTATCTTTTAATGCTCTGTAGTGAGTGCATCGAGCTCGCGAAGATGCCTACATAATTCTGTCAATGTCATGCCCTGTTTGCTGAATCTGTTAACGAAACTTGCTATGTTTACGTGGGTGCCATCATATTTTCTGATCATTTTTGGCTTATGGTCAGTAAGGGACTTTTATTCTATGCTTTGAGTAGATTCATGCCATGCCTTGTTTTGATATTATAAGTTCCTGTAGCATGTTGTTTACTTGCTCTGAACATTGCTTCCTGATGCTGATTCTGCCATGTTCAGTATTTTCACTAAGTCTGTGAAGCTGATATATTTTGCACTTTTTCCATGCTTGTTTGGACCTGTTAATGTGTGAATTAGCCGTAGCTTAGTGTTCATCTTTTGTCAAGAATCTTGAGTAGATCACTTCCATATGCTTTGTTGGTACGTTCGGGTGCAGTAGCTTAATTTCTTGTTGCTTGCTATGTGGCATCATGCTGTTAATGGCAGATTTGCGTCATTCTTGTTTTGCTTGTCATTTGCAAACCGTGCATCCGATTCCGGTGATCTTTATATCGATTTCAATCGAAATCATCTCACCTTTCCAGCGGCATACTTGGTTTGCCAAGTTGATGCCTGGTTCATCATTTTCCTTCCGAGCACGCATCGCATTGCATCTCACATCTCGCATATCATGCCATGTATTGCATCATGTTGCTTGTGCATTGCACCGTGATTTATTGTGGTTCCATTGTTTGTGTTCTTGCTTTGGGTAGAGCCGGAGACGAGTCGTGAGCGAGGAACCTGTTGAGAACGCTTACGAGGATCAAGCTTTCGACAACTCGAGAACCTTGCGAGCAAGATGACCATACCCTCGAAATCACTTCTATCTTTGCTTGCTAGATGCTCGCTCTTTTGCTATGCCTATGCTACGATGCCTATCACTTGCTTATCATGCCACCCATATTGCCATGTCAAGCCCCTAACCATCCTTTCCTAGCAAACCGTTGATTGGCTATGTTACCGCTTTGCTCAGCCCTCTTATAGCGTTGCTAGTTGCGGTGAAGATGAAGTTTGTTCCTTGTTGGAACATGGAGATGTTGTTCCTTGTTGGAACATGTTTACTTGTTGGGGATATCACAATATATCGGCTATAATTAATGCATCTATATACTTGGTAAAGGGTGGAAGACTCGGCCTTATGCCTGGTGTTTTGTTCCACTCTTGCCGCCCTAGTTTCCTTCATACCGGTGTTATGTTCCTTGATTTCGCGTTCCTTACACGGTTGGGTGATTTATGGGACCCCCTTGACAGTTAGCTTTGTATAAGACTCCTCCAGCAAGGCCCAACATTGGTTTTACCATTTTCCACCTAAGCCTTTTCCCCCGGGTTTTCGCGAGCCCGAGGATCATCTTTATTTTAACCCCCCCGGACCAGTGCTCCTTCGAGTGCTGGCCCGAAATAGAGCCCTTTGCGGTGCCACTTGGGAAACTTGAAGCCTGGTTTTAGTTATGCGGACTGCTGATCCGGATGTGCCACGAGCGAGATATGTGCAGCTCCTATCGGGATTTGTCGGCTGTCGGGCGGCTTTGCTGGTCTTGTTTTATTGCTGTCGAAATGTCTTGTAGTCCGGGTTTCGAGACTGATCGGGTCTTCGGTAGAAGGAATATCCTTCGTTGACCGTGAGAGCTTATAATGGGCTAAGTTGGGACACCCTGCAGGTATTATCTTTGAAAGCCGTGCCCATGGTTATGAGGCAGATGGGAATTTGTTAATGTCCGGTTGTAGAAAACCCGAAATTGACCTTAATTAATACACATCAACCGCGTGTGTAACCGTGATGGTCTCTTCTCGGCGGAGTCCAGGAAGTGAATACGGTGTTGGAGTTATGTTTGACGTAAGTAGTTTCAGGATCACTTCTTGATCGCTACTAGCTTCACGACCGTGCCTTGCTTCTCTTCTCGCTCTCTTTTGCGAATGTAGCCACAATATATGCTAGTCGCTTGCTGCAGCTCCACCTCACAACTCTGTCCTTCCTATAAGCTTAAATAGTCTTGATCTCGCGGGTGTGAGATTGCTGAGTCCCCGTGACTCACAGATTCTACCAAAACAGTGCGAGGTGCCGACGATGCGGTCAGGTGGCGCAACCGAGCTCAAGTGGGAGTTCGACGAGGAACGTGGTCGTTACTATGTGTCTTTTCCGATGATCGATAGTGGAGCCAGTTGGGACGATCGGGGATCATGTAGCATTTGGGATAGTCTTCTTTTATTTTGGTTCCGTAGTCGGACCTTGAGTGTATTCTGGATGATGGATGTTTATTTATGTATTGTGTGAAGTGGCGACTGTAAGCCAACTATGTATCTCTTTCCCTTATGTATTACATGGGTTGTGTGAAGATTACCTCACTTGCAACATTGCTTTCAATGAGGTTATGCCTCTAAGTCGTGCTTCGACACGTGGGAGATATAGCCGCATCGAGGGTGTTACAAGTTGGTAATCAGAGCCATCCCCGACTTAGGATCCCCTGCTTGATTGTTTGCTGGCGTTGTTGAGTCTAGAACAAAAATGTTTTGAGCCTTAGGATTATATATATCGGAGAGTAGGATTCTTTTTACTCCCCAGTCCTTTCATCGCTCTGGTGAGGTCTCCTGACGTAGAAGTTTTGACTCTCCTCTCCTCAAATTTCACTAAATTTTTTTTAGGATCACGCGGGTATCTTGGAATCGTTCCGATGGTTTTGTGACGAGAACATTGTTCTTGGTGCCTCCTGACATTTAGGGGTTGTGGCAGTGTCCCGGGGAGTTGAGCTCCGAGGTGTTGTCGTCACAATTTTATCGTTGCAGTTCTGGAATACCTGAGCTTTGCCGACATCAAAATCTCTTTTGTACAGTTGTTGGTGAGATAACCCCGATAACCCAGTACTGGGGCGAGCTCGGGAGTATTGCCATGACTCAGATAACGGATGCTTTTGAAGGTCGAGGTACACAATTTCGAAGGTTTCTTGGTTATGTGTTGACGGATGGATACAATGGATCTAGGTATTGTTAGTTTGGGTGATATATTTTGTGTCCCTGTATCCCCAACACCAGATTGCATAACCGAAAGTTTCGGGAGTTTATAGGTGGGATTCAAGTAGCTCTTAGCATTTCTTCCCTTGAGATATTTGGTTTGCGATTGGGTAATCCTTACCACTTATTTGTTCGATCAGTACCTAGTTTTTTTTTCATCAACCCTTAATCAAGTGGCTTCTCACCTTAATGGACGTGTGATGTTAGCTTTGGAATTCATTCGTTCATCCTTGTTCAAATGTTTATTGTGAAGACTATATGTTGCAATTTCTATCCGTTGATTCAACTTGTCTATCTGTCTATCAAGTGCTAACGGATGTCACCCTCTTCAGATGGCTCCCAACGCGTCGAATCCGGATCGCAATGATGAGAGTCGATCGAACCTCCACCTCCACCTCCGCCTTCGGAGGCATGGCAAGCTATCATGGCAGCCACCAATGCCAATGCTCGATGATTTTGCAACTCTTGCAAGAGCGTACCCAAGGGCAAGGCAATCAAGGAAATCAAGGTCAAGGCAACAACCAGCCGCACTTTGCTACCCTCAATCAGTTCCTCGCTAATCAGCGAAGTCTTTCAACTTACGTAGCGAGGCCACAGACGCCGACGATTGGCTTGTGGACATCTGCAAACATTTTGAATGTAGCAATGTCGACCTGAGGACTTTGTCAAGTTTGCTTCGTTTCAACTCAAGGACCAAGCTGCTTTGAGTGGTACCAAGAATACAAAGATTCGGAGGAGGTCGTGTCATTACAGGATGAGTTCCACCGAGACTTGAGCTCACCACATTCCGAAAAGTGTTGTTGAGAGCAAGCGTGAGGAGTTCCGCAATCTCAAGCAAGGCAACATGTCCGTGTATCAATACAATATCCAGTTCGAGAACTCGCTCGCTTCGCTAAGCAAGGCGTCCACGATGAAAAGAGTATGATCTATCAATTCAGAGGTGGTCTCGAGAAGATCTGCAATTAGCTCTCGTGCTTTTGAGCCGAAAAGTATGATGAATTCTACAACATGGCATTTGAAGCAAGAAGCTGCCCAGCTCAAATTTGAGGTTTCTAAGAAGAGAACCAGGGATGCAGTTCAGTATTCTTCTTCCTCTCAAGTGGCAGCTAAGCAGCAAAAGTTCTACCTTCCTCCTCCTCCGTTTAAATCGGCCTTATCAGCAGAAGAACTCGGTGGTCGTGGATCTTCCCACCCGCCCAACCCAGGCTATCGAACAAGTCTAATTTTCAAGCTCCAAGGTCAAATGCTCCTTATCACCGTCCGCTCTCGAGGTGACTTGCAACAAATGTCGTGAGAAGGTCACTATGCGAACAAGTGCTTCAACCAAAGGCGCCTTCCACCTCCTCCTCCCGTGAGATCTTCCAGCAATGCAAGGTGGTCAAGCATAATCCCAACCATGCCAAGGTGAACATGATGAATGCAGCTCAAGCGGAGGAATCTCTTGACGTGATAATGGGTAATCTCTCGATTAATGATATTCTGCAAAAGTCTTATTTGATCTTTGGTGCATCGCATTCTTTCATCTCAAGACCTTTTGTGGCTATGCATGATTTGGTTACTCAAGTATTGCCGAGACCTTTGTCTATTGTTTCTCCGGCTAAGGAAATGACTTCTCGAGTTTTGGTTCCGAATGTCGGTATCAAGATGGGCGACTATAGATTTCTGGCTAAACCAATTGTCCTTGGTGATTCGGATATTGATCTTATTCTCGGGATGGACTGGCTTTCTCAGCACAAAGCTCAGCTTGATTGTGCTGCCAGGGAAATTCAATTGACACACTCTTCTAATGATGTGATCATCTATGCCGCTCGTGATGAAACCATTCGGTTGTTTTCTCTCAATGAGAAGGGCGAATTGGATGCTATCTCTCGATTCGATCGTTTGTGAGTACCAAGATGTCTTTCGGAAGAGCTTCCAGAATGCCTCCTCACCGCCAGCTTGAATTCGTTATCGATCTTGAGCACGCATCAACCCGTTTGCAAGCGTCCATACAAGCTTGGACCTAATGAGCTGAAGGAATTGAAGAAGCAGCTCGATGAACAAGAGCGTCTGGTTTGATCGGACCGAGTTCATCTCCTTGGGGTTGTGGTGTTCTTTTTGTCCAGAAGAAGGATGGCACGGACCGACTTTGCGTCGATTACCGTCCTTTGAATAAGAAGACAATCAAGAACAAGTATCCACTTCCCAACATCAATGAGCTTTTCGAGCAACTCAAAGGTGCTAAAGTGTTCTCCAAGCTTGACCTTCGTATGGGTTACCATCAAATTCGCATTCGCGAACAAGATATTCCCAAGACAGCATTTAGAACAAGCTTTGGTTCTTATGAATATACTGTCATGTCTTTCGGCCTTGTCAATGCTCCTCCAACATTCTCTCGAATGATGAACTTCATCTTCAACCCCTACACCAATGAATTCATCTTGGTCTATCTTGAAGATATTTTGGTCTTCTCCAAGAATAAGAAGGATCATGCCAAACATTTGCGATTGGTGCTCGACAAGCTCAGAGAGCATCAATTCTATGCGAAGTTTTCCAAATGTGAATTTTGGCTTGATGAAGTTCTTTACGTTGGTCATATCATCTCCGCAAAGGGCATCGCTGTTAACCCAGAGAAGGTGTCTGCAGTTGTGAATTGGGAACCTCCTCAGAATGTCAAGCAGCTTCGCAGTTTTCTTGGTCTTGCAAGCTATTGCCGAAGATTCGTTGAGAATTTCTCCAAGATTGCAAAGCCTCTTTCCAACCTCCTCCAGAAGCATGTGAAGTATGTCTGGTCTCCTGAGTGTGACGTTGCTTTCAATACTCTCAAAGAGAAACTCGTCACAGCTCCTGTCTTAACTCCTCCTGATGAATCCAAGCCATTCGAAGTTTTCTGTGATGCTTCTCTTCAAGGTCTCGGTGCTGTGTTAATGCAAGAGAAGAAAGTTGTGGCCTATACCTCTCGTCAGCTGAAGCCCAACGAAAAGAACTACCCCACTCACGATCTTGAGTTGGCGGCAGTTGTCCATGCATTAATAACATGGAGACATCTCTTGTTGGGAAGGAAAGTGGACATATTCACCGATCACAAGAGTCTCAAGTATATTTTCACTCAACCCAACCTCAACCTCAGGCAAACTCGATGGGTCGAAATGATTCAAGAGTACAACCCAAGTATTGAATATACTCCAAGCAAGGCCAATGTGATTGCAGATGCTTTGAGCAGGAAGGCTTATTGCAACAGCTTAATCCTCAAGCCCTTCCAATCGGACCTTTGTGAAGCTTTCCATAGCTGAATCTTCAAGTTGTTCCTCAAGGCTTTCTTGCCAACCTCATAGTCTCTCCTACTTTGGAAGACCAAATTCGTGAGGCTCAACTCCTGGATACCATGGTGAAAAAGGTGAAACGTGGTATCGACAAGGGCATTTCCAAGTACAAGTGCTTCCACATTGATGACAAAGATACTCTTTTCTTCGAGGACCGGATTGTGGTTCCAAAGGGTGATCTCGTAAAGTCATTATGAGCGAGGCACACAATTCCTTCTATCCATTCATCCCGGAAGTACGGAGATGTACCATGACCTCAAGCAGTCATATTGGTGGACTCGAATGAAGCGAGAAATTGCTCAATTCGTGAATGAGTGTGATGTCTGCGAGAAGAGTGAAAGCGAACACCAACGACCAGCTGGTCTCCTCCAACCTCTTGCTATTCGGAATGGAAGTTTGATCATATTGAAATGGACTTCGTGACTGGTTTTCCTAAGTCCAAGCGTGGAAATGATGCTATCTTCGTTGTCATTGACAAGCTTACTAAAGTGGCTCATTTCCTTCCTATCAAAGAATCCATCACAGCAGCTCAGTTGGTAGAACTTTACACATCCAGGATTGTCTCCTTGCACGGCATTCCACAATTGATCTCTTCAGACCGTGGCAGCATCTTTACCTCCAAGTTTTGGGATTCTTTTCAGAAGGCCATGGGCACCAACATTCGTTTCAGCACAGCTTTCCACCCTCAAACAAGTGGCCAAGTCGAGCGAGTCAATCAAATCCTTGAAGATATGCTCAGGGCTTGTGTCATTTCCTTCGGTATGAAGTGGGAAGATTGTCTTCCATATGCCGAGTTCTCCTACAACAACAACTTCCAAGCGAGTTCGGGCAAGGCCCCATTCGAAATTCTCTATGGCAGAAAGTGTCGTACTCCTCTCAATTGGTCCGAGACAGGTGAACGCCAACTTCTTGGCAACGACTTGATCACGAAGCGAAGAAATGTGCAAAGTCATTCGTGAGAATCTCAAAGCCGCGCAATCGCGCCCGAAGAGCTATTATGATGACAAGCACCGTGATGTGGCTTTTGAAATCGGAGACCATGTCTACCTCCGCGTCTCTCCAATGAAAGGCACTCGTCGCTTCGGTATCAAAGGGAAGCTTGCCCCTAGATACGTGGGTCCTTTCAAGATCATTGGCAAAAGAGGCGATCTCGCCTATCAACTTGAGCTTCCATCCAACTTTGCAAACGTGCACGATGTGTTTCATGTTTCACAGCTTCGCAAGTGCTTCAAGACTCCTGAACGCAGTATCAACTTCGAAGAGATTGACCTCCAAGAAGATCTCTCTTATCATGAGCACCCCGTTGCTATTCTTGAAGAAACCGAGCGCAAGACTCGCAACAAGTCAATCAAATTCCTGAAAGTGAAGTGGTCACACCATTCCGACCGAGAAGCCACCTGGGAGCGCGAAGATCACCTCCGTTCCGAATATCCGGAGTTCTTTCAGTCTAGATCTCGGGACGAGATCCTCTTGTAGTGGTGGAGTGTTGTAACACCCCGGATGTAACTTTCCATATTTGTAACTCCAACTCTTGCCATTTTCGGCATCGTGCTATGATATTCCCTCCGTGGTTGGGTTTTGTCTTTCGTTTTGCATTTTGTTCATGTCATGCACCTCATATCATGTCATCATGTGCATCTCATTTGCATACGTGTTCGTCTCATGATTCCGAGCATTTTCCCCGTTGTCCGTTTTGCAATCCGGCACTCCTATGTCCCCCGGCGTCCCCTTTTACATTTTTCCGTGAGCGGGTACTAAACTTTTTCGGAATGGACCGAGCCTTGCCAAGTGGCCTTGGTACACCACCGGTAGACCACCTGTTAAGTTTCGGGTCATTTGGAGCTCGTTTGGTACTCCAACGGTTAACCGCACTCTCGCAAAGGCCTCTTTTAAGTTGCAGCCCAACACCCCTCCAAAACAGCCCAATAACCCATCTAAGTCACATCCATGCTCTCCGTCGTCGGATCACGATCGTGTGGGCGAAAACCGCACCTCATTTGGAGCTTCCTAGCTCCTTCTACCTATAAAAACACCTCCTCCCCCGAATTTTCCAGATCCCCAAACCCTAGCCCGCTCCTCCGCCGCCGCCGGACACGTCCGGATCGGGCCGGACACGTCCGTCCGCCGCCGCCCGGCCAATCCGGGAACGCCACGTGGCGCGCCCCACCACCCGCGCCGCCCACCGGGCCAGGCTGGCCCTCCGGCCAGCAAGGCCGCGCCCGCGCTCGGCGCCCGCCGCCCGCTCATGGACCCCGCCCCGGCCTCCTCCTGCGCCCGGCCGCCGTCGCCCGGCCTCCCTCCCGCCAGGTGCCCACGCCCGCCATCGCCCGCCCCAGCGCCTCCCCCGCCACCGCCGCCCGCCCGGCCTGCCCTCCTCCGGCCGCTCCGCCCCGCCCTCCTTCCTCCTCTCCGGCTCCTCTCCGGCGAGCCGCCGCCGGCCACCTCGACCCGCGCGCCCCGGATCTCAGATCCAAACGGGAGGTTGACTTTCCCCGAGCCCCGAAATCCTCTAAGTCTTTATTCTGTGATAACTTTGTTGCATTTTCATCATGCCATAACTTTGCACCCGTGGCCCTGTTTTGGGCGTGTAGCATACAGAAATGTTCCTCTCGATGATTAGAGCATTTCATCTCATTGCATCATTTTCATTTGAGCTCATCTTGATGCCCGAAATGCTGTTAGAAGAGGGCTATGTGATGTTAGTTTCAGATTCTTAACAGAACATGCACTTTTGTCATTTTTGTCATGATTGATGTGTGCATCCTATGATCTTGAGTCCTACATGTGTTTTGTAATATGCCATGCCATCGTTGCAGGGGTGTATGCCATGTATTTTTGTGATCTCTGTGGTGACTAGCACAAGCATGCAAACTAGGCTTCATGATGTTGCTGATTTCAGCCCTGTTTTGCTGATATTTTTATGCCATGTTAACTTGATGCTACAGAGAGATCCATGCATATTTTGAGATACTTAAGTAAGGATGTTTTGAACATATGGTTATGCTCTATCCATCCATGCCCTTGTTTGCAATTATGGAGTGCCATAGCCTGAGTTAATCGAGCTCTCCTTTTGCTATAAAATGTTTCCTGGCAGATTGTTTACATGTTATTCAATTTTGCCAAGGTTGTTGTAGTTGATCCGTGTATGCTATGATATTGTTCTTTCCATGTATAGCTTCTATCCCATGTCTTCTTGATGGATGCATGCTTAGATTATCTTGT
Organism: Aegilops longissima; assembly: GCA_021605205.1. Classification (NCBI taxonomy): domain Eukaryota; kingdom Viridiplantae; phylum Streptophyta; class Magnoliopsida; order Poales; family Poaceae; genus Aegilops; species Aegilops longissima. The sequence goes on along the minus strand of CM038679.1, from coordinate 544,781,272 downwards.
AATGCTCTGTAGTGAGTGCATCGAGCTCGCGAAGATGCCTACATAATTCTGTCAATGTCATGCCCTGTTTGCTGAATCTGTTAACGAAACTTGCTATGTTTACGTGGGTGCCATCATATTTTCTGATCCTTTTTGGCTTATGGTCAGTAAGGGACTTTTGTTCTAGTCTTTGAGTAGATTCATGCCATGCCTTGTTTTGCTATTATAAGTTCCTGTAGCATGTTGTTTGCTTGCTCTGAACATTGCTTCCTGATGCTGATTCTGCCATGTTCAGTATTTTCACTAAGTCTGTGAAGCTGATATATTTCGCGAGCCCGAGGGTCATCTTTATTTTACCCCCCCGGACCAGTGCTCCTTCGAGTGCTGGCCCGAAATAGAGCCCTTTGCAGCGCCACTTGGGGAAACTTGAGGCCAGGTTTTAGTTGTACGGACTGCTGATCCGGATGTGCCCTGAGAACGAGATATGTGCAGCTCCCATCGGGATTTGTCGGCACAATCGGGCGGCTTTGCTGGTCTTGTTTTATTGCTGTTGAAATGTCTTGTAGTCCGGGATTCCGAGACTGATCGGGTCTTCCCGGTAGAAGGCTATCCTTCGTTGACCGTGAGAGCTTATAATGGGCTAAGTTGGGACACCCCTGCAGGGTATTATCTTTCGAAAGCCGTGCCCGCGGTTATGAGGCAGATGGGAATTTGTTATCGTCGGTTGTAGAAAACCCGGTTGACCTTAATTAATACACATCAACGCGTGTGTAACCGTGATGGTCTCTTCTCGGGAGTCCGGAAGTGAACACGGTGTTGGAGTTATGTTTGTTGTAAGTAGTTTCGGGATCACTTCTTGATCGCTACTAGCTTCACGACCGTGCCTTGCTTCTCTTCTCGCTCTCTTTTGCGAATGTAGCCACAATATATGCTAGTCGCTGCTGCAGCTCCACCTCACAACTCTGTCCTTCCTATAAGCTTAAATAGTCTTGATCTCGCGGGTGTGAGATTGTTGAGTCCCCGTGACTCACAGATTCTACCAAAACAGTTGCAAGTGCCGATTTATGCGGTGCAGTGACGAACCGAGCTCAAGTGGGAGTTCGACGAGGAACGTGGTCGTTACTATGTGTCTTTTCCCGATGATCAGTAGTGGAGCCAGCTTGGGACGATCGGGGATCTGTAGCATTTGGGGTAGTCTTCTTTATTTTGGTTCCGTAGTCGGACCTTGAGTGTATTCTCGGATGATGGATGTTTATTTATGTATTGTGTGAAGTGGCATCAGTAAGCCAACTATGTATCTCTTTCCTTATGTATTACATGGGTTGTGTGAAGATTACCTCACTTGCGACATTGCTTTCAATGTGGTTATGCCTCTAAGTCGTGCTTCGACACGTGGGAGATATAGCCGCATCGAGGCGTTCTGAGGTGGCTACATCGCACTTTGCTAGGTGAACCTCGGTTGGGGGGGCATGCATTCATAGCTTAATTAGGATTCCCTTCATTGGCGACACGAGGGGTGGGGGCTGCTAGCTACTTCGACTTTGCTAGGTGAACCTCGGTTGGGGGAGGGGGCATGCTCATAGCTTAGGATTCCCTTCGTGGCGACACGAGGGTGGGGGGGCTACTAGCTACTTCAAGCACTTTGCTAGATGAACCTCGGTTGGGGGAGCATGTGCATTCATAGCTTAGGATTCCCTTCGTGCCGACCACGAGGAGGTGGCTACTAGCTACTTCGCACTTTTCTAGGGTGAACCTCGGTTGGGGGAGGGCATGCATTCATAGCTTAGCTAGGATTCCCTTCGTGCCGACACGAGGGAGGGGGGCTGCTAGCTACTGCACTTTCTAGGTGAACCTCGGTTGGGGGGCATGCATTCATAGCTTAGGAATCCTTCGTGCTGATATGAGGGAGGGGGGCTGCTAGCTCTACTTCACACTTTGCTAGGTGAACCTCGGTTGGGGGCATGCATTCATAGCTTAGGATTCCTTCGTGTTGACACGAGGGAGGGGCTACTAGCTACTTAGCACTTTGCCATGGTGAAACTTGGTTGAGGGGGGGGCATGCATTCATATATAGCTTAGGATTCCCTTCGTGCCAACACGAGGGAGGAGTGGGGATGCTAGCTACTTCACACTTTGCTAGGTGAACCTCGGTTGAGGGGGAGGGGGCATGCATTCATATATAGCTTAGGATTCCCTTCGTGCCGACACGAGGGAGGAGGGGGGCTGCTAGCTACTTCGCACTTTGCTAGGTGAACCTCGGTTGAGGGGGAGGGGGCATGTATTCATAGCTTAGGATTCCCTTCGTGCCGACACGAGAGGGTGGGAGCAAGCAATACCATGCGCTTTGCGAGAGAGTGCCACATCGAAGTTGCATTTGGTATTATGAAAATCAAACCACCCTTTTGATACATAAATTTGGTCCACATGCAAGTGTGTTCGTGTTCTGACCCTCTCCCGCATCATTTTTTGCCAAATTTATGAACATTAGATAAGTCAGATGATGCAACAGACACGGTTCACTCAAACTAACCGTGTGCCACGCCGGTGCACCTGTCACGCACACATCCACACAGTACATTGGGCTCCATGAGGCTCCCCCTCTCAAAAATATCTGCCCTCTTCGAGGTTTTTTTCTGTTTCAAAACACACGGTTGTTATCTCCGGACCGTGTGTGATGTTTCTTGTTCCCAATCCCGCCTACATCGAAAATATCTGCCCGCCTCGAGGGTTTTTTCTTTTTCATAACACACAGTTGTTATCTCCGGACCGTGTGCGATGCACTATCATCAAAATTTTCAATAGCCCGGAATTTCAATCCTGCGTTTGACTCCCGCGTAGTAAAATTTTCAGTACCTGCGTCATTTCCTCAAACACCTCGCACCCCCACACACACACACACACACACACACACACCAAAACCTCCTCGGGCGTGCGCGCGCACACACACACACACACACACACACACACACACACACACACACTCCCTCGCTCAAAACCCTAGCAAAGTGCTCGCCGCCGCTGCCACAAGGCCTCCATTGTCAACATCTGCCGGTTTTCCCGTGTAGCTTACCCATCGATCTCCATACCCAGGCTGCCCTGAGTTTCTTAGATGATGCCTGCCAAACGCCCCCTTTCCCACAGATCCCCATCCCCATCCCCCAGTCCAGAGCATCGCATCCTAAGCCCGGCTACGCTTCCCGTGGAGCTCGGGGAGCGACTGGCCAAAAAGAGGTGTATAGCGGTCTCTTCGCCCGACGTCGCCAAGGAAGCTGACAACCATTACTGGCGGCAGGCACTCAAGCAGCAGGCTAGAGTATGTGGGCATGTCTTGTCCACTGCTCGACATCAAGGTCATCGACAATGACGCTACGAGGCGGGCTGTGTCATAGGTTAAGTGGCCCATCCCAACCCCTCGGGTTCAACCGCCGTCGATCTCATCCATGGCCCCGCCGCTGATCTCCTCTGGCTCGCTATCAATAATTTGCCATTCTACATCGCCATCGAGCCCCTTTTGTTATTTCTGAAGGAGACGTTCTGCGACGCTGGCTTGGGATCCACAGCTTCCAAGTCAGACCTCATCGACGGCGACCACGAGGAGGGCACCCTCTCTGGCTCTTCCAAGGGGAAAGAGCCCATATGCTCTTCCAAGGGGAAAGCGCCCATCTGCGACATCAGGGAGGGCACCCTACAGCCATGCTCTTCCAAGGGGAAGGAGCCCATCTGCGACAACATGGAGCGCATCCATGGTCCGTGCTCTTCCCACGGGAACGAGCCCATCTGTGACAAGTGAGGAAACCCATGATTTGTTTATTTCAGTTGTTCACAATGTGATGCTCTATATGTGCAATCATTTACTGTGCAGTACATTTCATCAAACCAGTTTTAAACATACCGATAGGAATGCATATATTTGCTTGCTGTTAAGCCTGTTATAGCTAGCATATGCCTCTTTTAAAGTTTTTTGATTGTTTGGTTGTTCGTAGTTAGCATATGTTCAGTTTCAAATGCTATCTTTGGTTGTTCGTACTATGCCTTGTTTATTCCAGTTATTCACAACGTGATATTCTATATGTGCAAGTATGAACTATGTAGTTCAATTTCATCAGTACCAGTTTCAACAATACCAATATGAATGACTACATTTGGTTGCTGGATCTTGTAGTTAACACGCCTTTCCATTTTTATTTAACCATAACCAGTGTACTTAGACCGGCACAATACCAGTTTGAATGACCATGTTTGCTTGTTGTTAAATGTTAGGCCTGTTGCAGTTAGCACAACTTTCCACTTGTTTTGCTTTACTAGCGTGCTTAAACCTGCACACTGAAGCTATCTTTTGGAGATTATTTTGTCTGCCATGTGTAATTTTGGTTGATGTTTAGCCTGTTGTGCTTAACATGCTTCTTGATGTACCTACATAGGACAATTTTGGGAACGACTGCTATTTTCCATCGAGGTTAGTTTCATCCCATGGCTTACATCTGCTCACTGTTCAGGATATCCATAGCAGGTACCATATAGGCCGGCGGCTGATAAGGGACTAATCGGTGAATTGGACTTTTAACTGAATATATCTGCAACCCATTTCACCTTAGGTTAACTAGGGCCATATGTAATATATCTGAGGCTACAAAGCAACATGCACTGTACTTAATGTCTAAATATGCAATCCTAGGCTACATAGCCATAAGGAAGAGTGTTACATTAATGTTCTAATGATGTCTAGATATACGTAGAAGAGCAGCAACAACAACAGCAACAACGCAGCCCTGTTTGGATACTCAACTTAGCTAGATGTTAGAGTTAGTTTCTAGCTCATTACTAACCCTGAACTAACTCCATCCAAAGAGTTATTTGGATGGCAGGGTTAGATTGACAATAAATGCACTAGGAGAACTAGCTCCAACTAGCACCTCTTTGGTTGGATACTAGTTTTTTTGGGTGGGTTATAGATGCAACTAGCTCAAACTAGCCTTCATGTTTAGATATACTTTAGGGCTATTTGAGCCTGAACTAGCTCAAACTAACTGTAACCCGTGGATACAGCAGCAGATAATTTTAAGAACAAACTAAACTCCTTCCGGCCCATAATATAAGATGTTAATTCATCTAATATGTGAGTATATTGGATGTTATAATATACTCCCTCCGTTCCTAAATATTTGTCTTTTTTAGAAATTTCAAATGGACTACCACATACAGATGTATATAGACATATTATAAAAGAGTGTTGTACTACATCATTGTGCCATTGTTGTTTAGCTTCTAACATTAACTTGGTGCTTTTAGGTACATATATCATTGGTAAAGATCCGCGTTTCGACCCTTTCTGCGTATGGGTTAATGAGATATCGATGAACAAGCATCAAGTGAGGAAGCTGATAAAGATTGTTAGTAAAATGGGTCCAAAGATGGCAATTAAACTATTTGTTTACACTTTATCCAAGACAACAGCGAACTGCAGGATGGTAAGTAAGAACTCTGCAGCCTTCTTTTTACTGCCCATAATGAGTTGTGTTAGATGACAATGTCTGAAATCTTATTCCTTTGTAGTGGTTGCCCAAGAAGTTTGCTCAAGATTACCTCTCAAACTACATGATTGGTGGGAATGCAAAGGTTAAAGTATTTCTACCAGAACATGATGATTATCTAGATGTTTTCATGAAGACCGTGAAGGATGGGCGGTCAGCCATCACAAGGGGTTGGACTAGATTCGTGCGTGCCTTCTGCATGGAGGAGGGCACAATATGGGCATTCAACTTCACCTTGTTCAGCAACCAGAATATATTTCGCCTCTCTCTTTACCGTCCTTAATGTACAAGTATACAATTGTGGTGCATCATTCTTTATTTGGTTCTTATGTAATTCTTGAACATATGTACCTATGAAACAAATAATGCATTGGTTGTTTGAACCTGATGGATATGAATAAAGCTGTAGCATACATTCAAATTCAAATCCAAATCCGGTACAACTTGGAAAAGCGACAATTAAATTATGGTGAAATTACGCTCTCCAGGTTGTTATGACACACACGGTTGGTAAAACACAAACGTTTGCGATATGCACCATAATGCGAGACGGTTCACAGAGAGGAAACGTGTGCAAGCATGCACACAGTTGCCATTTGCAAAGCGTGTGCGATGTCAGACAATATCACAAACGGTGCGGGCAAACTAAACGTTTGTGTTAGTTGCCTTATCGTACACGATTCGCAACCATGAACTGTTTCTGATGCATCATAAACGTTGCACCACAGAATAGCGTGTGCGATAATTGTCGTGTACGACGATGTTACGACGGTCCGACGTTTCGTAATCCTCTCCGACACTCATACGACGATTAGCTAATATTCTTAATGGTGAACCATTTGTGATGGGCCGCACATCATACACGTTCTATAATAGTGAACCGTTTGTGATGGGCCGCGCATCATAAACGTAGCACCACAGAATATCGACTGCGATGGCAATGCGAGCAGAAACGAGTAGGAGTACTGTAGCGGCCCTATCCCCGACGGTTTATGGGTCGTGTGGGAAGGACCCCTCTATCGCCCACACTCACTTGGCGACGGTTATGCCATCGCGGAAAGGGGTTTTAAACCGTTTGTTTAGGTCCGACGCGCACCAGTGCTCCCTTGGCCAGCGCACCAAGGAGGGACTTTCGCTCCTTGGTGGCAGCCCCTCCTCCCTTGTCTAATCTATATATACTAGAGGATTTGCCATTTGGGATATACAAGTTTTGGAGCCTCCTCTAGTTCATCTAGTTCTAGTTGATCCTACACTCGTACAGTGAGCTGCTATACAAACATTTTTTAACCCCTTTCCGCGACGACATTTTAAACCGTCGCCTTGCTAGTGTGGGCGATAGGGGTGTCCTTCCCACACGATCCCGAAACCATTGGGGATAGGTCCTCCGGTCACACACGCTGCGCAAAATGAGCTCGTGTGCGATCGGGCTAGCCATTGCATACAATTATACATGCCCAATCATTTCCGTTCATAGGTACACCCCACACAGTGATTCCTAGAGAAACGTTTCCCTTCGTATGTACATCCCAAACAGTCAATCCAAGGAATATGGCATGGTGAGATCAAAGATGACATTGATTAGTTCACCAATATACTTTTTAATGTGATGCTTTAGAGACTGTAGCTTTTACACTGAAAAGAGCACCATCAAATTTGTTGAAATAAGTGCTACTTTTTAGGTTATCCCAAATGTATATTCCTCTATCACTACACCAAGACAAAGTGTTTCGCCACAAAGTTCGAAATTTTTGAAGAAAATGTTTTCTGCAAAAGAGTGAGTGGGAGGACAACCCAACTCGATAAGATTGCAGAATCTTCATGATCAGGTCAAAGAAATGAAACGTTGGAAGTAATTCTAGAATTTCCTACTATGACTTATACGAAAGCGTCTACATAAGATATAGATGTTGGGGAATGCAGTAATTTCAAAAAATTTCCTACGATCACGTAAGATCTATCTAGGTGATGCATAGCAACAAGAGGGGAGAGTGTTGTCTACGTACCCTCGTAGACCGAAAGTGGAAGCGTTATGACAACGCGGTTGATGTAGTCGTACGTCTTCACGATCCGATCGATCCTAGCACCAAACGTACGGCACCTTCGCGATCTGCACACGTTCAGCTCGGTGAAGTCCCATGAACTCTAGATCCAGCTGAGGCCGAGGGAGAGTTTCGTCAGCATGACGGCGTGATGATGGTGTTGATGAAGTTACTGACGCAGGGCTTCGCCTAAGCACTACAACAATATGACCGAGGTGGAAATCTGTGGAGGGGGGCACTGTACACGGCCAAACAATCAACTTGTGTGTCTCACGGGTGCCCCTCCCCGTATATAAAGGAGTGGAGGAGGGAGGGCGGCCCTCTCTATGGCGCGCCTAAGGGGGGAGTCCTACTCCCAGTAGGAGTAGGTTTCCCCCCTTCCCTAGTTGGAGTAGGAGAAGGAAGAGGGAGAGGGAGAGAAGGAAAGGGGGCCCGGCCCCCCTCCCAATTCGGATTGGGCTTGGGGGGTGCCCCCACCTTGGTCGCCTCCTTCTCTCTTCCACCATGGCCCATTAAGGCCTATTAACTCCCCGGGGAGGTTCCGTAACTCCCTTGTACTTCGGAAAAATGCCCGAACCACTCGGAACCTTTCGGATGTCCAAACATAGTCTTCCAATATAGCAATCTTTATGTCTCGACCATTTAGAGACTCCTCGTCATGTCCGTGTTCACATCCGGGACTATGAACAATCTTCGGTACATCCAAACACATAAACTCATATTACCGATCATCATTGAACGTTAAGCGTGCGGACCCTACGGGTTCAAGAACTATGTAGACATTGTCGAGACTCATGTCCGGTCAATAACCAATAGTGGAACCTGGATGCTCATATTGGTTCCTACATATTCTACAAAGATCTTTATCGGTCAAACCACATAACAACATACATTGTTCCCTTTGTCATCGGTATGTTACTTGCCCGAGATTCGATCGTCGGTATCTCAATACCTAGTTCAATCTCATTACCGGCAAGTCTCTTTAATCATTCCGTAATGCATCATCCCGCAACTAACTCACATTGCTTGCAAGGCTTATAGTGATGTGCATTACCGAGAGGGCCCAGAGATACCTCTCCGAAACATGGAGTGACAAATCCTAATCTCGATCTATGCCAACCCAAAAAACACCATCAGAGACACCTGTAGAGCATCTTTATAATCACCCAGTTATGTTGTGACATTTGATAGCACACTAAGTGTTCCTCTGGTATTCGGGAGTTGCATAATATCATAGTCATAGGAACATGTATAAGTCATGAAGAAAGCAATAGCAATAAACTAAACGAGCATAGTGCTGAGCTAACGGATGGGTCAAGTCAATCACATCATTCTCTAATGATGTGATCCCATTCATCAAATGACAACACATGTCTATGGCTAGGAAACTTAACCATATTTGATTAACGAGCTAGTCAAAGTAGAGGCATACTAGTGACACTCTGTTTGTCTATGTATTCACACATGTATCAAGTTTCCGGTTAATACAATTCTAGCATGAATAATAAAAATTTATCATGATGTAAGGAAATATAAACAACAACTTTATTATTGCCTCTAGGGCATATTTCCTTCAATAGAGACTTCGATCGAACTTGCAGCTGAACTATATAGGCTGAGAAAATTCGTGTAGACCTTTGTGGTGTGCAAACAAAATATTATTGAACAAACAATGAACCTATAATACACAAAGAAGTGTTGATGGGCCCTGACTCCGGGGATTGGCTATATGCCAACATAATCCGAGATAGTATCCATACACATAATTCAAGCATAGAACTTGATGAACCCTTCGGAATACTTAGAGTTTAAAGAATAGTAATGGATCTATAAAACTGACAAAGATAAAAATGTTTTATAATGATTGGCTTGTTACAAATAGTTTGTGATAAGATAAAGGAGTCGATTATGATGAGATTGTCTCATCATAGCAATACTTAGAGTCAATTCATGTTAAACTAGCAATTACTAAATACTCCAATTATGAGATATAAAATATCAATGTTCAGGAAATCGGTAATCGGTAACTGCTCGGTCAACTAGGGAGTAGGGATTAATCGTGAATCGGCCGATTAATCGGAATTAATCGGTCGAGCATTAATCGGTTAGTTTTTTTTTATAAATCTCAGAATCCTGGTGTTGGGACCAGATTTTGGCCACGCAAGAATTTATTTAAATGTCCTGGAATGAGTAAGTACCTACTATGAAAAAAAATCAACATGAAAGTTATTCATATCGGCAAAACAAACAACTTTTATGTTTTGATTATTTTGATCCGAGGTCATATGTGAGTTGTGACATGTGAGTTAAAAAAACGAAGTATTGTATGAGTGTACGTGTGTGTGACAACAATGCTCTAAAATATGATATATTCGACAAGTATGGCGACAATCATTATGTGCTCTATCTCTAAGACTTGTAATAACTTAATAACAAATAATCATAGTTCTTGAATTTGCATAACATAACAAGGTCCACAAGTATGTATCACATGACATAGCAAGGCCCACAAGTATCAGGTATGTTTGATATGATAGTATGACATAGCAAGGTCCACAAGTGACAATTCACAACAGCCATAAAACACAAATAATCATAGTTCTTGACTTCTTGCATAAGTGCATAACATAACAAGGTCCTCAACCATAAAACACAAATAAATATAGTTCATGGATTCTTGCAATCTTGCATAGTTGCATTGCATGACAAGTTGATACTCAAACTAGGAAAATACCAAACAGCACACATAGACAAAGTTCTCCTTCTCCCACAAGGCCACACCCAAAATAAATTACTAGGTAAATACTAAATAGCATGGCCCAAAGAATTAAGGTTGTGTTGTGTCCTCGTCCTCATCCTCATCCTCATTTGTTGCAATCATCTCATGATTATCGGACTCAAATTCTATCTCCTCTTCCAAAGCAATCTCATTTTCTGAATCTTCATCAGCAACAAATTCTTCTACTTCATGGAGTTCTCTCACTCTTGCACTCCTACGAGGCTCTATAGCCTCGGTGGCTCCCACTTCATCATCAATGGTGGTGTCGGGATCAACCTCGTCCTCAACATATGCATCTTCACATATCCAATCTTGTGCCATGGAAGCATCTTCACCAAGGAGAACATCACGAGAGGAGGAACATTTCTTTCTTTTGTCCATCATTCTTCCATTGAATTGGATATAAACTAGGTTGTCCCTATGACTCACATCTAGTTTATTTCTCCTCTTAGCATCCACCTAAAAATTGCAAGATAAAGCCTAATCAAGTAGTCATTCACATTTGTTCATAAATAAAGTAAGGAACTAAAGATCAAATTTGAATAACTACAAGTTGAGATTCAAGAGTTACTTGTTCAAAAACACTCCAATTCTGTTCACATCCGAAAGAACTTGTGGTCAAGTTGAGTATCCTCAAAGCCATGTGCATCAACGTAGGAGTTTGTAGTCCGTAAGTTGCCCACCACTCTCCTACATGAGAAAACAAAAAACAAAGTATTATGCATCAATCCATCAACCCATAAATTCAGAAATGCAATATGCAAAAAGACAAAGAGTATGTAGGAGAACAAGCTTACCGGGATTGAAATTTGCATTCGTTATAGCTTTTGAGGCAGCCAACTTCGCAAACATGCCCTCCTTATTTTTAAACCTTGGCAAGTCTACGTTAAGTGCTTTATTTTGCTTCTCATCATCATCATGATAGAAGGTCTCAATAACTTCCATCAATCCACTCATGACCTCTACATCGACAAATATGCTTGGGGTAGCATAACTATAATAGGGATTCAATGCATATGCGGCCATGTGCAATGGCGTATCTAACCTCCCATTCATCTTGCTCTCCATGGCTGTTGTGATGATCTTATAGTCCTTCTCTGAATTTTCAACCGCAAGCAATATTGCCTTCTTTGCCTCTATTATTTCTCCATACATAGAGGCCATGGACTGTCCATCACTATCAGCCAATCGAAGCACCTTCACCAATGGCTCAAAAACCTTGCATTGCAACATACGATAAGCACAACATTAGTATTTAACATATTACATATAACACAAGATGACAAGACACAATTAAAGAACATTATTAATTTTCTTACCTTGATGCAAAGAGACACGTTCTTCCAAAAGGTCCTACTAATTATTGTGGCATGAGCCGACTTTCCTTTCCTTGTACGTGTATGCTTGCATTGTTCCCAAGCATCACTACAACACATCTCCTTTAGTTGTTTCTTCTTTGCAGCAAGACTTTGCAAGGTAAGAAATGCTGAAGCAAATCTTGTCACTCCCGGCCTAACAATGTCTCTCTTTTTTGTATGAGACCTCATCAACGCCAATGTTGCATGATGTGCATAAAGAAAAATAGTCATCTCCTTTGCTTTGGTAATTGTAGAACCAAATTGCTTTAATTTACCAACCGCTTCGACCATCAAGTTGAGGGTGTGCGTTGCACATGAGGTCCAAAATATCTTCGGCCTTTTTTCTTTCAACATCCCTTTTGCTCCCATGTTGTTTGAAGCATTATCCGTGACTACTTGTACAACATTATCAGCACCTACGAACATCATGGTAAAACACAATAATCAATACATGATGAAAGCTTGAAAAGCAAAGAACGAGAGAAAATAAAAGGTTCAAGATTGATACCAATTTTCTCAATGCATTCATCCACATAATTGAAGATGTAGAGACTTGTGTGTGCATGAGCCGATGCCTCCTTTGATTCATGAAAAACTGTCCCCAACTTACAATGCACACACAAGTTCATGATGCTCCTTCTTTTCTTGTCTGTCCAAGCATCACTCATGACAGAGCACCCGTGATCTCCCTCTCAGCCTCATGTGGCTTCAACAAATCCCTAGTCCTCTCCACCTCCTGCAACAACATCTTTTCTCGGATATGATGTTGTGAAGGTTGCCTCCAATCAGGACCATAACGGCCAAGGGCTTCACAAAATTGTTTGAAGTCATCATCATTGATAGCATTGAAGGGTATGTTTTTCTTGTACATCCATCTAGCAAAATATTGCCCCACTTTGTAGCTTCTCTCCTTGTCGATACTATCATTGATGTTGCGTTGGAATTTTTTCAATGGCACACTAGGATCAACCGGTGCCACAAATTGATCCATAGGCCCAACATTTTTGGGATCACCTTTACCAACTGCACTAAGCTCTTCATCATGCTCAACTTCTATGTTCACCGAGGCCCTTAATTCTTGTGCTTGCTTTTCCTTTTCCACCTTCTTCTCCTTTGCGGCATGAAAAGCCTCCTTGCACCGAGCTTGTTGTTCTGGAGTGGCTACCATACAACTTGTCACCGAGCCTCTGATTTGTGCTATGTGTTGCTTCATCCTATTGACCCCTCCAGACATTTCTTTTCCACATAGCTTGCACTTCACTCTTTGCAAATCATTTGGATCACACAACATGGCAAATTCCCACGCCATGTCATCAGAATTCCTTTTTAGCGACTGAGAACTCGCCACCTCGGAAGCGGCACTAGAACTAGAAGTAGCCATCTCCTACATACAAAAAACAAAATACAAATCAAGTAGGGCAGGAAGTTAGCAATAATTGAAGTTAAAGTGTTAAACAACAAAAGTCAATTACCAATTAGGCAATTACTAATAAATTGCATACATATACAATTTTACTGCAATTAAGCCACCAAACAACATGAATTTAATAAATTACAATTGGACATAGTACTACAGTTGTAACAATTCTACACGACAATCATTTGAATCATCAATTCATCATTCATCAAACTTGAAGTTAAAGAAATACAAAATACAAAACATGAAGTGCCAGCAACCTCTGCTTGCTGCTATGATGATGTGTTGCTGCCCCTTCTCCTTCAACCTGGTCGCCGGCGTGAAGAGAGCAAGGAGAGGCCGGAAAGGGAGGGGCGGCCACCTGCTTGCTGCTGCCCTAGTCGCCGGCGTGAGGAGGCAGCAAGTACAGGTCGGAGAGGGAGGGCGACAGGGCTGCCACCTGCTTGCTTGCCACAACCACCGATGAGGAGGAGGGACGGGGTAGATGCGGGAGGGGGGAGGCGGCGAGGAGAGGCGGGAGAGGAAGGGCCGCCGTTGGCCGGCGGTGGAGGAACGGCGGGTGGAGGCAGCGAGGAGAGGCGACAGCCACGGGTGAGGCTTGGGGGCGGGGTAGATGCGGGAGGTGGGGAGGAGGGGAGGCGGCGAGGAGAGGGCGGGGTAGATGCGGGAGGTGGGGGAGGAGGAGGCGGCGGAGATGAGGAGGCCGCCGTTGGCGGGCGGCGGAGGAACGGCGGCGCGAGGTGGGTAGTCTTGCAGGCGGCGCTGGCTGGGAGCTCGCCCAACCTAACCCACGGGCCACGGTAGGATTGAGGAGAGAGACAAGGGAGGCTATTTTTTTTACAGTTCGGTCCCTGTGAATCCCGCGATTAATCGGTTTGCGGCAGATTAATCGTTGTCAGACCGATTAATCGGCCGAGTAATCCCCAGGCCGAATAACACTACCGAATACATGTAATTTACAAGGTGGATGGCCGAGTAGCGATTAATCGGCCGATTACTCGGCTACTCGGACGATTTTTTGAACAGTGTAAAATATAGATGTCAAGAGGATTCCCATGAGATGGAAATAGAGCCAAGACTATATATATATATGATACGACCTGAGGTAATTTTGTCATCCATAGGATGCTAGTAAGTGTGCAAACTTCCAGAGATCCTATAGTGGACTGAAGCAAATATAATGGAGCTGGAATATTTGTTTTGATGATCAAATAATATTATTTCATCGATAGAAGCAAAGATTATTTTACAAAAAAGTAAGTGGGACTATTATAATATTTCTAAACACTATGTGTGCATGACACATTGTTGATTGGAAATTATATAAATTTCTTGACACGAATAGACTTTATTGAAACTAGTTTTTCAGTAAAGTACTTAGGCAATATAGCGTTGGTATTAGGCATAATGACCTATGGAGATAGTACTGTCTAATCAGGCTTATCCAAAATACATATTGACAAGATACTAAAATAGTTTAGTGTGAAACACCAAGAAAAGTTTTTGTCAAAGTCACATGGAAGGAGTTTTAAGTAAGAACCGGTATCCTGAAATACTAGCGAAATATGATTTGAATCACACTTGTATTCTATGGTATGTAAACAACCAGATATGTCCAGTATTCCAAGTTGCTGTGAGTAAAATTACCAGAATGTTCAAATTGTTGATCATAGGATGACATTCAAAATGTCGCTAAGTATTGACGGCATGTTTCTCGCATACGGAGAAAATGAAGAGATTGTTGTAAGAAGTTACATGCTCGTTTTAAGTAGTACATTGATAAAATCTTCATATACGCTCCAAGCAATTTTTTGATTTCAAATTAAAAGTTTATGGTTGCACAGTAAGTTGAAATTGGCCCAATAAAGTTACTATGGTGAATTCTATAACAGAAGGCTGAGTATATTGTTGCTTTGAAGAAACAATGAAGGGTGATGAATCAAAAGTTCATTTATGAGCTTGGTTTGGTTTCTAGATGATTGTTTCAATGGAACACTGTTCTCAATAGTGATTCCACAAGCTTGGGCTAAGGAATCAAAGGTCCTACCAGCGATTCAATATATACAAAGCCAGTTCTACACAAATTACGAATTCTTATGAAAGCATTATATATGCGTAGAAATGCAAATGATACACGCAGATCTGAAGTTGTGAAGATCTGATAGGACGAAGGCTATACCACAAGTAAAGTATGAACAAACACTAGATTGCCATTGGTGTAAAGGAAAATGTGCTAACTAGATTATTGACTCTAGTGCAACTAGAAGTCTGTTGAAAGTATGTCGTAGAGGCAGTAATATTGTATTTTTTATATTTCTTTGTTCATAACTAAGAGTTTATATTCTATGTTATAATTGTTATGATCCTGGAATATGCTATTCAGTGGAAAACTCATATGCACGTGTAGAACGACAAACGATAAAATAAGATTCATAGTCTCGCCTCTAAGACTAGCTCAAGTGCTGTTGGTGGTCACATTTTCCGGATCATAGCATATCAGTAAGTGTAATGATAGTCCTAAAAAACATTGATTTACATTATAAGAACGATTATATTGAATCGGCCCGAACTTATTTGTTATACTTTGAGATGATATCATCACAAATCAATTGTTATGACACAGAGTGTTAGCATGTATTTTTGTTCTTTAGACCATGAGAGCATCATAGTCATTTCTTGCCGTACGATGAACTTTGGGGTCATCGGAAGGGCTTCATAGTTTATCAGGTAATACTGGGTATTGCCGAAAATAATATATAGGTGGAAAATGTTTTTGGAGGTTTTAAATAATAAAAGGCTCTAGTAATTGTTTGGAGGCTTTATATTTAATTTAATATCAATGTGCCTTTAAAGGCCAAGTAGTGGAAGGCAACTTGGACGACAAGGGCCCAAGTGGAGGTGCCCCCCACTTTCCTATAGGGGAGGCCGAATTGGAGGGGGGATTCCTCCTCCCCTCCCTTGGCTAGTGCACCAAGGAGGGTTACCTCCTTGGTGGTAGCCCCTCCTCCCCTCTCCAACCTATATATACTAGAGGATTTTGCCATTTGGGATACACAAGTTTTGGAGCCTACTCTAGCTCATCTAGTTCTAGTTCATGTTGATCCTAGTCGATCTAATTAGAGCTAGATCTAGTTCCACTAATCCTCATAATTAGAAGCCTGGTTTGGCTATAATCTCCTCCCTCTAATTCTCAAGTGATGATTAGCTCTGGACGGCGAAGCACTACCGGATCGTGAAGACCATATGCTTGCAACCAAGTAGAGAGGCCGTGCTTTCAGTCTTTTGTTCGAGGGACCGTTCGTATGCGGTTCACATGATTGTTCATCTATGGTATGAGGGACTCCAAGTACGATCTACACCGACTCGTCTACTTCCGCTGCACTCCAGAGTAGATAACAATCGTTGATCCAAAATTTATATGCATCTTCATATTGTTCCTGGGTGTTCGTAGGGCGATTTTTTATTTTCTACTACGTTTCCCAACAATATAATGTAGTATAGCATGGGGAGCGAACAAGGGTGTAAGGCCACTGATGGGACTCTAGCATACCTATAATAAACATAATAGGATAACAGCTATTGTATCAACAACAATTAACAAAAATAGGCTATGAATTAGTATAGGATCTACCGATAGTGCCACAACTGAACCGACTCTCTAATCCAAGAAGTAGAGAGAAAGAACTGGCGATCTCGGGATGATCATGGGGGATTGTTTGTCTGGCAGCTCTGCTGAGAAGGACGGGTCGTCGGGGACGTAGTTGTACTAAGGTTCATCGACAGTCTCGTGGTTGACTCGAAAGGAAGCGGAGGAGGGGGAATAGATAAATAATGGGTAGACAAATGCAACAGAGATGCATGTCATGGAAATATATGTTGATTATGTGCTCTAATGCATTACTACGCATTTTAAAAGAAGAGGGAAAATATTTAATAATATTTTCACAGCTCCAGATATTATTAGGTTAACTGATCCTAATGCAAAATATCATGGTTCATTATGTTAGAGTGGTTTTCATGCATGTAAATATCATATTCAGATTCTTATATTTTTCTAATAAACTTTCATATATAAATTATTTTCATCCGAGTTATAGACTATTTTATATGAATGCCTAAAGTTTACATGATTTTATGAATTTATTATTATTTCAAAATTAATTGGATAAATGCTAAGTGCACCCAGAAAGTGCACCCAGCAGAGTGCTATAGAGGCTGACAAGTGCAGCCACTAAGCTGACTCAGTAGCCCAGTCAGCAGTAAATAGATTGACTATTGACTAGTCAATCTGGCCAGTGGGTCCCACTAGTTAGTGAGACATTCAATTTAAAGAGGTTTTATTTAAACTAGTTAATTAGCTAGGGGCCACCTTTCATACACTAAACTAAATTAATTTAGTTAATTAAATGAATTAGCCGGGTGGGCCCACATCTCATAGTCTACAACTAATCCATATTAGTAATTTATTTTAATTAGGCGATGGGGCCTGATGTTAATTAGTGATTGGAGTTTTAGCTAAACGGTGGTTAGTCCCTAACTAACTTACTGACAGGGCGGGCTCGCTGTGAGGTTTGAACGCCAGCGCGCCTCTTATAACCAAAACCGCGGTGTCGCGGCACGGGACCTTGTCGGAAACGCACTATAGGCATCCTGAAAGTGTAACTAATCCCCGGGTGGTTTTGGTAATTCATAACAACATATAGCTCATTGAACTAATATCCATTAAAGATTAATATTTCATAAAGTTCAATAATTTGCATGGCAAGGACGAGAGATGTGGACCTCTCAAAATGCTAAGGACACATATTGGCAAAAGCTCAAGACTCTACATTTTCATTTTAGTGATCCAAGATAACATTGAGTCCATAGGAAAAGCCAATACTATTAAAAGGGGATGAGGTGTTGCTTAATGGCTTGCTTGCTCAAAATGCTTAGTGATATGCTCCAAAAGCCCACAACCACTTTCTCATTTCCACATATGTCCTCAACCTAAAGTCAAACTCGGCCCCACTGATTTGATCTATCCGGCACCACCGAGTTCGCTTGACATAGCCATTGCCAGAAACCCTAATCATTTTGGTCTCACCGATAGGGATCTCGGTCTCACCGAGATGGGATTGCAAACTCTCTGTTTCCCTTCGTAACATTTCGGTCTAACCGAGATGAGCGATCGGTCCCACCGAGTTGGCAATGCAAACTCTCTGTTTCCTTTTCGTAACGTTTCGGTCTCACCGAAATGAGCGATCGGTCCCACCGAGTTTGCCTGGCCAAGTCTCTGTTTGCTTATTACTGAAATCGGTCTTACCGAGATGAGGTTTCGCCCTAACCCTAGCGCATCGGTCTCACCGAGTTGATATTGTCGGTTCCACAGAAAATCCTAACATTCACATTTTGAACCAGGTCGGTCTCACCGAGTTTCACTATTCGGTCCCACCGAGTTTGGTAAATTGTGCGTAACAGTTTAGATTTTGTGTGGAGGCTATAAATACCCCTCCACCCCCTTCTCCATTCAGGAGAGAGCCATCAGAACGTGCCTACACTTCCACTACTCATTTTCTCAGGGAGAACCACCTACTCATGTGTTGAGACCAAGACATTCCAATCCAACCACAAGAATCTTGATCTCTAGCCTTCCCGAAGTTGCTTTCTACTCAAATCATCTTTCCACCATATCCAAATCCATGAGAGAGAGTTGAGTGTTGGGGAGACTATCATTTGAAGCACAAGAGCAAGGAGTTCATCATCAACACACCATCTATTACCTTTTGTAGAGTGGTGTCTCCTAGATTGGTTAGGTGTCACTTGGGAGCCTCCGTCAAGATTGTGGAGTTGAACCAAGGAGTTTGTAAGGGCAAGGAGATCGCCTACTTTGTGAATATCTACCCAAGCGAGGCAAGTCCTTCATTGGCAATGGCCATGGTGGGATAGAAAAGGTTGCTTCTTCGTGGACCCTTCGTGGGTGGAGCCCTCCGTGGACTCGCGCAACCGTTACCCTTCGTGGGTTGAAGTCTCCATCAACGTGGATGTACGATAGCACCACCTATCGGAATCACACCAAAAATCTCCGTCTCTACATTGCGTTTGCTCCCTCCAAACTCCTCCCCTTTACCTTCATATGCAATGATTTACATTCTGGTGCTATACTCTTAGAATTGCATATGTATAGGTTGATTGCTTGACTTGTGTTAATTGCTAAAATCTGCCAAGACTTAAAATTGGGAAAAGGCTTGATTTTTATTTGGTCAAGTTGTGTAATCACCCCCCTCTAGACATACTTTCGATCCTACAAGTGGTATCAGAGCTTTGGTCTCCATTTGCCTTGGTTTCCATAGCTTTGGTGATCATAGCCTTGGTTTCACAACCTAGGAGAGTATGGCGTCTAGCGAGGAAAATTACCACCGTAGAGGTCCTTCCTTTGATGGTACTAATTTTGCTAGTTGGAAGCATAAGATGGAAATGCATATTCTTGGACATAACCCCGCCATTTGGGCTATTGTGTGTATTGGCTTGCAAGGTGAATTCTTTGATGGAAGGGAACCAAATCGTGAAGCTACCGCTGAAGAATTGAAGATGCTGCAATACAATGCTCAAGCTTGTGATATCCTTTTCAACGGATTATGACCCGAAGAATTCAACAAAATCAGCCGTCTTGAGAATGCAAAGGAAATTTGGGATACTTTGGTTGATATGCACGAAGGTACCGACTCCGTCAAGGAATCCAAATTGGATGTGCTTCAAAGTCAACTTGACAAGTTCAAAATTAAGGATGGTGAAGGCGTCGTTGAAATGTACTCTAGGCTTGCTCTCATCACAAATGAGATTGTCGGCTTAGGAAGTGAAGATATGACCGATAGATTCATCAGTAAGAAGATCCTAAGAGCCTTGGATCAAAAATATGATACCATGTGCACATTGATCCAAATGATGCCCAGTTACAAAGATCTCAAGCCAATGGAAGTCATTGGTAGAATTGTTGCTCATGAGATGTCACTCAAGGATAAAGAAGAGCTTCACAACAAGTCTAGTGGTGCTTACAAAGCTTCATGTGATGCTCCTACATCATCAAGTGAGAAACAAGTCTTCAATGAAGAATTGAGCGTAATGGTGAAGAACTTCAACAAGTTCTACAAGAGTAGAAGCAAAGAAATAAGTTCCAAGTCAAGGTCCTACAATGACAAAAGATCTTCTAGTCATGAACGTAATTGCTACAATTGTGGAAGACCCGAGCACTACTCCAATGAGTGTACGACTCCCTACAAAAGAAGAGAAGACTCACCTAAAAGGAGAAGTAGAAGAGAAGAATCACCACCAAGAGAGAGAAGGAGTAGAGATGATCGTTATGAACGAAGAACCTCTCGCAGAAACAAGGATTTGGAAAGTAAGGACAAGTCATCAAGGAGCTATACAAAACAAAGACATCAAGCTCATGTTGGTGAATGGGTATCCGGTTCTGACTCTGACAACCACTCCGAGAGAAGTTATCACTCCGACTCCGAATATACTCAAGATGAAGGTGTTACCGGTCTAGCACTTGTGTCATCCAGCTCCTAGGACATATTTGATTCACCCAATGAAGGAATTGGAAGATGCTTCATGGCTAAAGACCTAAAGGTATCACACCCCGAGTATGTTGATTTCAATAGTGATTAAGATGATTTGCTAGGTGATGATGATTTACTTGTTGACAACTCTAGTGATGAAAGCTATGATGAACTTGCTATTAATCATGCTAATCAATATAAAACGAATGAAGATGATAAGAAGGAGATTGAGCATCTAACTAAAGAACTAAACACTCTTAAGTTAGCTCATGAAACTACCTTAGAAGATCATCGAGAGCTTTTAAAGAATCATGAGAAGCTACGCTTTGAAAAGCTCAATCTAGAGGAAGAGCATGGGTTCTTAAAAGCAATCAATGATGATCTTTGTAAGAAAAGTTCCTCTTACATTGCCAAGCATTTTCTCTTGTCTACTTACATGCCACAAGTAAAATCTAGCAATAAGAGTAAGAAAGATTCTTCTTCTAGTAGTAACAATAATCATGCTAAATCCAATATTGTTGCTTCTAGTAGTTCTCTTGATTCCAATAATGATTTTCTTAGCCAAGTTACACTTGAGCAAGAAAATAGCTTATTGAAGGGAATTATAGAGAAAGGTGTTTATAAGTGCCTTGCCGGAAGTAAGCAATTTGAGGAAATTGTACGCAAGCAAGGAAGGCAACAGAAGAATCAAGGTGTTGGTTTTGAACAAAAGTTCAATGCCAATGGAGTTGAGTGGGAAGAAGATCAATACCCCAAGACGAAGTTTGTTCCTCAACAAGAGAAGTATGATCCTACTTCCTTCAAGGGGACACAAGCTCAAGATGATCTTCCACCACAAGACCACAAGCTAAAAGGCAAGGACAAACTTCAAGAGAAGATTGATGCATTTGAAGAAAGTCCTAAGGCCTTGGTCAAGTGGGTTCCCAAGACTACATGAAGTTCTACTTCATCAAGTATGACTACATCTCTAAGGATTCCCATCAAGATGATGTGGATCCCGAAGAAGAAGAACTAGAAAGTTCTTGAGGGTGACTCCGCCAACATACTTCACGCATATTCATTTTGGCAAGGACAAGTGCAATCAACTTTCACATCTTGCACTAGTTCAAGGAGTCACAAACCTTCTTATTGGTAAGACAAGGGACAAGGTAACCTAATGCTTCCATGGACATCATCTTGTGTGTACTTCACTCTATGTCTATGGATATCCTTGTTTGTTCCTTGTGGGACTAACCCATGTAGAGGTATTGAAAGTGCAACTCACTCCAATGGATTGCTCCAAATGATCTACATCAACAATGAGCATCTACATCTTCAACACCTACATGAAGTCATCATCGACAAAACCCAAGGTTAGTTCATCCCTCTTAGGGGGGATATCACATCTAGGGGGAGATTTACTCTAAGAATTGAGCTAAAACAACTCTAATGGTATGAACACAACAATGCTTTATGTAAAAATGGTAACCCCACTTGTGCTTAAACGATGAGTATGACCTATGATCAAATGTTCTCATTTGACTCCTAAGTCAAATATATGCTACTCATATATAGATGACCTAGGCATCGCCAATTGCTTGATAGATGCTAGAGTGTTTGTGCATGCTTTGCCACATATTTCATTTTCCATCTTATTGTGTGAGCATTTTGAGTGCATATTTCTGTCATTCGAGGACATCCATTTGTTGCTTTGATTGTTTGGTCTTTTCTTTTGCCAAATGGATTGACAAGAATGCCTAAGAACTCCCTCTAGCTATTTATGCTTTTCTCATCTCAAACTCTATTCATGGTACATAACAAAGTTTGATCAAGTCACATTCGAACCCTTTGGGTGAGGAGCACTCAGAGCCACCGATTCTTCATAGACTTAAACTACCAAAACCTCTTAGTGTATTTTGGTTTGACCGATTCATTACTTTCGGTCATACCGAGTTCATTGAGTTGATCTAGGTTTCAATCTTGGTGCAACCGATTTGAACAATTCGGTCACACCGAGTTGCAGTAACCGCTTGCGATTCTGCATCTCGGTGCCACCAAGCTGTTCCACTCGGTCACACCGTCAGTGCAGATATATATATATATATATATATATATATATATATATATATATATATATATATATATATATATCCATGGTTCAAATTTTGGAAATTTCTCCGAAACCCTTCGCCCGCGCATATCCAGCTCTGCCGACTCGAGGTCTCCGGATCGTCTCTTTATCGCCAGCGACCTCCTGTCGCTGGTCTCCGCCACCGTCGATGGATATCTCCGCCGCCGTTGTTGCCGTAGCGAGCTCATCGCCAAGTTAGGGTATGAGTTCGATTCTTTGTGCTTTCTCACTCCGATTCTTAGCACAAAGACAATGTCATGATTCTTGGCATGTTTGAGATTGTTCTATCCAGCAAAAACTTCCTTTAGATTAGTTTTGATTCGAAACTTAGGGTTAGGTTTCCGCCAAATTCATCTCGGACCGACCGAGTTGTAGAAATCGGTTCCACCGATTTGGCCTAGGCCATTGCACTTGTGATTTTCCGTCTGACCAAAACTTACAAATCGGTGTGACCGAGTTTGATTCTCTATGAAACCCTAGCAATCTCGGAGTCACTGAACTGTGTCTCAGTCTGACCGATTCCACTAGTTTATACTCTAATATTGCTTCGGTGTCACCGAGTTTAACAAATCGGTAGCTCCGAAATGCTTTCTGTGGAAAACTAAAACTAAGTTTTTGAATCAATTGTTTTGCAAAATCTCTGCACTTTGTGATACTCATCCACTCTATCTTAACTATATCTGTTCACAGGGTCAACTTTCAGGGTTAGCTTGCAGTTTCAGCTCTGTCAGACCAGAGCGACAACCAGAACAAGTCAGAAGAGCACCAAAACCTTAGTGAGGGAACTAGTCCCTCTGACAGCTATGATGAGGGTAGCAGAAGCACCCCACGCAACCTGCCTAAGGCTGCTACTAGGAAGAGGAGGAAAAGAAACTCAGATTTTGAGGATGAAGATTATGTTGCTGTTGAGGAGGAAGTCACCTCCAAGAAGAAAGTGATGAAAAATGAATATGCTGCTGCTGCTGCAACCAAGCCTAGGTTGCACAAGAAAGCTCCTGCCAAGAGAGTGCCCATGTCCAAAGCCAGAGCCTCAACACAGGAAACCATTGAGTTCACTCTTGATCCAAAGGAGGCTAGAGAGGGCAAGAAGAGAAAGGAAAGGGTCAAGAAGACCATGGCCAGAGTGATTGGCAGATCCTCTATGATGAGGGACCCAAATGAGGATGAGGAAGAGGATCAAGAAGATGCTGCACGAGCACCCAAGACACATAATTTGATGGGGGATGCCTTCAAGTCAGGGGCTGCTCCATCAAAGCCCAAGACTGCCCCCAAGGCTGCTGCTGCTACTCAAGCTTCTAAGCCTATAGAACCAAAGAGATCAACTAGAAACATACCAGCTGCTGAGAAGAACAAGGCCCCAGTGCCTAAAATGGAAGAAGAAGAAGAGCCTCAAGTGCTCAGAAAACTCAAACCAAAGGTTCCTGATCATGTTGACAATCATCCAGTTGTTGAGAACATGAACGAAAGAAAGGATGCAGGTCTCTGATTGTGGGGACAGTCAGACCCTATGCTGTGAGAAGAAGAACTGCTCTGGACTACAGGTTTCACACTAAGGAACAACATGACTTCTATGAGATAGTCCTCTTGGACAAAAGGCCCATTGTGTGTGGCATGAGATGGGTGGACTGGAAATACATTGACATCAATGAAGATCACTTTCCTGGAGTTCATGAGAGCTTCAAACTCAATGGAGTTGACACTTTTGTGGGTCAAAAATTGACCAAATGGAATGATGAGTTGATCATGCAGTTCTATTCAACTGCTCACGTCTACCCAGATGGAAAGATTGTCTAGATGACTGAAGGTACTAGGTACCAGTCTACAATTGATGAGTGGGCCAAGCCTATAAATGCCCCTAAAGAGCACGAGGATGACACTGATGTCTATGCCAAGCGTAAGAAAGATCACAACTCCATGGCCAATATGCAGAAGGAGATACCTGACGAGGCCTTGGAGACACACAAGCTAGGCTCAGTATATTACTTGTTGTCTGGTTTGGCCACGATGAACACTATATTGAGGCACACTTTTTGCCCAAGTCAGGAGATCACATAATGATCAGTGGCCACTCCATCAACTTGCTTAAGATGTTTGATGTGCCACAGAAATTTAAAGTGATGAGTTTGATTGTTGATACTATCAAGAGAACTGCAGCAGATCAGGAGAGATCATGTGGCTATGCTAGACACATTCAAATGCTCATAAACTCCAAGATGGGCACAAGCACATATTTGTTGGATAGAGAGCACCTTCCCTTGAGGCCTGATTTTGAGGATAACACTGTTGTGATGGACGCTTCACATCCAACTTCTGTAGAGGCTCAAGAGAAGAGAGAGAAGGCACAGGTTGAAAAAGCTTCAAAGATTCAAGATCGTTCTCCAGTCAATCTCAAGACCAAGCAGGACCAGCTCAGCTATCTGTTTGAGGCCACTATGAGAATAGAGAAAGGACTAGCTACCCTGACTCGAAATCAAGAGAGCCTTGAGAGGATCTTTGAGACAAAGCTACATGACTTGGATGTCAAAGTGACTGAGATTCAGACTTCAGTTGAGAAGATACAAGAAGAGCTTGAGGATAGGACTGACAAGACAACCACATATACCTATCAGAGGGTGCCTACAGGACATAGGTCTGCAGCAATGCCGGTGATTGACTCTAGAGCCACAACCTCAGCTCCTGCAGCCACAACCTCAGTTACCCCTCCAGTGGCAACCCCTCCAAATCCTCAGACGTCAGGCGAAGTCTTTGCATATGCTGTTCTCTCCATGCCATCTTTGCACTCCGGAGCTCTCGGAGATCATGCTTAGAGTGTCGTATAACACTATGCATTTTTGAGCTTTTTGGTAACTTGTTGCCAAAGGGGGAGAAAGTGTATAGATCATAGGAGAGAGAGAGAGAGAGAGAGAGAGAGAGAGAGAGTTGCTTCCTTTTGCCTCTCTTGCTAGTTTGTTTGCTTGCTTGTTTGGTTTATACTCTACTTATGTGTGTGTGAGATACTTATATGATCATGTGCTTGATCATCATACTTTAATGTTTCTTCTTGAATGATGATATTCTATCTCTCATGTATGATCATTGATATCTTGTCTTGGTGATGAGTGCATATTTCATATTCTATCATTTTGAGCACTCCACCAAGATGTATGTGACATGGAAGAGTAACCCATGATCCTAATCCATTGTGCATTTGCATTCAAAAGAAAATTTTAAATAATGCACAAATTTAGGGGGAGCTCTTGCTGATCACATACTTCTAAAAACGATGATGTATTTCATTCTTATTATCATTGGTCGAAGCTTTGATCTATATGTTGTCATCAATTACCAAAAAGGGGGAGATTGAAGGTGCAACTAATCCCTGGGTGGTTTTGGTAATTCATAACAACATATAGATCATTGAAGTAATATCCATTCAAGATTAATGTTTCAGAAAGTTCAATGATTGGCATGGCATGGACTAGAGATGTGGACCGCTCAAAATGCTAAGGACACATATTGGAAAAAGCTCAAGACTCTACATTTTCGTTTTAGTGATCCAAGATCACATTGAGTCCATAGGAAAAGCCAATACTATTAAAAGGGGATGAGGTGTTGCTTAATGGCTTGCTTGCTCAAAATGCTTAGTGATATGCTCCAAAATCCCTCAACCACTTTCTCATTTCCACATATGTCCTAAACCTAAAGTCAAACTCGGCCCCACCTATTTGATCTATCCGGCGCCATCGAGTTCACTTGACATAGCCATTGCCAGAAACCCTAATCAGTTCGATCTCACCGATAGGGATCTCAGTCTCATCGAGATGGGATTGCAAACTCTCTGTTTCCTTCATAACGTTTCGGTCTAACCAAGATGAGCGATTGGTCCGGCAGAGTTGGCAATGCAAACTCTTTGTTTCCTTTTCTTAACATTTTGGTCTCATTGAAATGAGCGATCGGTCCCACCAAGATTGCCTGGCCAAGTCTCTGTTTGCTTATTACTGAAATCGGTTTCATCGAGTTCATGTGATCGGTCTCATTGAGACGAGGATTCGGCATAACCCTAGCACATCAGTCTCATCGAGTTGATATTGTTGGTCCCACCGAAAAGCCTAACGTTCACATTTTGAACCAGGTCGGTCTCACCAAGTTTCACTATTCGGTCCCATCGAGTTTGGTAAATTGTGTGTAACAGTTAGATTTTGTGTGGAGGCTATAAATACCCCTCCACCCCCTTCTCCATTCAGGAGAGAGCCATCAGAACGTGCCTACACTTCCCCTACTCATCTTTTGAGGGAGAACCACCTACTCATGTGTTGAGACCAAGACATTCCAATCCAACCACAAGAATCTTGATCTCTAGCCTTCCGTAAGTTACTTTCCACTCAAATCATATTTCCACCATATCCAAATCTATGAGAGATAGTTGAGTGCTGGGGAGACTATCATTTGAAGCACAAGAGCAAGGAGTTCATCATCAACACACCATCTATTACCTTTTGGAGAGTGGTGTCTCCTAGATTGGTTAGGTGTCACTTGGGAGCCTCCGTCAAGATTGTGGAGTTGAACCAAGGAGTTTGTAAGGGCAAAGAGATCGCCTACTTTGTGAAGATCTACCCAAGTGAGGCAAGTACTTTGTGGGCGATGGCCATGGTGGTATAGACAAGGTTGCTTCTTCATGGACCCTTCGTGGGTGGAGCCCTCCGTGGACTCGCACAACCGTTACCCTTCGTGGGTTGAAGTCTCCATCAACGTGGATGTACGATAGCACCACCTATCGGAACCACGCCAATAATCTCCGTGTCTTCATTTCGTTTGCTCCCTCCAAACTCCTCCCCTTTACCTTCATATGCAATGATTTACATTCCGCTGCTATATTCTTGGAATTACATGTGTAGGTTGATTGCTTGACTTGTGTTAATTTCTAAAATCTGCCAAGACTTAAAATTGGGAAAAGGCTAGATTTTTATTTGGTCAAGTAGTCTAATCACCCACCTCTAGACATACTTTAGATCCTACACATCAATTTTGGTCATAGTTTGCTCAAGATTTATGGAGGGAATATTGATAGGAGAATCAGAACAAGTTTCCGTGCACCATGGGTAAGTTTTCTACTTTTCGCGGATGACAACCTTATTTTATTAATGTGAATTTACATAGTGCATCAAGACTCAATGAAATTATGCATGTATATGGAGATGCTCCAGGCCAAAGTGTGAACCATAATAAGAATGCTATATATTTGAGTCAGAACACTCCTTATGCCACACGACTGTCTTTGAAAGGAATACTTGGCATTCATGTTGAAGCTTTTAGTGAAAGGTATTTGGGGCTTCCCACCGTTGTTAGAAGAATTACAAGTGGCACATTCGATCATATTGGATAGGGCTTAAGGAGTAAGATGTAAGGATTGTTTGAAAGACTTTTTGCATGTGCGGGAAGAGAGACTCTTCTCAAATTCGTGATACAGGCCATATGATACGTCTCCAATGTGTCTATAATTTTTTTATTGTTCCATGCTATTATATTATCTGTTTTGGATGTTTTATATGCATTAATATGCTATTTTATATTATTTTTGGGACTAACTTATTAACCCAGAGCCTAGTGCCAGTTTTTGTTTTTTTCCTTGTTTA
This sequence comes from Aegilops longissima, assembly GCA_021605205.1. Classification (NCBI taxonomy): domain Eukaryota; kingdom Viridiplantae; phylum Streptophyta; class Magnoliopsida; order Poales; family Poaceae; genus Aegilops; species Aegilops longissima. The sequence goes on along the minus strand of CM038679.1, from coordinate 544,752,906 downwards.
TGAGTTCCACAGAAAAGGAATATCAAACGGAGTCCAAACGGAATAAAACTTTCGCGATGATTTTTCTTGGACCAGAAGACACATGTGGGACTTGGAAAGGAAGGTAGAAGGGTCCTGAGGGCTCCACAAGCCCCCAGGGCGCACCCTAGGGGGGGGGGGCGCTCCCCTGGCTTGTGGGCCCCATGGTACTCCTCCAACCCTAATCTTTGGCCTATAAATTCAGAAATATTCCCAAACGACCAGAAGCATCCACCAAAATACTTTTCCGCCGCCGTAACCTTCTGTACCCGTGAGATCCCATAAAGGGACCTTTTCTGGCACCCTGACAGAGGGGTATTCGATCACGGAGGGCTTCTACATCAACCCTATTGCCCTTTCGATGAAGTGTGAGTAGTTTGCCACAGACCTACGGGTCCATAGATAGTAGCTAGATGGCTTCTTCTCTCTCTTTGATCCTCAATACCATGTTCTCCTTGATGTTCTTGGAGATCTATCCAATGTAATCTTCTTTTGCGTTGTGTTTCTCGAGATCCGGTGAATTGTGGATTTATGATCAGTTTATCTATGTATATTATTTGAATCTTCTCTGAATTCTTATATGCATGATTTGATATCTTTGTATTTCTCTTCGAATTATCGGTTTGGTTTGGCCAACTAGATTGGTTTTTCTTGCAATGGGAGAGGTGCTTAGTTTTGGGTTCAATCTTGCGGTGTCCTCACCTAGTGACAAAGTAGGGGTAGAGAGGCACGTATTTGTATTGTTGCCATCAAGGGTAAAAAGATGGGGTTTTCATCATATTGCTTGAGTTTACCCCTCTACATCATGTCATCTTGGTTAAGGCGTTCCTCCGTTCTTATGAACTTAATACTCTAGATGCATGTTGGATAGCGGTCGATGTGTGGAGTAATAGTAGTAGATGCAGGCAGGAGTCGATCTACTTGACACATACATGATGCCTATATTCATAATCATTGCCTTGGATATCATCATAACTTTGCGCTTTTCTATCAATTGTTCGACAGTAATTTGTTCACCCACTGTATTATTTTCCTTCAAGAGAGAAGCCTCCAGTGAAACCTATGGCCCCTGGGTCCATTTTCCACCATATATTTTCAGATCTCTAAACCAAAAAACCCAAAAATACCTCGCTGCAATTTATTTACTTTTACTTTGTTTTACATTTTAGTAATCTTTTATATCTATCTCTAGCAGATCTAACCTTTGCAGGTGAACATGAAGGGATTGACAACCCCTTTATCGCGTTGGGTGTAAGTGTTTGATTGTTTGTGCAGGTGCATTGATTGGACACTTGCTTGTATCTCCTACTAGATTGATACCATGGTTCTCAACTGAGGGAAATACTTATCTCTACTTTGCTGCATCACCCTTTCCTCTTCAAGGGAAAAACCAACACAAGCTCAAGAAGTAGCAGGAAGAATTTCTGGCGCCGTTGCCGGGGAGATCTACATCAAGCCTACTAAGTACCCACCATAAACTCTCATCTTTTGCATTACATTATTTTCCATTTGCCTCTCATTTTCCTCTTGCCCACTTCTAAACGATTTCAGAAAACACAAAAATATTTGCCTTCTCTTTCGTTTGCCCTTATGTCTTACTTGGTTGTTTGCTCGTTTGCTTGGTATAATTGTGTATTTATTCAAAATAAGAACGAAAGAGCTTATGGATCCTCATCCAGTTGCTAATCTTTCTAAAAGATCCAACTCCGATGAACTAATTGCTAGTGAGTTGAGTGCACTAGATTATCTTTATGATGTTTTGCTTGAAATCCGTGAATCTAAAAATTGTGATGAGGTGCTTTATAAAGTGATTCACGATAGATCTTTGAATAAAAAGCATGATTGCAATGATGTTATTATAAATTCGGTTAATGTCAATTGTGCTAATAATATTGTAGTGACGCGACCTCAAACGGTCAAGTCTCTGTGCTTCAGTGTCATCCCTGGATCGGTAATGCTGACACACACAGTACTCAAAGGATTTATAATAGAGTAGCAATCACACAATTATTACATCGAATGTCTCAAAAGAGAACTTATTACAATAAATGTGGCTTAAGGCCATCTAATACGATAACAACAGAAGGCTTGGAAGATAAAGTGAGTCCATCAACTCCAACGGCATAGCTGAGCTGCACGGCAACAACCTAACAAACCTTACTCCTCGTCTGAAAAGTCTGCAACATAATACGTTGCAGCCCGAAAACGGGTCAACACATGGAATATGCTGGCAATGTAACACAGTAGAGCAAAAACATAATAATGCTATCACTACATGCATATTTGGCTGGTGGAAAGCTCTATGGTTATAGTCTTTGCGAGAAGCCAATTTTTCCCTACAACAAAGGAATATATTTTATGTTAACTATCATGGTAGTTGAAACATCATTGAGAAGGTTCCTCCAACTCAATCCCAATTAAAGTAGTTATCAGCCCAACAATATTAATTTAGAGTGATGAGATACTTAGGATACTCCAAGTACTAGATACTCAAGATTGTCCGTAACCGGGGACATGGCTAACCATGATTAGATTGTACACTCTGCAGAGGTTTGCACACTTTTCCCCACAAGACTCGATCGCCTCCGTTGGAGTTCTCGCACTACATGGTGTTTGAGAAACGGATGACCGAGACACAGTCTTTCAGAAACATTAACTCTCTACTTCGGGCAGACCATACCAAACCTACAACCCTCTACCTGCTGATCCACCTCTTCAAGAGCTTCATGTAACCTACTCAACTATAACGCCCTCGATGCGGCTATATCTCCCACGTGTCGAAGCACGACTTGGAGGCATAACCGCATTGAAAGCAATGTCGCAAGTGAGGTAATCTTCACACAACCCATGTAATACATAAGGGAAAGAGATACATAGTTGGCTTACAATCGCCACTTCACACAATACATGAGTAAACATTACATCATACAGATACAATCAAGGTCCGACTACGGAACCAAAATAAAAGAAGACTACCCCAAATGCTACACAGATCCCCGATCGTCCCAAGCTGGCTCCACTCTTGATCAACTGAAACGAAACAACACAAAGAACAAGATCTTCATCGAGCTCCTCCTTGAGCTCGGGTGCGTCACCTTGCACGGTTTCATCGGCACCTGCAAACTGGTTTTGGAAGTATCTGTGAGTCACGGGGACTCAGCAATCTCACACCCGCGAGATCAAGACTATATAAGCTTAAAGGTAGGGCAAGGTAGTGAGGTAGAGCTGCAGCAAGCGACTAGCATATATGGTGGCTACAATCGCAAAAGAGAGCGAGAAGAGAAGGCAAAAGCACGGTCGAACAACTATGATCAAGAAGTGATCCTAGAACAACCTACGTCAGGCATAACTCCAACACCGTGTTCACCTCCCGGACTCCGCCGAGAAGAGACCATCACGGTTACACACGCGGTTGGTGTATTTTAATTAAGATCAACTTCGGGTTTTCTACAACCGGACATTAACAAATTCCCATCTGCCACATAACCGCGGGCACGGCTTTGAAAGTTCAAACCCTGCAGGGTGTCCCAACAAGCCCATGATAAGCTCTCGCGATCAACGAAGGATATTCCTTCTCCCCGGGAAGACCCGATCAGTCTCGGAATCCCGGCTACAAGACATTTCACAGCAATAAAACAAGCCCAGCAAAGCCGTCCGATGTGCCGACAAATCCCGATAGGAGTCGCACGTACCTCTTTCTCAGGGCAACATCGGATGAGACTAGCTACGAGTAAAACCAACCCTCGAGTTGCCTCAAGGTGGCCCCAGAGTAGCTCAGTTCGGACCAACACTTTCGAAGGAGCACCGGCCGGGGCTAAAATAAAGATGACCCTTGGGCTCCGAAACCCAAGGAAAAAGGGCATAGGTGAGGCAAATGGTAAAACCAATGTTGGGCCTTGCTGGAAAAGTCTTATTCAAAGCGAACTGTCAAGGGGTCCCATAAATCACCCGACCGCGTTAGGGGCGCAAAGATCCGGGAACATAACATCGGTATGACGGAAACTAGGGCGGCAAGAGTGGAACAAAACACCGCATAAGGCCGAGCCTTCCACCCTTTACCAAGTATATAGATGCATTAATTAAATAAGATATATTGTGATATCCCAACAAGTAAACATGTTCCAACAAGGAACAACATCTCCATGTTCCAACAAGGAACAAACTTCATCTTCACCTGCAACTAACAACGCTATAAGAGGGGCTGAGCAAAGCGGTAACATAGCCAAACAACGGTTTGCTAGGAAAGGATGGTTAGAGGCTTGACATGGCAATGTGGGTGGCATGATATAGAAAGTGATAGGCATCGTAGCATAGGCATAGCAAAAGAGCGAGCATCTAGCAAGCAAAGATAGAAGTGATTTCGAGGGTATGGTCATCTTGCCTGAAATCCCACAAGGAAGAAGAACGAGTCCATGAAGAAGACAAACGGACGAAGTCGAATGAATCCTCACAACTCCGGAACGAAACCGAAGCTAACGAGGGAAGCAACCCGGAAAGAAACAAACAACATAGTAAACACACAATCATGAACATGGCATGATGCACAATCAAGTATGATGCATGACCGGTTTAAATAGCATGGCATGGCAATATGCACAAACAATCCTACAAATTAAGTGGAGCTCAATATGCAACGAGTTGCATATTGACGGAACACCACATTCAAATATTTAGTTCTCTCTCGGTTAGGTACTCAACAATATTAAATGTTGTTAAACATGGCAATAGGTGAAGCATAAATAAACTATCTATTTAGGCAATTTTAAATGAGGCCGGAACAACAAACAACAACTCCGGAAAATCCCCATAAGCATATTTCGAATTAGGTACTGTTCTGCCCTAAACACAATTTTAATGTTGTTAACCATGCAAAGTAATGCTACCATGTTAAACTAGGCATTTTTCTACCCCATTTACATATATAAATTTATTTAAATCCGAGCTACGGTTATTTAGTTATGAAATAAATCATTTTAACATGGCTTTTAAGCAAATTAAAGCAAACAACAATTATAAACGTTTAAATGTTGTTATCATGATGCGGATGACATGAGCAAGTTTTATGCAATATTATGAAATTGTTAACATGAGCATGTTATGAAGCATTTGGTCACCATGGCGGATCGAAAAGGGGTGCCACGGCAACGAATCCGGAAATGATGCCACGGCAACATATCGGTTCCGATAACTCACGGAGATACCGGAGCAAAAGAAGTGGGCGTGAGCGTGTCATGCAAGGATGGTGGGGTGATCCCGGATACCGGGTTCCCACGGAACGATGGCATGGCAACGAGGAGGAACAAGCGAGTGACAATTCGGACACAGTGCAAACATATCGTGCATCTCATACAACACTCAAACATTCGATCCACGGGCGGTCGTCTCGGGTTATACCTTCGGATCGTTCAAACGGGATGGTTCGCGTTTCGTAGAGGGAAGTAGTCGTACACGACGTAGGGGAAGTAGGCGTTCACGTTCGATGGTAGTGGTACAACTCGGCATCGGAAGTAGTTGTTCATGTCCCGTGGATGTTCGGGGTCCACGGGGTCTTCGAGGGTCGACGGTAGTGGAACATGTTTTCGTAGATGTTCGAAGAGGGACTTGGCGCATCCGATGTCTCCGGGGTCGACGGTAGTGGTACTAGACGCATCATGTAGTCGAACTTGACGATCCGAGGGGGTACTTGGCGCATCACCGTGTAGTCGACCTTGGCATATCCGAAGGGTACTTGACGAAATCCACAGCGAATGCAGTCGTGCGTCGTGGTCGGACTTGACAAAAATCACACCGTCGGTAGTGATACACAGCTCGTGAACATCTAGGGTCATCGTAGAGGTACTTGTCGGTCTCGGGCGGTCTTGGTCTTGAGGAGATTCGAAAGAGAGCTTGGCGTCTGGTTGATTGGTCGAACACGGCAGGGCAGTTCGGTTCGCTGCTGGGTGGCCCTCCTCTGGTCGCCGACGGCGGCGGTGGCGATGGGTCACGGAGATGGCCTGGAGGTTCAGGCGAACTGAGGGAGGAGGAGGCACGGGCGCTGCCGCTCTGTGGCGGCCATGGCTGCACGAGGGAGGCGCGGGTTGCGAGGATCCGAGGCGGCGGGTCGATCTCGGCGGATCGGGTCAAAGCAGGCGTGGCGGCGCCGGTTGACTCGGGCGAGCATGGGCATCCATGGCGCGGTTCCTGTGAAGAGGAACGAGAGAGAGATGAGATGAGGAAGAGGTCAGAGAGGGGAGAAACGAGAAGAGGAAGGCAGGGAGAAGGAGCGGGGCGGAGCAAAGGGGACGCGGGCTCCTGGTGGAGCTTGTCGGCGATGGAGGGCACCGGCACGACGCGGTGAGGTGGGAGCGGCCGGCGCGAGGAGGCGACGTGGGAGGCTGCGAGGGGGGGGGGGTCGGTCGCGATGGTAGAAAGAAGGGCGAGGTGGCGGCGGCCAGAGGGAGAGATCGAGAGGGAGAGAGATGAGGGTTCGGGGCTAGGTTAGAGCTGGGTTGGTGGGCCTTAGAGGCCGGTCTGGCCTAGGCCGGCCTGGGTGGTGGGCTGCGGGAGGCCGCGGTGGCCTGGGCCGGCTGCCTGGAGAAGGCCGAGCTGAGGCTGCTCTCCTCCTTCTCTCTCTTATATATTTAGCAGAAAAACCAATAAAGAGAGACAAAAGAAAGAGAGGGATAGGGAAAGAATTTGGACACACGGATAATTTTCCCGGGCTCACAAAAATATGAAGAATTTAACAAAAATGGCCGAGGATTTTGGTGGGACTCGGAAAATGATAGAATAATAATGGCAAGGTTTTGAGGTCAACTCGGGCGAGAAAAGGCATGGGATTTATTTTGCAAGTGGGTTATGGTGATTCCAAAACAATGGAATAATTATTATAGCTCCCTAATAATATTGGGATGATATGTTATAAAGAGAAGTCACAATGTGAATCCCTCGATTTAAATGGATCAAAAAATCCATACAATTTATTTAGTTAGGTTTTAAAAATTAATGATATGATGGCATGATGAGATGATGCAATGCAAGAGATGACATGATGAAAACACACACAAAACAAATCACACGACAAAACTGGGAAACCCTGGAAGGCAACTGAAACTCCGGTCTTGGGGCGTCACATCAACTATGCTAGAGCCCATAATAGCTTGTGGCTGCACACGGAAGTTTCTAGCATGAAAATATCTCAGTTCCCTTTGAGCCTAGGTGACGGTCCATAGGAAAATCACACGGAACCCCGGGATTTCCAAAAATACAGGCAACACTGGATTCTCCAGGTGCCTCAATCCACCCAGATGTGTATTTAAGTTGCCACCTTAAGTTAAACCATTAATTAACAATCTCACATCTGTCATGGATTTCACTCACCCAAACCACGTCTACGAGCATAGCATAGCAATATAAGCAATAGGTAGAAAGTAACTCCCAAGGGTTTGAATATAACAGGGCAATAGGTTCTACCTCATCAACTACTTCCCAACCCACATGTTAATGACATCCTAATCATGCAATGTTTGAGGATTAAAACTAATGCATAAAAACTGGGTATGGAAAGAGTATGATCAATGTGTTACTTGCCTTGCTGACGATCCGCAAAACCTAGGGACTCGTAGTAGCACGCTTCGCACTCCGGGAATTCTATCGCAAAAAAATAGCATACATAAGCAATCAAGCAAAGATGCACAGCCAAAACTCAAATAAGAGGAATTGACCAGAAAGTTCAACTTAAGAACTTCGGTTTGCGAAAAGAATCAAATCAAACGGAGCAACGAAACTCAAACTACGAAAGAAACAAGGTCCGTTTACTAATCTGGACTAAAGTCAAATTTACAGTACCAAAATCTTGTTCAAGTTGATTAAACAGGAAGAGGGTCTCGAGACGAAGATCTGGGCGCTTGAAACGCCTGATTCCAATAAACGAGCGAAAAGATAAACTGAAACGAAAATCGGATCAGAAATCGCGATCGAAAATAATCGCGGAAAAATCCAAAAAAAGAAAACTGACGAACAGGATAACAAAGAACGTTCGTTGTCTGTAACTAACGAGGGATAACCATCCGTCAAAACAAACGTACGGATGAACGTCCGCTAAGTAACTAAACAGAGAAAAACCGGCGAACCGATCTAAAAAAACGAACTAGGGTTTCTAAAAAAACCGGATCGGTTTTAGAAAAAAACGGGCGGTGGCAACGGCGGCGTTACCTCCGTGAGGCGGGTTGTGGCGGGGGGTTGGGTGGTGGTGGCGGGGGGGTTGGGGGTATTTAAGGAGGGGGTGGCTTGGTGGAGGGGGCAGGCGGGGGAGGCGGAGTCCCGGCCGGACTCCGGGTCGAGGTGGCGGCGTCGGTCTCTGGAGGAGATGGCGGCAGCTGGGAAGCCAGGCAGCTCGGCTGGGCTTGCCCGCCGGGCGCTGAATTTTTTTAAATAATTCCGCCGAACCAAAAATGAATCCTAGAAAATAAAATAAAAATCTAAAAATGCCAACACAAATTTTCACCGTCTAAATAAGATATTTAGAACGAGATGAACATTTTCTTGGCCCTAAAATGCTATTTTGAAAAACGTGCAATTTTTCTAATGCAAATAAAATAGCACTAAAATCCGAATAAAATCAAGTAATTGATTAATATTTTTCCTCCAATATTTCAATTATTTTGGAGAACTCATATTATCTCCTCTCATATATTTTAATAGGAAATATTTTCGGAGAGAAAAATAATTAAAATTAAAATCCTCGTTTCAATATTTGATAAAAATCAAATATGAAACCCGGGAAATCCCCAACTCTCTCCGAAGGTCCTTGAGTTGCTTTGGATATCGAGGATCGCGAAACAAAATGCAATAAAATATGATATGCATGAATGTTCTATGTATAACATTCCAAATTGAAAATTTGGGATGTTACAAACCTACCCCCCTTAAGATGAATCTCGCCCTCGAGATTCGGGTTGGCTAGATAATAGGTGTGGGTGGTCTTTGCGGAGATCATCCTCTCGTTCGCAGGTGGCTTCATCCTCGGTATGGTGACTCCACTGAACTTTGCAAAACTTGATAGCCTTGCTGCGGGTGACTCGGCTGGCAAATTCAAGAATCCTGACAGGCTTCTTGTCGGTGTACTAGAATAGGGGTACCCTAGTACCCCGAACTTCGTCTGCAGACGATGGCAGCGCCCACGGCCGGGCCGGCCTGTTGGCCGCCAAGATCCTCGGCAGCTCCTTGGAGTCATTCAAGAGCAAAGTAGTCAAGACCCCGGCAAGAGAAGCTTGCCGGGAAGGCCACTCAAGGCGCAAAACAAGGCCCGGCAAGAGGAGCTTGCCGGGAAGGCTTGTGGCGCTAAACCTCCAAGCGCGACAAGGTTCTCGCCATGACAAGGCGCTTGCCGGGCGGCGACCTCTCTTCATCTCCGCTCCAGCTCACCCGCCAGCGTGTCACCAGGGGCTTCCCCAATCTGGCGTGTCGGTGGGCTGTGCAGCCAGCGAGGAGTAGCGACAAGCAGTGACAAGCCACCATCGTGGCGGACGGAGGCGCACTTAACGGTCCTGTTACACTATTCGGGCGAGAGACAGGCATTGATGACCCTTGTCCCTTGCCGTCGAGTTAGGTATAGATTACTGTACCTTTGTACAAAGCGGTGTACCTACCTAAGTTTTACCATTGTAACCTTGTCTATTTGCCACATGTGGTAACCCCTTGTGCCTATAAAAGGAGGTCCAGGGCAGCGTAGAGGAGGTTCGGCTGTTTCGGTCCAGCTCGACTTAGTTCATCACATCCGAGGCTAGGTTTTGTAGCCGCATTGCTCCCTGGCAAGAACACGGATAATCCACAAAGCAGCGGTAGGAGTATTATCTCTCCGGAGAGCTCGAAGCTGGGTAAAACCCTCTCGTGCGCGCCGCCTCGACCCGCTCTTTGTGCAGTCTCCGCCCCCCTCTGAACCACAAAGGGACCCAGGTCCCGTAGGTGCTCGTGGGGCACGATCAGCTCTTCCCCCCGACATCTTTGGCGCGCCAGGTAGGGGGCGTCGAGGTTGTGTGAATCCGATCCGGCGGTCGCACTAGCAACTCCATCGACATCTTCGTCGACATGGCGCCGAAGAAGAAGCCTTCGGCAGCAGCTGAGCCGTCCGCGTCGAACCCACCACCACCGGAGCCATCAGGTGGTGGGGGGAACGCTGGCGGAGGGACCGGCGTCGTCGAGAGAGCCCACGATGCCGCCGGGTCCAAGGACAACGCGGCGCGGGCGTCGGCGTCCGAATCTGGACCGCGTCCTTCGCAGGAGGTGCGGGACAGACAGCGTCATGATACCCGCGGCACCATACGCTCATTGGATCAAGGCCAAGCTGGAGGATCTCGAGGCCCTCGAGACCCGCATGCACCTCGACATGCCGCACGAGTGAAGTGCGGCCTGCTGGGCGGGATCTGCTCCTCCTAACTTGGTTAGGAGTCGAGCATATTCCGTTCTTAACCGTCGCCCTTGCCGCCAACCACGCCAGCGCAAGCCTTGGCAAGAGCCGATTACTACTAGATTACCCTCCGGCGGCCGATAAGGTCGGCGAGTGGAAAACCACAATTCAGAGTCTCATCGGCCGCCAGCGGCGCGTCCCGCGCAACCGAAGCGCTTCACAACGCGGCGAGGTGACAAGGCACGAGCGATGGCGGCGAGACTTGCGAGGTGCACCCGTACCTCCCCTTCCCGAAGGCCAAGATCGCCGACTCGCGGATCTACCTCCACAGCGACTCCACAGCGTCGTCCGGATCCGCGAGCTCGTCGCGACCAGCGCCAAGTTCTTCGGGAGTGGCAAGGCGAGGCGCTTCGAACCCGTATCGGCGCCCAAGAGAAGCGCCGTCAATCGACCAGCGCGCGGCCCATGTCGATATGCATGCGCCGAGAGAACCAGCGACTTGCCGTCTGTGATGGGTTGCCCTGCGTTCACTCGTGAGCTGCGGCAAGTCCGGTGGCCCGACAAGAAAAACTTCAAACCAGACGTGCGGAGAAGTATGGCGGCAGGACACACCATCGGAGTTCCTCGGCATCTACACCATCGCGGTGCAAGCTGCGAGGGGCGAACGACAAGATCCTGGCCAACTACTTCCCTTGGTGCTCAAGCCAAGCGTCGAGATCTTGGCTCATGCACTTGCTGGATGGCTCTATTTCTTCTTGGGCAGATTTGTGCCACCAGGTTTGTTGGCGCCTTCACGGCGGCCACAAGCCTCATGGCCAGGAGAGTGATCTCCACCTGCTTGCCCGTAAGGAGGAGTCTCTGCAAATTCATCGAGAGATTGATCGAGTGCACTACAACATCCCGGGCGTCCACCCTGCTGCGGTGATTAGTGCATTCCATCGAGCGTCTGAAATCGCGAGGATGAGGAGGAGATGGCGATGTGTAAAGTGAAAGACGTCAGTGAGCTATACGCTCTGGCCGACAAGTGTGCACGCTGAAGAAGAAGGAAGAAGACTCCGGGAGAGAGTGTGGGGCAGAGTCGGCGGTGAGGGACCACCTCGGCAAGGAATAGCCGTGGCGGAACAACAGGAGGAAGAAAAACCAAGAAGTACTAGTTGTCGAGCAGTCCGGCAAGGATGGTGCCGCCAACCAAGCCAAGGCCGGTGGCTCGGCAAGGAGGTTGCCGTTGACACCGACCGCCAAGCATGTGGCGGCCGCCACAACTGGCAGCTCAACAAGCGATCTTGTAAAATCCACCGCACTAAGGGCCATGATCTCCAGAGCTGCAAGAAAGTCGAGCAGCTTGTTGAGCTCTGAAAGCTGAATCTGACGGCGGGAGAAGGAGAAAGCCCAAGAAGGTGCAGGTGCAACAAGTAAGAAGAGACCGGTCGGGGAGGGCCTTGGCAAGGCCAAGCAGCGGCAAGGAGACAGACCTCCCGTGGCGCGACAAAGAAGAAGATGAAGATGAAGATGGCGAGGACTATGAAGGCGATGAAGCTGATGAGCATGAGTTTCAAAAGGCAGCGGAGGTCCTTTGCGTCGATGGTGGTGCGTCTCTGCATACCTCGCACCGCCAACTCAAGCAATGGATGCGTGAGGTCAACGCAGCAGAACCATCCATAGAGTCACGCAAACCTCTGAAGTGGTCCAGCACGCCCATCATCTTTGACATTGAGGATCACCCTGATCGCGTCACTGCGGTCGGGTGTTTGCCGATGTTGGTCTCACCAACCATCCGCAACCTCAAGGTCACAAAGATGCTGGTTGACGGCGGGGCCGGCCTGAATTTGATCTCCTCCACAGTGCTCCAGAAACTCCAAATCCATGACAGCGAGCTCGAAGAAACTGGTACTTTCCAAGGAATCAACCCAGGAAGGAGCAAGCCCAAGGGGAAGATCACGTTACCGGTAACCTTCGGCAGTGAGCTCAACTTCAGAACTGAGAGGGTCACGTTCGACGTCGCCAATTTCCCATTGCCCTACAATGGCATACTTGGCCGTCCGGCACTTGCCAAGTTCATGGCCGCCTCTCACTATGCATACAACCTACTCAAGATGCCCGGCCCGATAAGTGTCATTTCTGTCCACGGCGACAAGAAAGATGCACTTATCTGCGCCGACAAGATTTACCGGGATGCAGCAGCCGCGACAGATAGCAAACCACTTACCGCTGAAGCTCCCGGGGCGAAGAAGAAGACCACTGGGTCCGGCAAGAGCTCTGTTGCCCACTCCGGCAAGCGCACCTCTTCGGAGTGCTGCGCTACCGTCGAGGACGCACCATCGAGCTCCACCGGCAAGTGCAACAAGACGATGGCAGCTCCGCCAAAGACCAAGAAAGTGCGCGCCAAGGAGGACGGCGCTGGTGGTACCTTTACCATCAGTGCCACGCTTGATCCTAAATAGGAAGGCGAGCTCGTTGCTTTCCTGCGGGCGAATGTCGATGTGTTTGCATGGCAACCATCCGATATCTCCGGTGTTGCCAGGAAAGTAATTGAGCACCAGCTAGCTGTCTGTCCTCACGCGCGGCCCGTCAAGCAAAAAGTTAGGAAGCAAAAGTTGGGCGCCAAGAGTTCATAGCGAAGAAATCAAGAAATTGGAAGCAGCAGGGCTTGTCAGAAGAGTCCTCCACCCCACGTGGTTGGCCAATCCGGTAGTGGTGCGCAAGGCTAATGGGAAATGGAGGCTTTGTATTGACTTCACAGATGTTAATAAAGCTTGCCCCAAGGACCCGTTTCCCTTGCCACGTATCGACCAGATTGTTGACTCCACAGCTGGATGCGATCTGCTTTCATTTCTTGACGCATATTCAGGATATCATCAGATCTTCATGGCGAAGAGGATGAAGAAAACCGCATTCATCACACCATGTAGCGCGTCTTTGCTTTATCGGATGCCTTTCGGTTTGAAGAATGCTGGTTCAACCTTTGCAAGGGTAGTCCATGATGCTTTTGGACCACAGATACGAAATGTAGAAGCCTACATGGATGACATAGTGGTCAAGAGCAAGAACGAGCGACTCGATTCAGGATTTGGATGAGGCGTTTGCAAACCTGCGCAAGATCAACCTCAAGCTCAACCCTGAGAAGTGCGTGTTTGGAGTCCCTTCCGGCAAGCTTCTCGGGTTCTTTGTATCTCAGCGGGGAATTGAAGCCAATCCCGACAAGATCAAGGCCATTGAGCAGATCGAAGCACCAAAGCGCGTCAAGGATGTCAGAAGACTTGCCGGTTGCGTGGCTGCTCTCGGCGAGTTCATCTCTAAATCTGCTGAGCAGCGCTACCGCCCTTTTCAAAATTTTGAAAAAGGCAGGTCCAATGAAATGGACTCCCGAAGCGGAGGCTGCGCTGCGGGACTTGAAGAGATACCTGTCCTCCGCTCCAATACTTGTCGCACCTAAGCCACGAGAAAAGTTGCTGCTGTATATAGCAACGACCAATCAAGTGGTTAGTGCTGCGTTAGTAGCGGAGAGGGAGGCGGATGATGAGCCGGCAACCAAGGCGAGGCGCATCCAGCGACAAACAAGGCGCCGCCGTCAAGCTCTGGTCCCGACAAGGGCGGATCAGCGCGGGGGTTGCGACGAGATCTGAAGAAGATGGTGCAGCGTCCGGTCTACTTTGTCGGTTCCCTTCGCAGGGGCTAGATCGAGGTACTACGGTGTGCGAAGCTGCTTTTCGGCCTGCTCATGGCCTCGAAAGCTGCGCCATTACTTCAAGCACATGAGATAACAGTTGTCACTCGCTTTCCGCTGAAGAGGATATTGCAAAATCCGAGGCAGCAGCAGGATCGTTGAGTGGGCCTTTGGAACTGTCAAGCTTTGGTCTCAAGTTGAAAGCACTTCAACTATCCAGAGCAGGGCATTGGCAGAATTCATAGCAGAGTGGGCGTAGCGCAAGATGAAGAAATTCGAGACGAGCATCCCGTCAAGGAGGCAAATAAAGAGTGGCTGATGTACTTGATGGTGCCTTCTCGCTACAAGGCGCCGGTGCCGGCGTGCTGCTTATCGCACCCACCGGAGAGCACCTCAAGTACATAGTCCCGATGCACTTTCCCAAGGAACAAGCAACAAACAATACTGCAGAGTATGAAGGATTGCTTGCCGGTCTCAGGATTGCGGTGGACTTTGGGATTAAGAAGCTCATTGTCAGGGGAGACTCACAACTTGTTGTCCGCCAAGTAAATAAAGATTACCAGAGTCCGTTGATGGAAGCGTACGTCCATGAAGTGAGGAAGCTGGAAGAGCACTTTGAAGGCCTGCAAATGGAACACGTTCCAAGAGCACAGAATGATATAGCTGATGGCCTCTCAAAATGTGCCGCACTCAAGTTACCTGTGGAACCAGGGATTTTTGTGCTCAAGCTGACTCAGCCAACCGTGACACCATCGACGGGACAGAGCAAAAAGAGAAAATTGGTTTCCGGCGACTACTTTCCGGCAGAGCTCTCCGAAGCCGCCGCAAAGAAGGTCCCTAAAACCAACGCAAATATCACTGAGGAGCAGTCTGCTCCGACAAACCATCCAGTTTGTATCGTTGAAGCAAACGCTCCCGACAAGCTTAGCTCCGGCAAGCTTGGCGGGGATCATCGAGCTCCGGCAGACCCGCAGGTCCTTGCCGTAGAAGCTGATGGTCCCGCAGTGATAAATGAGCCTTTAGTCCTTGTTGTCGAGCCACAGGCTCCAACATGGGCACAGCAGATCTTCCATTTCCTTCAGACAGGGGAACTTCCCGAAAAGCAAGAAGAAGCGGAAAAAGTAGCCCGGCAGTCAAGTATGTACCAGTTTGTTGACAACATCCTGTACAGAAGAAGACTCAACGGAGTGAAATTGAAGTGTATTTGCCGGGAAGATGGACAGAAGCTGTTGGCGGAGATACACGGAGGCATATGTGGTCACCACATTGGCGCAAGAGCCCTTGCCGGCAAAGCTTTCCGGCAAGGTTTCTTCTGGCCAGAAGCCCTCCAGGATGCAACTGCACAAGTAACCAAGTGTGAAGCGTGCCAGTTCCATTCAAAACAGATACACCAGCTAGCTCAAGCTCTCCAGACGATCCCTTTATCCTGGCCCTTCTCGGTGCAGGGGCTCGACATCCTCGGCCCCTTCCCCGAGCTGTCGGGGCTTTGAATACTTATGCGTCGCAATCGACAAGTTCACAAAGTGGCGGAAGTGGAACCAGATGAGGAAGGTGACCGCACGATCAGCCATCAAGTTCTTGGTCAATTGTTTGCCATTTGGGATTCCTAACGGATCATCACCGACAACGGCACACAGTTCACGAAGTCGCACCTTCATGCGGTATGCCCAAGATCTTGGCGCCAAGATCTTCTTTGCTTCCGTTGCTCATCCGAGAAGCAACGGTCAAGCAGAGAGAGCAAACGCTGAAGTGCTGCGAGGACTCAAGACCAGAACTTTCGACGAGGCTGCACAAGTGCGGAAGGAACTGGATCGAGGAGCTGCCGGTGGTTCTTTAATCGATCAGGCGGCGCCAAATCGAGCCACCGGCGGACACCCTTTGCTCTAGTCTATGGAGCAGAGGAAGTTCTCCCCACGGAACTTCGTATCACGGGTCACCTCGAGTGCTCGCTTATGATGAGCTTGAGCAAGAGCAGCTGCGGCAAGATGGCGCTGCTCCTCGAGGAAGATCGTCTTGAGCTCTTTGTCTGAGCTGCTCGTTACCAGCAAGCTTTGCGTCGCTACCATAGCCGCAAAGTTAATGCGGAAGCTTCGAGGAAGGCGACCTTGTTCTTGGCGCGTTCAATCCGCCAAGAATTCCAACAAGTTGGCCTTGAAGTGGGAAGGCCCTTATCGGGTAAAACGAGTCACTAGGCCCGGCGCTGTCCGCTTTGAGACCGAAGACGGCTTTCGGTGAGCAATTCCTGGAACATAGAGCATCTTTGCAAGTTTTACCCATAAAGCGCGGTTGCGGAACCCGTTCCGCAACCACCCTTTATACAAGTCTTGCCGCTGTTGCATGTAATCCTTTGTACAAAGCGGCGCGCAGACCCGTGCATCGATAAAGCCTATGGTTGCGCACACTTTTGTTAATAAATGCTTTCATAATCAAATATTCATGTGTTTACTAACATCTTGTGCAGCACCCCACCCGATAGGCGATAATGAGCCATTGGGCCCCATAACTTTCTTTTCTCTTCTTTCTTCTCAAACAAGGAGAAGGTTCCTCCACCCACAAGTTAACAGGGGAAGGAGGAAAGAATGGTGTGGGCCGACAAGCGTCGCTCGAGGCTGTCGCCTTGCGGAAGGCGGACAACGAGAAAAGCTAAGTTGCTAAGTTTAGCGACCAATTTTAAATTTTCAAGTTATCTTCCTCGAGCGATAGTACTTTGTATGGAAAACCTGTGCGGAGGAACCAAATCGTGACTGGTCGCGCCCTTACTTTGTTTCTAGTCCGCTCAACAACTTAAGTGAGCTGCGGCTAGTCATGACGAGGTTGCTTGTCGGTAGCGACCCTTGACAGAAGTCGCTGAAGTTCCGCTTTTCGGCGCTTCATGGCAAGGGTGCCTGCACCGGCAAGTTTCCCTGAAAGCGTAGGGTAAAAACATACAAGGGAAGAAATCGAGTAAAGGAAATAACGTTGCATTCGATGGCCTAAGATAGTGTATGTTACGAAAATAGCTTATCGCGGCACTAGCCTAATCGTTCGCAGCAACGAAATAACAGCGAAGAGAAGAAAGGTGCGCCGACGTCCAAGCCCCGGCAAGCTAGAGTTGCCCAGGGGCTGCGGCAAGCCAGAGTTGCCGGAGGCCGCGGCAAGCCGGAGTTGCCAGGGGCTGCGGCAAGCCAGAATTGCCGGAGGCTGTGATATCAGATAAGCCCTTCGTCCTTCTTCAAACATCCCTCTTTCATTAAAAACATTCTTCTCGGATACAGTCCGTGGAGAGTGAAAAACATGAAAGAGAGGAGAACCAAGGTTCCCTTTCTCCATGGCAAATGGGAGGGAGGGATGCAGAAGCTGAAGAAAAGAAGGAATGGGAGAGTGCGAGCTTCTGCGCCCCCCTTCCGCCCTTCTTAAAAAGAAGCAAGGCGGGGGCTCGGCCGCCCCGCTCGGCGAATCAAGGCACAGGAAGAGCAGGGAATCAAGACAGACCTGCTGCCTCTGCTCGACGGCCCAGATTCCCTTCAACCGCCTGTGACCCAGTGCATGGGAACCACGTGGCGGAGACGCAGAAGCGAGGCGACAGATGAAGCGACCTCACCGCCGCCCACTTCACCCACGCGCCACGAGTTAACGCGTGCCGTTCTGAGAAACACGGTAGGCGCGTGCCGTTCTGAAGAAAGCGCGGTGGCGCGTGCCTTCGTGGAGACGGTGGGTCCAAAGGCGAGTAACGGCGTAATCAAGGCCACACGCAGCGCCGTGCCTGTTTTGGGCCTGGCCCAGAGAGCTTGGCGCCGTGTGTGGCCCGAGCCGAGGCTCTGTCGGTGTACTAGAATAGGGGTACCCTAGTACCCCAAACTCGTCTGCAGACGTGGCAGCGCCCGGCGGGCCGGCCTGTTAACCGCCAAGATCTCGGCAGCTCCTTGGAGTCATTCAAGAGAAAAGTAGTCAAGACCCGGCAAGAGAAGCTGCCGGGAAGGCCACTCAAGGCGCCAAAACAAGGCCCGGCAAGAGGAGCTTGCCGGGAAGGCTGGCGGCGCTAAACCCCAAAGCGACAAGGTTCTCGCGCGGCAAAGCGCTTGCCGGCGGGCGACCTCTCTTCATCTCGCTCCAGCTCACCCGTAGCGTGTCACCAGGGCTTCCCCAAGTATGCGTGTCGGTGGGCTGTGCAGCCAGCGGGAGTAGCGACAAACAGCGACAAGCCACCATCGTGGCGGACGGAGGTGCACTTAACGGTCCTGTTACCTTTGTTAGGGCGTGAGGCAGGCATTGATGACCCTTGTCCCTTGCCGTCGAGTTAGGTATAGATTCTGTACCTTTGTACAAGCGGTGTACCTACCTAAGTTTTTACCATTGTAACCTTGTCTATTTGCCACATGTGGTAACCCCTTGTGCCTATAAAAGGAGGTCCAGGGGCAACGTAGAGGAGGTTCGGCTGTTTTTGGTCCAGCTCCAGCTTAGTTCATCACATCCAGGCTAGGTTTTGTAGCCCGCATTGCTCCCTGGCAAGAACACCAGATAATCCACAAAGCAGCAGTAGGAGTATTATCTCTCCGGAGAGCTCCGAAGCTGGGTAAAAACCCTCTCGTGTGCATCGCCTCGACCCGCTCTTTGTGCAGTCTCCGCCCACCTCCGAACCACAAAGGGACCCAGGTCCCGTAGGTGCTTGTGGGGCACGATCAGCTCTTCCCCCCGACACTTCTCCTCATAAGTCAAATCACTGTCCAACTGAATCGCCTCCAAGGGTACTGTATCTCTTAACGGTATATCGGCCATCTCAGCATGGCACTTCTTCAACTGTGAAACGTGAAACACATCATGAACTCCTGACAGTCCTTCAGGTAACTCCAACTTGTAGGCAACTTCTCCCATTCGTTCCAAAACACGATCGGTCCTACAAATGTCGGGGTTAACTTTCCCTTAACTCCAAAACGTTTCACTCCTCGCATGGGTGATACTCGCAGATACGCTCTGTCTCCAATTTCATAGGTTACCTCCTTGCGTTTTGAATCCGCACAACTCTTCTGCGTGGACTGAGCTACCTTCAGTCTATCTCGGATTAACTTAACTTTCTCTTCAGACTCCTTGATCAAGTCTGGTCCAAACAACTGTCGGTCTCCAACTTCATCCCACATCAATGGTGTTCTGCACCTTCGTCCATACAGGGCTTCAAACGGTGCCATCTTCAAACTGGCTTGGTAGCTATTGTTGTATAAGAACTCTGCGTAAGGCAAATTGTCATCCCAACTAGATCCATAATCTAGCGCACAGGCCCTTGAAAGTGCAACTATCCCTAGGTGGTTTTGGTAATTCATAACAACATATAGCTCATTGAGCTAATGCTATTCCAAGACAAATATTTCAGGAAAGCTCAATGAACGACATGGCATGGATGATGAAAGTGGATCCCTCAAAATATTAAGGACAAAGGATTGGCTCAAGCTCAAAAGCTCAAGACTCTACATTTTACATTTTAGTGATCCAAGATCACATTGAGTCTATAGGAAAAGCCAATACTATCAAGGAGGGATGAGGTGTTGCTTAATGAGCCTCTTGCTTCATGTGCTTAGTGATATGCTCCAAAACCCTCCAGTACTTTCTCACATCCACATATGACCTAAACCTAAAGTCAAACTCGGCCTTACCGATTCTTTCTATCCGGCGCCACCGAGTTCAAATGTCATAGCCACTGCCACAAACCCTAGGCAAATCGGTCTCACTGATAGGGATCTTGGTCTCACTGAGATTGCAATGTAAACTCTCTGTTTCCCTTTAAGTAACTTTTGGTCTCCTTTGAAAGAGCGAATCGGTCCCACCGAGTTTACGACCAACTCTCTGGTTAGCTAATTACCAAAATCGGTCTCACCGAGTTTGTATGTCGGTCTCATCGAGATTACGTTATGCCTAACCCTAATCATATCGGTCCTACCGAGTTGCATGTCAGTCCACGAAAACCCTAACGGTCACTAGGTTTACTAAATCGGTCCGACCGAGTTTGATGATTCGGTCCCACCGAGTTTGGTAAATTGTGTGTAACGGTTACATTTTGTGTGGAGGCTATATATAACCCTCCACCTCCTCTTCATTCGTAAAGAGAGCCATCAGAACAAACCTACACTTCCAACTTACCAGTTCTGAGAGAGAACCACCTACTCATGGGTTGAGGCCAAGATATTCCATTCCAACCACAAGAATCTTGATCTCTAGCCTTCCCCAAGTTGCTTGCCATCAAATCTTCTTTCCACCAAATCCAAATCCTGTGAGAGAGAGAGTTGAGTGTTGGGGAGACTATCATTTGAAGCACAAGAGCAAGGAGTTCATCATCAACACACCATTTGTTACTTCTTGGAGAGTGGTGTCTCCTAGATTGGCTAGGTGTCACTTGGGAGCCTCCGACAAGATTGTGGAGTTAAACCAAGGAGTTTGTAAGGGCAAGGTGATCGCCTACTTCGTGAAGATCTACCGCTAGTGAGGCAAGTCCTTCGTGGGTGACGGCCACGGTGGGATAGACAAGGTTGCTTCTTCGTGGACCCTTCGCGGGTGGAGCCCTCCGTGGACTCGCGCAACCGTTACCCTTCGTGGGTTTAAGTCTCCATCAACATGGATGTACGATAGCACCACCTATCGGAACCACGACAAAAACATCCATGTCTTCAATTGCGTTTGAATTCTCCAAACCCTTCCCTTTACATTCTTGCAAGTTGCATGCTTTAATTTCCGCTGCCTATATACTCTTTGCATGCTTGCTTGAATTGTGTGTAGATTGCTTGACTTGCTCAAAGATAGCTAAAATATGCCAAATTCTAAAATTGGGAAAAGGTTAAGTTTTTAATTGGTCAAGTAGTCTAATCACCCCCCTCTAGACATACTTCAAGGTCCTAAAAGTGGTATCAGAGCTACGGTATCCATTTGCTTTGATTTCCATAGCTTTTGGTGGTCATGGCCTTGGTTTCACAACCTAGGAGAGTATGGCGTCTAGCGAGGGAAATTATCACCGTAGAGGTCCTTACTTTGATGGCACTAATTTTGCTAGTTGGAAGCATAAGATGAAAATGCATATTCTTGGACATAACCCCGCCGTTTGGGCTATTGTGTGTATTGGTTTGCAAGGTGAATTCTTTGATGGGAGAGAACCGAACTGTGAAGCTAGCGCGGATGATTTGAAGATGCTGCAATACAACGCTCAAGCTTGTGATATCCTCTTCATTGGCTTGTGCCCCGAAGAATTCAACAAAATTAGCCGTCTTGAGAATGCAAAGGAAATTTGGGATACTTTGATTGATATGCATGAAGGTACCGACTCCGTCAAGGAATCCAAGTTGGATGTGCTCCAAAGTCAGCTTGACAAGTTCAAAATGAAGGATGGTGAAGGTGTTGCTGAAATGTACTCTAGGCTTGCTCTTATCACAAATGAGATTGCCGACTTAGGAAGTGAAGAGATGACTGTCAGATTCATCATCAAGAAGAGCCTAAGACATTGGATGGAAAATATGATACCGTGTACACATTGATCCAAATGATGCCAAATTACAAAGATCTCAAGCCAACGGAAGTCATTGGAAGAATTGTTGCTCATGAGATGTCACTCAAGGATAAGGAGGAACTTCACAACAAGTCAAGTGGTGCTTACAAAGCCTCATGTGAAGCCCCCACATCATCAAGTGAGAAACAAACCTTCAATGAAGAATTGAGCTTAATGGTGAAGAACCTCAACAAATTCTACAAGAGTAGAATCAAAGAAATTAGCGCTAAGTCAAGGTCCTACAATGACAAAAGATCTTCTAGTCGAGAGCGCAATTGCTACAATTCTGGGAGACCCGGACACTATCCAATGAGTGTACGACACCCTATAAAAGAAGAGAAGATTCTCATAAGATAAGAAGTAGAAAAGAAGAATCACCACCAAGAGAGAGAAGGAATAGAGATGATCGTTATGAACGAAGACCCTCACGGAGAAGCAAGGATTCGGAAAGGAAGGACAAGTCCTCAAAGAGCTACACAAAACGAAGACAACAAGCTCATGTTGGTGAATGGGTATCCGGCTCCGACTCCGACAATCACTCCAAGAGAAGCTATCACTCCGACTCCGAATACACTCAAGATGAAGGTGTTGCCAGTCTAGCACTTGTGTCAACCAACTCCTATGACATATTTGAATCACCAAATGAAGGAATTGGAAGATGCTTCATGGCCAAAGGTCCTAAGGTAACACACCCCGAGTATGTTGATTTTAATAGTGATGAAGATGACTTGTTAGGTGATGTTGATTTACTTATTGACAACTCTAGTGATGAATACTATGATGAAACATCAATTAATCATGCTAATCAAGATGAAACGAATGACAATGATAAGGAGAAGATTGAGCGTCTAACTAAAGAACTAAACACTCTTAAGTTAGCTCATGAAACTATCTTCAAAGATCATCGAGAACTTTTAATTGCTCATGAGAAGTTACGCTTTGAAAAGTTCAATCTTGAGCAAGAGCATGAGTTCCTAAAAGCGATCAATGATTATCTCTGTCGGTGTCAAAACCGGCGGATCTCGGGTAGGGGGTCCCGAACTGTGCGTCTAGGCGGATGGTAACAGGAGACAAGGGACACTATGTTTTTACCCAGGTTCGGGCCCTCTCGATGTAGGTAAAACCCTACTCCTGCTTTATTAATATTGATGATATGGGTAGTACAAGAGTAGATCTACCACGAGATCAGAGAGGCTAAACCCTAGAAGCTAGCCTATGGTATGATTGTTGTTCGTCCTATGGACTAAAACCCTCCAGTTTATATAGGCACCGAATAGGGTTAGGGTTACACAGAGTCGGTTACAATGGTAGGATATCTACATATCTGTATCGCCAAGCTTGCCTTCCATGCCAAGGAAAGTCCCATCCGGATATCTACATATCTGTATCGCCAAGCTTGCCTTCCATGCCATGTAAGGCATTCTATATGCAAAGCAAGCATGTGAAAGTGAATTATCTGTTACTTACACGAATCCAGAGCTCTCCAGGAGCATTCGCAGATCTACCCAGAGAAGGGCTGATGCTGCCGCATTCTCTTGAGCCGAGGAGGAAGCTCGGCAGAGAAGGTGTTCGATCTCGGTATCTTTGAGGCGGACACTCGGTGCCCTTGAGCGACCAGCTGAAGCAGCTGGTCGAGCTCCATAAGGCGGCCGAACAGGCCATGAAGGGCCTCGTAGGTCGGCTATGGCCCAAGGAACCCATGCACAGGAGCTACTTGGGCTGGTGAGGCGGCTGGTGGGCCTTTGTCCATGGGTTGAAGTCATCAAGCGCTCCGTCTGCATCGAAGGTGCCCGTGGGGCCTTGCCCTGCTAAGGTGCCTTGGGCAAGATGGGCGCTGAGAAGCTTGTGACGGACGGACCACCACCAAGAAGGAGCATCGCAAGCCTGAAATGTATTATGAGGCGTCTGAAGGGTGCACGCCTTATAGCGGATGAATGCTCCAAAGATATTATTTTGAATAGACTCGCATTTGTTATCCTGTCGCTGAAAACTTGTTCATATCGCTAAGCAACGCTTTTGAATTTAAAATATTACCTTACATGCGGCCGTTTATTAAATTTGAGAGATGGCGAGTCGTCGGCTTCAGCCCCCATGCCACAGTCTTTGGGGTGTTGGGATAAACTTGGCGCTCTTGTTCCCATTCATGGGTCCTTGAGGCGCTCAGCATAGCGAACAAGGAAACAAGACTATAATGCTTGAACACTCTCACTTAGCCATAGAATTCTATAATTTTAAATTTCAGCGAAGCACCTAGTATTCGGAAGACCGAGTTCGGGGCGCTATCCACGCCTTAGGCCGGACTATGCCGACTCCTCGCTCTAAGCGGCATAAGTCTTTAGGGACTCGAAACCTCTCGAACAGCGACCAACACTCGCCCTATCATGACGGTCAGTTTTAGCTTTCTCCACTGAGGTGCTTAACCCAGCTCAACCGGGGCACAATCGCAGTGGTTCTCCCAGTGCTACCTTAGCCGATATAACGGAACATAAGGTACCAAAACATGGGAGCAGGCAAACCCAACTATTGACCCAAGACATGATTGAACCGATGCATATAATGTTATAAGTTAGGGTGCCGCACTTGTGAAAGTGTTGGACTTATCACACCATATTGCGGGTACTTAAGCCCACAGTGTATTGCCCATACCAAAGTGTGCGGTTGCACAATGTCATAAATGAATATATATATATATATATATATATATATATATATATATATATATATATATATATATATATAGAAAAAGGAATTCAGTAATAGGCGAAGCTATATATTATTTATTGAAAGAGTTGCGATAAGAGCGAGCGATACAAATAGTGCGATAAGCAAGGGATGGGACTTTTAACATGTCCCCTCCGAGGGTAAGCAGCGGGATCGTGTGTAAAACAGATATATTGCTCGTAATAGAGACCACTGGACACTCGACATAGCTTTACGCTTCCACGGCTGTTGCATCGTGTGTTCGGAGATTCTAATGCGGACGGGGCTTCGTAAAACGGAGTCTGAGAAGAAAAGAAAAAGAAAAGAAAAGAATGACACAATGGGGGCCCCAGTGCGGTTAAGCCGCGTTCGGGCATGCCGTGGTCGTGCCTTTCCCCTATGCCCATGGTATTTCGGGCGTAATTATATACGCATATTACTGGTTCGCAATGTCGCGAGGGCTGGGGTTTGGGCGCATTGCTATGCGTGCTCGGAGCGTGCCGGCGGTCTTGTTGTAGGTTACTCGAGGCGCGCTTGAGCGGTGTCCGGGCATTTAATCTTGGACTTGAGAATTGCCTTAAGAGGCTACTTTGTACTTCCGCCCGAGGGCGCCGTATGCTCCTCCGTCCGGCGAGAGCGTTCGGTGTTTCCATTGACCGTAATGACTCCTCGAGGACTGGCATCTTGAGCTTGAGATATGCATAGTGCAGCACCGCATTGAATTTTACAAATCACGGTTCGCCCGGCGATCGCGTGATAGCCGCTGCGAGCGGAACGACGTCGAAGATTAACTCCTCGCCCGGAAGTTATCCGGGGATCCAAGACCACTTCAAGTGTAACGAGCGATCTGAGTTGGCCTCTACACCTGGTATGGCGCCTGAAAGGTCGTCTTCGTGGGTTTAATCCTTGATGGGTCTATGCCCATTTTGCACACTGTATTCTGATAAAGCAGGTTCAGGCTGCTGCCGCCGTCCATTAGGACTCTAGTGAGGTGAAATCCGTCAATTATTGGGTCTAAAACCAATGCGGCGAATCCGCCAAAGGCGGATCTTTGGTGGGGTGGTCCCTTGATCAAAAGTGATCGGGCGGGAAGACCACGGGTTGAACTTTAGGCGGCGGCTCCATCGCGTATCGTCCTTTAGTGCGCTTCCGCTCCCTTTTGGGTATGTGGGTTGCGTATATCATGTTCAACGTCCGCACTTGTGGCGGAAGCCCTTCAGTCCTCTATTGTTCGGCGGCCGGGGCTCTTCCTCGTCATCGCTATGCAGCCCCTTGTCATTGTTTTCAGCATTTAACTTGCCTGCTGCTTGAACACCCAACAATCCCTGTTGGTGGTTGGCTGGCTTTCAGAAGTGCCGTGTATCCGCACGGCGATCGAGTATTCGGTCCAAATTGGGCGGGCCGGAGTATTTATTTTAAATGGCTTTTCCGCTGACGGGTTTAGAGCCTCTGAATCCGGCATTGACTGCCGTATTCTCAGCATCATCGCCGTTAATCGGTAGCTTGTGCTTGTTGCGACCACGACCTGCCATTGCTGTCCTTGGTATCCGAATTACGGGGCTCTTGGTCATGTTGTTACTACGAGCTAGCCAGCTGTCCTCTCCTGCGCAAAAGCGGGTCATGAGTGATGTGAGGGCTGCCATGGATTTCGGCTTTTCCTGTCCTAGGTGCCGGGCAAGCCACTCGTCGCGGATGTTGTGTTTGAAGGCTGCAAGGGCCTCTGCATCCGGACAGTCGATGATTTGATTTTTCTTGGTTAGGAACCGTGTCTAGAATTGTCTGGCCGATTCCTCTGGCTGCTGAATTATGTGGCTTAGGTCATCGGCGTCTGGTGGTCGCACATATGTGCCCTGGAAATTGTTGAGGAATGCGGCTTCCAGGTCTTCCCAACAACCAATTGACTCTGCTGGCAAGCTGTTAAGCCAATGCCGGGCTGGTCCTTTAAGCTTGAGTGGGAGGTATTTGATGGCATGTAGATCATCACCGCGGGCCATGTGGATATGAAGGAGATAGTCCTCGATCCAAACCACAAGATCTGTTGTGCCATCGTATGATTCAATATTTACGGGTTTGAAACCCTCGGGGATTTGATGATCCATTACTTCGTCTATGAAGCACAGTGGGTGTGCGGCGCCTCTGTATTGGGCTATATCACGACGTAGCTCAAATGAGCTTTGTCTACTGTGTTCGGCCCGGCCGGAGTTGCCATATCCGGCATGACGGTTATCGTCACGTATCGCGGGGCACCCACTCGATCCGTAGATCGATCTTGTTTGCCTTGCCTTGTCCTCCAATATATCTCGCAGGTCCGGCGCATTTCCCCGTGCCTTTGTATTTTTTGGCGCGCGCGAGTGCGGCTTGAGTTGTGGGCGAGGCCTCTCTCCCCGACCACGGGTGGCGGTCAACCATGTCATGCCTTGGTGATGTAGGTTTGGGTGCTTCCTCCTCTAATCGGGGTAGCAACCTGCATCTTGTGTAGCTCTTGGAGGGGCGTTCGAGTTCATACTCTTCGGCTGCAAGGACTTCAGTTCATCTGTCGGCTAGCAAATCTTGGTCAGCTCTAAGCTGTTGCTGCTTTTTCTTGAGGCTGCTTGCCATGGCCATGAGCCTGCGTTTGAAACGCTCTTGTTCGACGGGATCCTCGGGTACGACGAATTCATCGTCGTCGAGGCTTGTCTCATCTTCGGAGGGAGGCATGTAATTATCGTCCTCTACCTCTTTTTCTGCCGCTCTCTCATGAGGGCTGGCTTCTCCATCCTCCTGCGCTGAATCTTGCTGGAGGATGTTGTCTTCGGCACTGTCCGGGGTGTTATTGTCTCCCGTGTCGGAATCACCGTTTCCGCTGTGGCGGGATTTAGAGCGGCGCCGCTGACGCCGTCGCTTAGGCTGTTTCTTGGAGGGGTCATCCTCCGCTGTTCCATCGCCATTCCCATCTTTTGGGATGTCCACCATGTATATGTCGTATGACGGCGGCCTTCCGATTGCCACTGTGGCGCTGGTTCTTAATCGTCTCCTGCATCATCGTCCATACCTTGATGTCTTGGTCGAAGTCTAGCATGTCGGTTAAATAAATCGGCAGTGGCTATGAAGTGGGTGGTGGGTGGGTTTTGATTTTCTTAAATCGTCCGCATCCCAACCTTCTGACCATAATCCGGCCAGGGCTCTCGATAAAGAGAGACTTTAATGAATTCAGAATGTCGCCAAAGGCGAGTCTTTGAAAGATGTCCTGACAGTGAATTCCACGATCGGCGCCCAATCGGATTCGATTGGCAGGAGCGCAGAAGGCTCGGAGTCCGGAGAGGAGTCCGACACCTTGGAGTTACGAGCTTTGCAAAGGACGGGGTAGGTGTACGGCTCAATCGCCCTAGGTATCGCAGCCTCCGAGGCGGTGTCCAGCCACCCGTCCTCGATCGGCGTGGTCGGCTCCGAGCTAGAGGTCGGAGCGGACTCTGGTGCGGCCTTCAGGACACTGTTCGGCGGTAGAGCTAAATCATGCCCCTCGTGACAGTGCGGCGCGCTTGGCCGTGGCTCAAACCCGTCGAAGATCAAGTCTCCGCGGATGTCAGCCATGTAGTTCAAACTTCCAAATATGACCTGATGGCCAGGGGCGTAGCTTTCAATCTACTCCAGATGGCCAAGCGAATTGGCCCGCAGTGCAAAGCCGCCGAATACGAAGATCTGTCCGGGGAGGAAAGTCTCACCCTGGAGCGCATCGCTGTTGATGATTGGAGGAGCCATCGTGCCTAAAGGTGACGACACAGAGGAACTCTCAATGAAAGCACCAATGTCGGTGTCAAAACCGATGGATCTCGGGTAGGGGGTCCCGAGCTGTGCGTCTAGGCGGATGGTAACATGAGACAAGGGACACGATTTTTTTACCCAGGTTCGGACCCTCTCGATGGAGGTAAAACCCTACTCCTGCTTGATTAATATTGATGATATGGGTAGTACAAGAGTAGATCTACCACGAGATCAGAGAGGCTAAACCCTAGAAGCTAGCCTATGGTATGATTGTTGTTCGTCCTATGGACTAAAACCCTCCAGTTTATATAGGCACCGAATAGGGTTAGGGTTACACAGAGTCAGTTACAATGGTAGGATATCTACATATCTGTATCGCCAAGCTTGCCTTCCATGCCAAGGAAAGTCCCATCCGGACACGGGACGGAGTCTTCAATCTTGTATCTTCATAGTCCAGGAGTCCGGCCAAAGGTCATAGTCGGGCCATCCGGACACCCCCTAATCCAGGACTCCCTCAATCTCTGTAAGAAAAGTTCTTCTTATATTGCCAAGCGTTTACTCTTATCTACTTACATGCCTCAAGTAAAGTCTAGTAACAAGAACAAGAAAGATTCTTCTTCTAGTAGTAACAATAACAATGCTAAACCAAATATTGTAAGCTTCTAGTAGTTCTCTTGATTCCACTAATGATTCTCTTAGCCAAGTTACACTTGAGCAAGAAAACAACTTATTGAAGGGAATTATAGAAAGGTGTATCTGAGGAGCCTTGCCGGGAGTAAGAAATTTGAGGAAATTATGCATAAGCAAGGAAGGCACCGAAAGAATCAAGGTGTTGGTTTTGAACGAAAGTTCAATGCCAATGGAGTAGAGTGGGAAGAAGATCAATACCCCAAGACGAAGTTTCTTCCTCAACAAGAGAAGTATGATCCTACTTCCTTCAAGGGAACACAAGCACAAGATGATCTTCCACCACAAGACCACAAGAACAAAGGCAAGGACAAGCTTCAAGAGGAGATTGATGCATTTGAAGAAGCACATAAGGCCTTGGTCAAGTGGGTTCCCAAGACTAGGTCAAGTTCTACTTCATCAAGCACAACTACTACACCAAGGATTCCCATCAAGATGATGTGGATCCCGAAGAAGAAGAACTAGAGAGTTCTTGAGGGTGACTCCGCCAACATTTTTCACTCATATCATTATGGCAAGGACAAGTGCAACCACCTTCTATATTTTGCACTAGTTCAAGGAGTCACAAACCCTCATGTTGGTAAGGCAAGGGACAAGGTAACCTAATGTTTTCATGGACATCATTTTGTGTGTGCATCATTCTATGTCTTTGGATATTATTGTTTGTTCCTTGTGGGACTAACCCATGTAGGTATTGAAAGTGCAACTCACTCCAAAGGATTGCTCCAAGAAATCTACATCAACATTGAGCATCCACATCTTCAACACCTACATGAAGTCATCATCGACAAAACCCAAGGTTAGTTTATCTCTCTAAGGGGGGGGATCTCACATCTAGGGGGAGCTTAACTCTAAGAATTGAGTCAAAGCAACTTTAATGATGTGAACACATAAATCTTTCTGTAAAAGTGGTAACCCCACTTGAGCTTAAACGATGAGTATGACCTATGATCAAATGTTCTCATTTGACTCCTAAGTCAATATACTCATATATAGATGACCTAGTCATCGCCAATTGTTTGATAGATGTTAGAATTGGTTGTGCATGCTTTGTCACATATTTCATTTGTCATTTTATTGTGTGAGCATGTTGGATGCATATTTTACTCATTCGAGGACATCCACTTGTTGTTTTGATTGATTGGCTTCTTTTTCTTTGGCCAAGTGGATGGACAAGAATGCCTAATAACCTTCTCTAGCTATCTATGCTTTTCTCATCTCAAACTCTATTCATGCTACATCACAAAATTTGATCAAGTCAGATTCGAACCACTCTGTGTGAGGAGCACTCGGAGTCCCCGATTCGTCATAGACTTGAACTTCCAAAACTTCTTTGTGATTTTCGGTCTGACTGATTCCTCCATTTCGGTCATACCGAGATCACTAAGTCGATCTAGGTTTTCATCTCGGTGCAACCCATTTGAACTTTTCGGTCACACCGAGTTGCTGTAACTGTTAACAGTTATGCATCTTGGTGCCACGGAGTTGTTCCACTCGGTCACACCGACATTGTCGGGCTATATATTCACACGGGCGAATTTTGGAAAACATTCTCCGAAACTCCTCGCCCGCGCATAGCTCACTCTGCCTACTAGGTCTACGGATCGTAGACCTCGTCGCCAGCCGCCTCCTGTCGCTGGTTTCCGCCACCGTCAACAGAATTCTTCTCCGCCGTTGCCGCTGTAGCGAGTTCACCGCCGAACTAGGGTATGAACTCGATCATAGTGCTATCCTTGTCTGATTCTCAGCACATTGTGTTCATAATGCATCTTGCCATGATTGAAACACTTCTATCCAGTCAAAACGATCCTTAGAATAGGTATGATTCGAAAATTTAGGGTTAGGTTTCCGCCGAAACCATCTCGGACCCAACGAGTTGAAAAACTCGGTCCCACCGATTTTGGCTAACGCCATTGCACTACTAAGTCTCGGTCTGACCGAGAATTACAAATCGGTGTGACCGATTTTAGAACTTTGTGAAACCCTAGCAGTCTCGGTGCCACGAGCTGTGACTCGATCTCGACCGAGTTCACTAGTTTAGGTTCCAAAACTGCTTGGTATCACCGAGTTTGAAAATCGGTAGATCCGAAATGCTTTCAGTGGAAAACTAAAACTAAGTTTTGAATCATTCTTTACAAAATCTCTGCATTTTGTGATGCTCATCCACTCTACCTCATCTATAACTATTCACGGGGTCAGCGATCGGTGTGTGCAGCATGTCGGACCAAAGTGACAGCCAGAACAAGTCAGAAGAGCAGATTCACATGAGTGAGTGCACTAGTCCCTCTAGCAGCTCAGATGAGGGGAGCAGAAGCACTCCCAGCAATCTGCCCAAGGCTGCCACAAGGACAAGGAAGAAGAAGACCTTAGAGTCTGAGGATGAGGATTATGTGGCAGTTGAGGATGAGGCAAGTTCAAAGAAGAAAGTACTCAAGAAGGAGTAGAACTCAACTACAGTAAAGCCAGGCATGAAGATCAAAAGGCATGCAGGTAGACAACCAATGTCCAAAGCCAGAGTCTCCACTCAAGCTTCTTTGGAATCCCAACCCAAAGAGCCTGCTGCTGCTGAAGGAAAGAAAGGGAAGGAAAGGGTCAAGAAGACCATGGCCAGAGTGATTGGGAAGCCTTCTATGATGGAGGAAGAGGAAGAAGAAGAGGTTTCTGAACCAGCACCCAAGGCACAAAAGCTGATGGGTGATGCCATAAAATCGAGGGCTGCAACTTCAAAGCCCAAAGCTGCCCCAAGCCCAAGAGTGCACGAAGAGGAATACCGAGGAGTATACCGACAGCTGAGAAGAACAAGGCCCCAATGCACGATGTTCTGCGAGGAAGATGAAGAAGGGCAGGTCTTAAGGAAGCTCAAACCCAAGATTCCAGACCACAATGATGCTCATCCTGTGGTGAGAACATGAAGATCAGGAGAGATCTAGGGTTGAGGCTATGGAGAGAGTCGATCCATATGCCACCGGAGAAGGACTGCTGTAGATTACAGGTTCCACACCAAGGAGCAGCAGGACTTCTATGAGACCATCTTATTGGATAAGAAGCCCATAGTTTGTGATATGAAGTGGGTCGACTGGACCTACATTCAGGAGAATGCAGAACACTATCCTGGAGTGTATGACAGCTTCGGTGCGTGTGGAGTTGCAGATTTTGTTGGGCAGAAGCTCACAAACTGGAATGACGAGCTCATTATGCAATTCTACTCCAGATCACATTTCTATCGAGATGGCAGGATAGTTTGGATGTCTGAAGGAACAAGATACCAATCAACCATAGGGGAATGGGCAAGTCTGATCAATGCCCCCAAGGAGAGTGAAAACGACTTGGACATTTATGCCAAGAAGAAAATGGATCATAACTCAATGTCACAGATGTACAAGGAGATCCCTGATGACGCATGTCGGTGTCAAAACCGGCGGATATCGGGTAGGGGGTCCCGAACTGTGCGTCCAGGCGGATGGTAACAGGAGACAAGGGACACGATGTTTTTACCCAGGTTCGGGTCCTCTCGATGGAGGTAATACCCTACTCCTGCTTGATTAATATTGATGATATGGGTAGTACAAGAGTAGATCTACCACGAGATCGTAGAGGCTAAACCCTAGAAGCTAGCCTATGGTATCATTGTTGTTCGTCCTACGGACTAAAAACCTCAGGTTTATATAGACACCGGATAGGTTAGGGTTACATAGAGTCGGTTACAATGGTAGGAGATCTACATATCCGTATCGCCAAGCTTGCCTTCCACGCCAAGGAAAGTCCCATCCGGACACGGGACGAAGTCTTCAATCTTGTATCTTCATAGTCCAGGAGTCCGGTCAACGGTGATAGTTCGGCTATCCGGACACCCCCTAATCCGGGACTCCCTCAGTAGCCCCCGAACCAGGCTTCAATGACGATGAGTCCGGCACGTTGATTGTCTTCGGCATTGCGAGGCGGGTTCTTCTCCAAATTCCATACACTCGTCGAATAGTGTCTGGCTTCTGATAAATGCTGCGCTCCTTGGATTCTACGCCCAGTAATGGCCATCTTCCACGTGTTTGAATGAATGGGAAAAGCCAGGGTATTTTTACACTTACCCCCCTAGCTGCGCAAATGAGCCACCTATAAAAGGGGCGAGGATCTAGATATGAGTCACACCATCCCCCCTTTGCGAGCTTTCATCGGAGCACTTCTGACCAAAACCCATTCCATCATGGACAGTCAACGCGGCTCCTCCTCTCGCGCTCCTAGCCCTCAACCTGGAAATTGGGAGAGATGCTCGGTCCATAGCGAGCTAGTTATACTCCAAACCAAGGGATTTCTTCCCCGGCCTTCATGGTTACGGTTCGAGCCGGACTTGCCACCTACAAGGCGGAAAGCAAGTGGAAGTGTCCCCAATCCCTCTAAAGGAGGCGGGTATGCTTCGTCTCTTATCTAGTAAGAGGACTCGGATTTCCAATCCATCCGTTTCTCCGGGGGCTCTTGGAGTTCTCTGACCTCGGTTGCACCACCTTCGCTGTCTCCATTTTGCACATCGCGGGCTTCGGCCCTTTGCGAACTGTTCTTGGGCATTGAGGCTCATTTTGCTGTGGAAGAGATTGTTACGCCTAGTACCCCGTTCTCATGAGGGTCAATATATCAAGTGGTGGCGAACTATGGCGCATCGCTGGGACGGATATCTATCTGGAACCCGAAGAAAGCGTCCAAGACCGGCCTTGAATGGTTTTACATGGAGGGCGTCCGCTACGGACCTGTTGGATCGGCCTTCGGAGTTTAGCAATGCTCCTCGAAGAAGCGCCTAAGCTGGCGCCCAGGAGCCCCGGAGGAAAATGACCGGGATGTCCTTTACTTGATGAGCGAATAAGATTCTTGGCTCATGCGGATTGACCATGATTGGAGTCATGGCAATCTGCATTATGAGGAGTGCAGCCACTCCAATATAGGGGCCACCCATGTGGGACTTCAATAGGGAGGGCGATGCCACCCGCCATGGCATAAAGGGCGGGATCGGTCACCGAACTGGTGAAGACCTTGTCTGCCATGTATAAAGGGGAGGAGGAGGATTTTCTCCGTGTCAACCCACTGAGCGAGTTTTCTTCGAATAATCCTCGAAGCTGGGTAAGCAAACATCTTTGTGGCCTGTCCGATCCATGTTCCCCTGATTAAATATCTGATCTCATGGTTTCTGCGTAGGAACTGCGCCGGACTGTGGAGAAGATACACAGCCCGCCCCCACAACCCGAGGATTTGGAACGGTCCCTCGATCCGGCCTCCGAAAAGGATCCGGATATAAAGGTGGAGCTGATCGGCGGGTGTTCCACCAACTTAGCATCGACAATGCTTTGGTTGCCATTCTGCCGATTACCGGAATACTTCCAGCCTCACGTAGTGGCGAGACCGAGGTCCCAATACTCGATAATGACCCATCCGTGCTTATTTTTGATCACCGTATACCAATGGTGTTTAGCAGAGGTACCTTCAAGGCGGGAAGCCGAGCCCTTGACGGCTAGCCAACAAGGGCGATCTGGCCCGAGTCTAAAAAAAGTGCGGTCGGATCGAAACTCCGCCCATAGCGGTATGGAGTGTCACCATATTCCCAGGATTGATTCTGGAAGGCGTACTAACGCTGGTGCTCTTTTCAGGAAAAAGAGCGCTCGCCGGACTGAGTCGGGAGAGGTTGCCAATCGAACCTCCGCCGTCCAGGCTTCAAAGCCGGGTCCAAAAGCGGAGGCGAGAACGAGACGTGCGTCGGATGCTCCTCCAACAGAGGATGCCGACAAATTGTCTGCCACCAACTCCGAGGTGGAGAGCACCATGAATCACAGGCGCCGCGGACAGTTCTTCGTGACACGTGTTTCTCCCAAGAGGACTTGAATGCCTTCAATTCGGGAGATGCGCACCTCCGTGCCGCTTAAGATGGTCTTTCCAGAGCCACGGAGCAGTATGTAAAGGACATACATGTAAGGAATTTTGACAGTTATATATGCGAGTAGCCCTCGAGACTTAAAATAGTTAGAATAACTGATTTAAGGATCATTTGTTATCTGAGATCTTACAAAAAGAATACCCGATTGTCGGGGCTTGAAGACTGCAAGGCCCAACTTGAGGCCGCACTTGCCGCTCTGAGGGGAGCCACAGAGACCCCTACGGTAATATATGCTTCAAAGATAAATAGTTTATGAAGTGCGGCGTGTGTAAAAATCGACAATAACATTGCGGATGGCGCGGACTAGATCGGACAAGCAACAGCTCCT
Source organism: Aegilops longissima (assembly GCA_021605205.1). Classification (NCBI taxonomy): domain Eukaryota; kingdom Viridiplantae; phylum Streptophyta; class Magnoliopsida; order Poales; family Poaceae; genus Aegilops; species Aegilops longissima. The sequence goes on along the minus strand of CM038679.1, from coordinate 544,717,969 downwards.
GCGCCAGCTAAAGGCGGCGAGGCGTGCTTACGAGTGCGGCGGGAGAAAAATAACCTCAAGATGCCAACACCCAACTGGGTGAGGAACTAAGGATGTTTGTGCCCGGTTATGCGACTCCGTAAGGAGAATCGGCAACCGTCGTAGCATTTTCGATAGGTGCTTGGCGAACTTTGAAAGAGTTCGTGAAGAAGGTGACTAACATAAACATGTATGTAGGTTTGCTCACAGGTCGTCACGAAGAAGAGCGCCCAGTTCTTGGTGATCTTCTTCCCGAACTGCGTCGGCTACTGCGAACGAGTTGGCGGTGATGAAAAGCGTCGGCCAGGCCTTGTGGCCATCTATCTCCCTGCCGAAGGCATTGGAGAGCTGGCGGAGCGGCTTCAAGGAGCAGTGGCGCTTCCGACTATGGAAGATATCGGCGTGCCGTCGAGCGCCGAGGAGGCTGGGCCATGGTGAAGGCAGCGGTACACGGCTGACCCAAACCACATGGTCGAGGTCGGACTGTGGGGCTGATGGGAAGGAGATCCTGTAAGCTTAGTATCTGCCAAGTAGAATTGGCTGCCAAGTATTCCCAACAAGATTGTAAATTAGATAGCCTATTAGATGGCATTGAGGAGGAATACAATGAGTCGAGTTGACTATGTAATTAAATATGACATGAAAAATGTCTTCTAGCGGATTGTAGATCGTTTGTCATAGTGGACCTTTTAAGCCGACCTCAGGAACCAATAGTCCAGAGTGTGTCCGAATACCTTCGTGGTTATATAAGAATCGGGGTATGCATGGAGACAAGGCGTAGGGGTCATTATTGCTGTATCAGACAAGTGCCCAACTAGTTATGTTATATTACATGGATAGTAAGAAACATCTTCCAGGGAGAATAGTTCCGTTAAGGGTTCCTTTCACTGGGATGCATGCCCTAAAGTGCATGTCAAAACTGCTAAGAAAGCAGAAAATCATCTGGGGGCAGATGGATAAATAGTTACAAATCATCTTTCAGTTCACTGACCGAATATTCCCTTAAGAACGCTAGCTTTCGGCTTCACCCAGTCTGAGGTACACATCCGGCTGACCCGGCAAGTAACAATCGCATAGGTGCTCCTTTACCACCTAGCGAACAATCGGGAGCGTGGGGGTAAGCACGAGAGCGAACAACCCAGCTTGGCCAAAACTTAAGTCATATCGATGCATATAATGGTGAATAAAAGGTACAGCGCGTCAAATATGTGCGAACAAAGCGCGAAAGAGCCTCTAAAGGCTTTAAAAAGAAAGGGGAGGAAGGAGAGAAATAAAAGACAGCAAAAATAGAAAATGTGGACGGAGGAAAGAGACGAACTTGGAGTCCGGCGCTTAGGCGTGGAATCTTCGTAGACGGGCTGCGTTCCATGGGTTTGGCTCGAGTCGGTTATCCGATGCGTTTCGCAGACGGTATGCTCCGTCGGTCAGGACTTGGTCGATGATGAAGGGACCTTCCCATTTGGGCTTGAGTTTGTCCTTTTTCTTCTCCGGCAGGCGTAGAACTAGTTCGCCAATGTTGTAAGCTTTGGCCCGTACTTCCCTGCTTTGATATCTTCGAGCCTGCTGTTGATAAAATGCGGAACGAGCTTTTGCCATGTCGCGCTCCTCCTCCAATGCGTCCAAACTGCCCTGCCGATCGAGCTCGGCTTCTCTTTCTTCATACAAGCGCACACGGGGTGAGTCATGAATTATGTCGTAGGGCAAGACTGCATCTGCGCCGTATACCATAAAAAATGGTGTGAATCCGGTAGTACGATTCGGCGTGGTCCGCAGCCCCAGTCTGGTCGAGCTCCTCAACCCGGTGTGTGTTAGATTCCTTGAGGACCGCACTAGTCTGGGTTTAATGCGCTCATGATTAGACCGTTTGCTCGTTCGACTTGATCGTTGGTTTGAGGTGATAGGCGAGGCGTGTCGAGCTTGATGCCCATGTTTTGCACCATAATTTGACCTCATCGGCCGTGAAGTTGGTGCCGTTATCGATGATGATCTTGTGGGGATGCCATAGCGGTGCACTACCCCGATATGAAGTCTATCACCGATCCGGATTCAGCCGTTTTAACGAGCTTAGCCTCTATCCATTTGGTGAATTTATCCACCATGACCAATAGGTATTTTTGCTTGTGGGTTCCTCCCTTAAGGGGTCCAACCATGTCAAGCCCCGGACATGACGGCCGGTGATGGGTATAGTTTTGAGGCGGTGGGTGGCATGTGGCTTTAGTTAGCAAAAGCGGCAACCGACGCATCGTTGGACTAAATCCTGCGCATCTGCCGGGCGTCGGCCAATAAAATCCTGTCGGAAGGCCTTGCCTACAAGGGCCCGTCTGTGGCGTGGTGCCCACCCAGTCCGGCATGAATTTCAGCCAGGAGGTTTAGCCCTTCCTCTTGGAGATACACCTTTGAAGGACTCTGTTGTGCTTTTCTTATAAAGCTCTCCCTCATGGACTTTATAGGCTTTAGATCGCCGTACTATGCAGCAAGCCTCATTTTGGTCTTGGGGAGTTCTGTCTAGTTAGGTAGGCTAGGAATGGTTCCGTCCGCGGCGATAACGCCATTATTTAGTGGGCGGAGGTGTTATTCGGTGGCGAGCCTCCGATTGTGTCGAGTGTTGGCGTCGGGCGGTGCGGTTGGGTCGGATTGTTATTTCGGACTCCCTTCCCATAATGCGGATGGCTTGAACAACCGTTCGAGGAAGATGTTGGCGGGGCGGCATCGCATTTTGCGCCGATGCGTGCCAATATATCCGCCGCCTGGTTGTTATCCCGGGCTATATGATGAAATTCGAGCCCTTCGAACCGTGTTGGCATTTTTAGGACCGTATTGCGGTACGCTGCCATTTTCGGATCTTTGGCATCAAAGTCTCCGTTTATTTGAGATATCGCAAGGTTCAAGTCCCCGCACACCTCTAGGCGTTTAATGCACATGGAGACTGCCATCCGGAGGCCGTGCAGAAGGGCCTCGTATTCGGCTGCGTTGTTGGAGTCCATATACATTATTTGAAGGAGGTATTGGACTATGTCCCTTGTTGGGGACGTCAGGACGACGCCAGCCCCCAGGCCGGCCAACATTTTGGAGCCGTCAAAGTGCATGATCCAATTGGAGTATGCGCCGTACTCTTTAGGGAGTTCGGCTTCGGTCCATTCGGCCACGAAGTCGGCCAAAACCTGTGACTTAATAGCTCGTCGTGGCTTATAGTTTATGTCGAATGGAAGGAGCTCTATGGCCCATTTAGCAATCCGGCCCGTCGCGTCGCGATTGTTTATAATGTCGTTAAGAGGTACTTGGAGGCTACCGTTATCGAACACTCTTGAAAGTCTTGTCGCAGCTTCGGGATGCCATGAACACCGCATATGCTATCTTTTGATAATGTGGGTACCGGGACTTGCATGGAGTGAGGACAGTGGACACGTAATAAGCCGGTCTTTGAAGAGGAACCGATGTCCGTCCGTTCTCGTTCGACAACGAGCACCGCAACGACAACTTGATGTGTTGCGGCGATATATAATAGCATTGGTTAGCCCGTTGGGCGCGGCCAGAGACGGTTGTTGCCAATATGGCTTTTATCACTTGAGTCCGACCGTGGCGGCATCCGTCCACTCGAAGTGTTTGGTCTTGCGGAGGAGGCGGTAAAGGGTAACGCCTTTTCTCCCAAGAGGAAATAAAGCGGCTTAGAGCCGCTCGCATCCGTCAATTTTGTATTTGCTTGAGGTCTTTTGGAATATCCAGTTGTGTGAGCTTGGATCTTGGCTGGGTTTGCTTCAATTCCTCTACGGACACAATGAAGCCCAGGAGCTTTCCGGCTGGAGCATGACGCATTTTTCGGATTGAGCTTGATGTCATATTTTCGAAGATTGTCGAATGTGAGCCTCAAGTCGTCTACTAGAGTTTCGACATGTTTGGATTTGACGACCACGTCATCTACGTATGCTTCCACTGTTTTGCCGATCTGGTTTGCTAGACATATACGAATCATGTGCTGATATGTTGCGCTGCGTTTTGAACCGAAGGGCATTGTGTTGAAGCAGAATGGGCGTATGGAGTGATGAATCTTTGTCGCAGCTTGGTCAGCTCCACCATCTTGATTTGGTGGTAGCCGAGTGCGTCGAGAAGCACAATGAGTCGTGTCCTGCTGTAGCATCGATAATTTGATCAATTCGAGGAGGGAAGGGATCCTTTGGGCAAGCCTTATTAAGGTCTTTGAAATCAACACATAGGCGCCAGGATTTGCTATTCTTTGGTACCATCACCAGATTTGCTAACCAGTCCGGATGTTTTATATCTCTGATGAATCCTGCTTCCAGATGTTTGGCTAGCTCCTCTCCCATGGCCTGTCTCTTGGGTTCGGAAAAGCGCCAAGAGCCTGTTTGGTGGCTTGAATCCTTTTAGGTTATTTAGGCTGTGCTCGGCCAGCGGACGTGGGATTCTGGCATGTCGAAGGGTGCCGAGCAAAAATGTCGATTTTCTCGTAGAAATTCTCGTTGTCTGGCGTCTACATCGGGGTTTAATTGTGCCCCAATGGAGGCCGTCTTTGCAGGTCCGTTGGGTGGACATGGAATTTGACTATTTCATCCGCTGGTTTAAAAGAGGTGGACTTGGATCTTTTATCAAGTATCACATCATCCCTGTTCACCATGGAGCGCATCGCAGTGAGTTCCTCGGCCGCTAGGGCTTCGGATAGTGCCTCGAGGGCTAGTGCGGCTGTCTTGTTTTCGGTGCGGAGTGCTATGTTCAGATCACTAGTGAGAGTGATGATTCCATTAGGTCCGGGCATTTTAAGCTTCATGTACCCATAATGGGGTATAGCTTGAAAAATTGTGAATGCCTCTCGCCCCAATAGAGCATGATATCCGCTGCTGAATGGGGCCACTTGAAATGTGACCTCCTCGGACCTGTAATTGTCCGGCGAGCCGAACACTACGTCCATTGTGATTTTTCCTGTGCAGCATGCTTCCCGGCTAGGGATTATTCCTCTAAAGGTTGTGCTGCTTCGCTCAATGCGGTTCTAGTCTATTTCCATTTTTCGGAGGGTTTCCTCGTAGATGAGGTTCAGTCCGCTGCCGCCTTCCATGAGTACCTTTGTAAGGCGAAAGCCGTCCACTATTGGACTGAGAACCAATGCGGCTGGTGCTCTGGCTGTTCGGAATTTGGGTTCGTCACTGGCATTAAAGGTAATGGCCGTGTCACTCCTTGGATGTATTGTTGCTACTTGGTAGACTTCGACAAGGTTGCGGAGTGTTTGTTTCCGCATGTTATTTGATGCGAAAGTCTCGAAGACTGTTAACACCGTACTGGTATTGCTGGGCTGGGATTCTGAAGCTAGAATCTCTTTGCCACTTTTGGCCACCTGCCGTAGTATCCAACATGCTCGAAGGCTATGAGTAGGAGTGGCGCCCTCTGTGCTATGAATTTTGCAGGGTCCGTTTAGCCAACCCTCCAGTACGGTTCCGTACCTTTTAGGGGGTTTTTGTTTTTTGATGTTTAATCCAGGTGCTTGGTGATGATGCACCCTTTTATTCCGGACTAGGGATGTATTCGGGGCCGGATTATCCCAAAATTGACTTTCGGTTTTCCAAGCACTCTCCATCGCACAATACTTTTATACTATGGTCACCATGTCATCAAAGCGTGTAATTTCGCGACGACTTATGGCGTTTAGGATTCCTTTGTCCGTGCAATTATTGCAAAAAGTGAGATTCGTCCTTCTCTCGGCGATCCTTTATCCTGTCCATAACCGGGAGGAATCGGCCCGATAATGATGTCTTGTTTGAGTTGGCTCTTGCGGTCGGGATAGATCGCTAATGTTTGGGTGGGCGGGTGGAACTAGATCCGAAACCCGTCAATTTAAGGCTCGGGGGCGAAAGTTTCGAACTTCGGAAGTTTGGATTTTGAATGCTATCAATGAGTCCAACCCGCGCTGACTTTAAGTTCGTGGCTTGATCGACATCCGTCCCTCTGCGGGAATCCGGCATGGAGGGATCGGGAATCCGGACGTAGCTAGTCCTTAAGATAGAAGAAGAATCGCCGCATTGCTCCTCTATCACAGCAACATGATGTGTAGCTTGGGGAGAGTTGATCTCTCTCAGATCGGTTTTAGGCCCGATCTGGTCGTAGTCTGTGGCGACTCCCAGGGCGGCGATGCGATCCAAGAGCTCGTTTGCGGAGGAGAGCTCGATCGGATCCAACTGTTCGTCAAGTTCCGAATTAACGTGAAGATTGGTTTCGATGACTCGAGAAGTCATCGTCGGCGCGGCGGCCGAACTGGAGGTCAAAAGAAAACCACCTAGCCGGAGAGTCTGGCCAGTGGCCAAGGCTCCTTCGGCGATAGTATTGTCTTTAAAGACGGGGTGAGGCATCCTTCCTGACGGCGACGGCACAGAGGAACTCTCAATGAAAGCACCAATGTCGGTGTCAAAACCGGCGGATCTCGGGTAGGGGGTCCCGAACTATGCGTCTAGGCGGATGGTAACAGGAGACAAGGGACACGATGTTTTTACCCAGGTTCGGGTCCTCTCGATGGAGGTAATACCCTACTCCTGCTTGATTAATATTGATGATATGGGTAGTACAAGAGTAGATCTACCATGAGATCGTAGAGGCTAAACCCTAGAAGCTAGCCTATGGTATCATTGTTGTTCGTCCTACGGACTAAAACCCTCCGGTTTATATAGACACCGGATAGGTTAGGGTTACACATAGTCGGTTACAATGGTAGGAGATCTACATATCCGTATCGCCAAGCTTGCCTTCCACGCCAAGGAAAGTCCCATCCGGACATGGGACGAAGTCTTCAATCTTGTATCTTCATAGTCCAGGAGTCCGGCCAACGGTGATAGTTCGGCTATCCGGACACCCCCTAATCCGGGACTCCCTCAATGCACTTGAGACTTTCAAGTTTGGACCAGTTCATTTTCTTCTGTCAGGGCTGCCTACGATCAAGTGGATCCTAAGGCACACTCTATTGACCAAATCAGGTGACCACAACATGATCAGAGGGCATGCAATTAATTTGCTTCACATTTTTGATGTGCCCCAGAAATTCAAGGTCATGAGCCTCATAGTTGAAACTATCAAGAGGACAGCAGCAGACCAAAAGAGGAGCTGTGGATATGCCCCATAGATTCAGGAGTTGATTAACTCAAAGATGGGCACAGGGAAGTATCTGTTGGATAAGGAACACTTGGTTCTCTATCCTGAATTTGAGGACAATCAAGTTGTCATGACTGAGAATGAACCATCATCAGTACAAGCTCAAGAGAAGAAGGAGAAGACAAGGAAAGATAAGGCTGCCAAGATGCCAACTCAAGCAGAGGCATCTGAGTACTTTCTAAAGAACAAGCAGGAGCAGCTTGGTTACTTGATAGCATCAACTCTCCGGATTGAGAAGGGGTTCGCCACCCTAACTCAAAACCAGGAGAGCCTGGAAAGAATCATGGAACAAAAATTCTATGATCTTGATGTCAATGTAACCGAGATTCAGTCAGCTATGGAGCAGCTACAGGATGACATGCAGGAGAGGAAGGGCAGGACAACAACTGCTGCATTTGCCAAAGTGCCTCGAGCTTAGAGATCAGCTGCAGAGCTAGTACCAGTCACCAGAGTTACTTCATCAGCTCCAGCTACAGCTCCAGCGCAACCAGCTCCAGCACCAACTCCTTCAGCTCCTTCCACATCTACTGAAGTCTTCGTCCAAGGAGTCATCTCGCCACCACCAGAAGACCAAGCACGAGAGACGATATAGTCCTATGCATTTTCTAGGAACTTTTGGTAACTTGTTGCCAAAGGGAGAAAAATGTATAGATCATAGGCTTCGAGAGAGATTTGCTGCTTTTGTTCTCTCTTGTCTTCTTGGTTGAACTTTGTTTGCTTTTGATTGCTTGAGATACTATGCAATTACACGTGAGACATTGATGATCATGTGTTTGATCATAAGCTACACTTATGCTTGTTATATGTTATTATCTTACTTATCCTTATATTATCATTCACTTTGCTTGGTGATGAGTGCATGTATTCAATCTTTATTATTTTGAGCGCTCCACCAAGATGTATGTGACAAGGAAGAGTAACCCATGAGCCTAATTCCTTGTGCATTTGCAGTCCAAAGCAAATCTTGAAATATGCACAAAGTTAGGGGGAGCTCTTGCTTATCACATACTTCTCAAAGCGACGATGTTTTTCAATCTTATTATCATTTGTCGAAGCTTTGATCTATATGTTGTCATCAATTACCAAAAGGGGAGATTGAAAGTGCAACTATCCTAGGTGGTTTGGTAATTCATAACAACATATAGCTCATTGAGCTAATGCTATTCCAAGACAAATATTTCAGGAAAGCTCAATGAATGGCATGGCATGGATGATGAAAGTGGATCCCTCAAAATATTAAGGACAAAGGATTGGCTCAAGCTCAAAAGCTCAAGACTCTACATTTTACATTTTAGTGATCCAAGATCACATTGAGTCTATAGGAAAAGGCAATACTATCAAGGAGGGATGAGGTGTTGCTTAATGAGCCTCTTGCTTCATGTGTTTAGTGATATGCTCCAAAACCCTCCACTACTTTCTCACATCCACATATGACCTAAACCTAAAGTCAAACTCGGCCCTACCGATTCTTTCTATCTGGTGCCACCGAGTTCAAATGTCATAGCCACAGCCACAAACCCTAGGCAAATCGGTCTCACCGATAGGGATCTCGGTCTCACCGAGATTGCAATGTAAACTCTCTGTTTCCCTTTCGTAACTTTTCGGTCTCACCGAAAGAGCGAATCGGTCCCACCGAGTTTACGACCAACTCTCGGTTAGCTAATTACCAAAATCGGTCCCACGAGTTTGTGTAATCAGTCTCATCGAGATTACGTTATGCCTAACCCTAATCATATCGGTCCTACCGATTTGTATGTCGATCCACGAAAACCCTAACGGTCACTAGGTTTACGGAATCGGTCCGACCGAGTTTGATGATTCGGTCCCACGAGTTTGGTAAATTGTGTGTAACAGTTAGATTTTGTGTGGAGGCTATATATACCCCTCCACCTCCTCTTCATTCGTAAAGAAAGCCATCAGAACAAACCTACACTTCCAACTTACCAGTTCTGAGAGAGAACCACATACTCATGTGTTGAGGCCAAGATATTCCATTCCAACCACAAGAATCTTGATCTCTAGCCTTCCCCAAGTTGCTTTCCACTCAAATATTCTTTCCACCAAATCAAAATCCTATGAGAGAGAGTTGATTGTTGGGGAGACTATCATTTGAAGCACAAGAGCAAGGAGTTCATCATCAACTCACCATTTGTTACTTCTTGGAGAGTGGTTTCTCCTAGATTGGCTAGCTGTCACTTGGGAGCCTCCGACAAGATTGTGGAGTTAAACCGAGGAGTTTGTAAGGGCAAGGAGATCGCCTACTTCGTGAAGATCTACCGCTAGTGAGGCAAGTCCTTCGTGGGTGACGACCATGGTGGGATAGACAAGGTTGCTTCTTCGTGGACCCTTCGTGGGTGGAGCCCTCCGTGGACTCGTGCAACCGTTACCCTTCATGGGTTGAAGTCTCCATCAACGTGGATGTACGATAGCACCACCTATCGGAACCACGACAAAAACATCCGTGTCTCCAATTGCATTTGAATTCTCCAAACCCTTCCCTTTACATTCTTGCAAGTTGCATGCTTTAATTTCCGCTGCCTATATACTCTTTGCATGCTTGCTTGAATTGTGTGTAGATTGCTTGACTTGCTCAAAGATAGCTAAAATCTGCCAAAGTCTAAAATTGGGAAAAGGTTAAGTTTTAATTGGTCAAGTAGTCTAATCACCCCCCTCTAGACATACTTCAAGGTCCTACAAGTGGTATCGAGCTACGGTCTCCATTTGCTTTGATTTCCATAGCTTTTGGTGGTCATAGCCTTGGTTTCACAACCTAGGAGAGTATGGCGTCTAGCGAGGAAATTATCACCGTGAGGTCCTTACTTTGATGGCACTAATTTTGCTAGTTGGAAGCATAAGATGAAAATGCATATTCTCGGACATAACCCGCCGTTTGGGCTATTGTGTGTATTGGTTTGCAAGGTGAATTCTTTGATGGGAGAGAACCGAGCAGTGAAGCTAAGCGGATGAGTTGAAGATGCTGCAATACAACGCTCAAGCTTGTGATATCCTCTTCAATGGCTTGTGCCCGAAGAATTCAACAAAATCAGCCGTCTTGAGAATGCAAAGGAAATTTGGGATACTTTGATTGATATGCATGAAGGTACCGACTCAATCAAGGAATCCAAGTTGGATGTGCTCCAAAGTCAGCTTGACAAGTTCAAAATGAAGGATGGTGAAGGTGTCGCTGAAATGTACTCTAGGCTTGCTCTTATCACAAATGAGATTGCCGGCTTAGGAAGTGAATAGATGACCGACAGATTCATCATCAAGAAGATCCTAAGAGCATTGGATGTAAAATATGTTACCGTGTGCACATTGATCCAAATGATGCCAAATTACAAAGATCTCAAGCCAACGGAAGTCATTGGAAGAATTGTTGCTCATGAGATGTCACTCAAGGATAAGGAGGAACTTCACAACAAGTCAAGAGGTGCTTACAAAGCCTCATCCCCCACATCATGAAGTGAAAAACAAACCTTCAATGAAGAATTGAGCTTAATGGTCAAGAACTTCAACAAATTCTACAAGAGTAGAAGCAAAGAAAGAAGCTCTAAGTCAAGGTCCTACAATGACAAAAGATCTTCTAGTCGAGGCGCAATTGCTACAATTGTGGGAGACCGGACACTATTCAATGAGTGTCGACACCCTACAAAAGAAGAAGATTCTCATAAGAGAAGAAGTAGAAAAGAAGAATCACCACCAAGAGAGAGAAGGAGTAGAGATGATCGTTATGAACGAAGACCCTCACGGAGAAGCAAGGATTCGGAAAGGAAGGACAAGTCCTCAAAGAGCTACACAAAACAAAGATATCAAGCTCATGTTGGTGAATGGGTATCCGGCTCCGACTCCGACAATCACTCCGAGAGAAGCTATCACTCCGACTCCGAATACACTCAAGATGAAGGTGTTGCCGGTCTAGCACTTGTGTCAACCAACTCCTATGACATATTTGAATCACCAAATGAAGGAATTGGAAGATGCTTCATGGCCAAAGGTCCTAAGGTAACACACCCCGAGTATGTTGATTTTAATAGTGATGAAGATGACTTGTTAGGTGATGATGATTTACTTATTGACAACTCTAGTGATGAATACTATGATGAAACGTCAATTAATCATGCTAGTCAAGATGAAACGAATGACAATGATAAGGAGAAGATTGAGCGTCTAACTAAAGAACTAAACACTCTTAAGTTAGATCATGAAACTATCTTCGAAGATCATCGAGAACTTTTAAGGGCTCGTGAGAAGTTACGCTTTGAAAAGTTCAATCTTGAGCAAGAGCATGAGTTCCTAAAAGCGATCAATGATGATCTCTGTCGGTGTCAAAACCGGCGGATATCGGGTAGGGGGTCCCGAACTGTGCATCTAGGCGGATGGTAACAGGAGACAAGGGACACGATGTTTTTACCCAGGTTCGGGCCCTCTCGATGGAGGTAAAACCCTACTCCTGCTTGATTAATATTGATGATATGGGTAGTACAAGAGTAGATCTATCACGAGATCAGAGAGGCTAAACGCTAGAAGCTAGCCTATGGTATGATTGTTGTTCGTCCTATGGACTAAAACCCTCCGGTTTATATAGGCACCGAATAGGGTTAGGGTTACACAGAGTCGGTTACAATGGTAGGACATCTACATATCCGTATCGCCAAGCTTGCTTTCTACGCCAAGGAAAGTCCCATCCGGACACGGGACGAAGTCTTCAATCTTGTATCTTCATAGTCCGGGAGTCCGGCCAAAGGTCAAAGTCCGGCCATCCGGGCACCCCCTAATCCAGGACTCCCTCAGTAGCCCCTGAACCAGGCTTCAATGACGACGAGTCCGGCGCGCATATTGTCTTCCGCATTGCAAGGCGGGTTTCTCCTCCAAATAGTTCATAGAAGATTTTGAACACAAGGATAGTGTCCGGCTCTGCAAAATAAGTTCCACATACCACCGTAGAGAGAATAATATTCACACAAGTTCAATCTGCTGACGTATCCCGCGGCGTGACATCACACCACGGCCAAGCCTTTATTCGAATCGTCTTCACTACCCTGCCTCAGCGCGTTTAGCGAGGCGGTTTCCTTGGCATGTCTTGTCAAAGCAGAGATCGTGTCCCCTTATTCCGGGATTCTCATAAATACAGGCGTGGGTAACCCAACCGCGCCATTGATTACGGCGCTTGGGAGATAAGCGAGTTTTACCAGGCCGGTGGGGACGCATAGCTTTGTCCGTCCATATAAGGGGATAAGGATCCACTTTTTCATACACGCCTTCTTCCTCCTTTGCCTATCCATTTCCGCGCACTCGAGCTCCAGCACCCAAGTCCGCACATCCCACCTCAACCTTCTCCAACCATGTCCGGAGCGGGAGGCAAGTGGATGGCCTCCTCCGTCACGGAGGGGCAGATCAAAAATCTGCGGAAGGCCGGATACTTGTCCGGCGACATCGCATGTCGGCTCCCCAACAAGGGGCAGCTCATCCCCACCCCCAGGCCCCATGAGAGGGTGGTGTTCCTCCCCCACTTCCTCCACGGGCTGGGCTTTCCACTTCACCCATTCGTCCGGGGGCTCATGTTCTACTACGGCCTGGATTTCCACGACCTGGCCCCGAATTTCATCCTCAACATCTCGGCGTTCATCGTCGTGTGCGAGGCCTTCCTCTGCATCCAGCCCCACTTCGGCTTATGGCTGAAGACCTACAATGTCAATCCGAAGGTAGTGGGCGGCCGCCAAGCGGAGTGCGGAGGTGCCATGGTGGGCAAGATGGCCAACGTCCTATGGCTCGAGGGCTCGTTTGTGGAGACCATAAAGGGGTGGCAATCGGGGTGGTTCTACATCACCGAGCCGCGCGACTCCCAATGGGCGGCGGTCCCTGAATTCTGATCTAGCTTCCCCACACGACTCACATCATGGAAAGAGACGGGCCCGACGTGGGTGATTCGGAAGAGCTGTCCGGACTCCAAACCTGTGTCCGAAACCTGGTGGACAAGAATCTCAAGCTTGTCAACGTAATCTAGGTTATGCTCATCGGCCGGATTCTCCCATGCCAACAACGGGCCTTCAATTTGTGGGAGTTTGATCCGGCACAGACACGAACCTTGGCGGCTCTTGACACTCGTGCGAAGATGCAGGAAGGTCTTGTCCAAGGCGCCAGCTCCGCATCCGCTACGAAGATCGTGGATTTGCTTCGCAGCGTCAAGCCAGCGAGTAGGTTATTTACCCTTCTGGGGATCTTTTTCATAGTTTGACTCTATCGGGATCTAAAACTCCCTCACCTTTGACAGGACTGGCGAAGGCGTCCGGACAGATTGATTGTCCGGCTCCTTGCCGAAGACTCCAGCGGACGCCCGATTAGCGGGGCTGCTGGCTCCGGCACCTCACGTGGTGCGGAGAAGAAAACCAAGAAGAAGGCCACGAGAACTTGAAGGAGCTCCGGCGCCAGTCTTGTCGGACTCATCGTCCGATGACTCCGAGGTGGACTCCCCCCACGAAGACGAGGACGAGGAAAAAGAGGCCTCTCTCCCAGCGAGGGGAGAGAAGAAAAGGAAGGCCGCCCCAACTGGGGAGGCCGGAGGGTCCAAGAAGGGAAGGACCCTCCCTCCGGACTACACCGCCAACGCCGACGACGGCGAAGAGGGGTGGGCACCGAGGACCAAGCCCCTGGCGAAATCGTAAGTGTCCGCACACCAGAATAACTCATGGCGTTCCATTTGTGGCACAACATTATCTAACGCCGAATATAACCATGCAGCCCGCCCAAGGATGGGCTCGACGATTCGTCGAGCGGCTCCCTGGACTCGTCGGACGTGAATAGCGCCTCACTTCCGACCGCCTCGTCTCCTCCCACCGCGGATGACACCGAGGTGGAGTCCCAAAAGGGGCCAAACCAGGAGGAGGTGGCGCTGGAGGCGCCGCAAGGCAACCTCCCGGACTCCGGGCGCAAAGGGGATAAGACCCTTAAGGGCTTTAAGTCCGGCCCTGTGCCGGACTCCATACCGGAACCTCCAGTGGTTCCGTAGTCCAGCGGGCGACCCCTTCATAAGAAGGGCAAGACTGCGACGCCGGTGACCTCCTCCAACCGGAGGCACCGGATAATTTGATGGAGGCATTCAACATCGCTTCCATCAATGAGGAGCACCACACTGTTATGAGTGTGGTGATCCAGAAAGTTCAGTCCGCCAAGAGCGGGCTGACCGAAGCCTGTGCCAGCCTTCTAACAGGCTTTGAGGTATGCATTTAAGATATGTTAAAATATTACCACATAGACAGTAGCCCCTGATGCCCAGTTTGGTGTTCGGAAAGAAAAGCCTAACTGAGGATCTAAAAGATATACGCAGAAGACTAATATAAGTATGTCAATATGGGAATGCAGGCGACACTGCTGACCTCTGCCGCATTGACTGCAGAGGTTGATGCATTAAAGCAGAGCCTCGAGCGGTCCGAGAACGAGCTCGGACTTGCCAAGAAGCGGCTCGAGGACAAGGAAGGTAAGTAATACCTTATGGGAGTGTTTAAAAAATGTGGTTGCAAAAAATGACAGGGATAACGTGAATATTGCAAGGGCCACGAAAGAGGTGGCGACCCTGAAGGAGGTGGTGTCCAAGGCCGAAAGCAATGCGGCCGCGGAGCGTACCGAGCGGGAGAAGCAGGAGGCGTGGGTGGCGGAGGTGCGGCAAGAGCTCCAGGCTCTCGTGGAAAAACACGAAAGTTTGGAGCGTGACTCAATGACTCGAGAGTCCGAGCTCGCCTCGGCCCTTGAGAGCGCCAAGGCCGCTAAGGCCGAAGCCCAAAAAGCCCTCCAGGAGATTGAGGCAATGAGGAAAATAGCGACGGCCATGGTGGGATAGACAAGGTTGCTTCTTCGTGGACCATTCGTGGGTGGAGCCCTCCGTGGACTAGTGCAACCGTTACCCTTCGTGGGTTGAAGTCTCCATCAACGTGGATGTACGATAGCACCACCTATCGGAACCACGACAAAAACATCCGTGTCTCCAATTGCGTTTGAATTCTCCAAACCCTTCCCTTTACATTCTTTCAAGTTGCATGCTTTAATTTCCGCTGCCTATATACTCTTTGCATGCTTGCTTGAATTGTGTGTAGATTGCTTGACTTGCTCAAAGATAGCTAAAATCTGCCAAAGTCTAAAATTGGGAAAAGGTTAAGTTTTTAATTGGTCAAGTAGTCTAATCACCCCCCCCCTCTAGACATACTTCAAGGTCCTACAGCCCTCAACATGTCCTCCAGAATCTGGTTGACTCTCTCGGTCTGCCCATCCGTCTGCGGGTGAAATGATGTACTGAACTCCAATCTCGTTCCCAAAGTCTGGTGCAGCTGATGCCACAACTTTGAGGTAAACTGTGTTCCTCTATCCGATACGATGGTCCTCAGAACTCCATGTAGACATACGATCCTGGTCATATATATCTTGGCCAACTTCGCACTTGTATAAGTTGTTTTCACTGGGATAAAGTGAGCCACTTTGGTCAAGCGATCAACTACTACCCATATAGAATCATATCCTGATTTGGTCCTGGGCAATCCGGTCATAAAATCCATGCCAAGTTTATGCCACTTCCATTCGGGTATCGGCATAGGCTATAGCAATCCTGCTGGCTTTTGATGCTCTGCCTTCACTCTCTGACATACATCACATACGGCTACATACTCGGCAATATCCTTCTTCATACCCGTCCACCAGAAACGTTCCTTCAAATCCAAATACATCTTGGTGTTTCCGGGGTGTATCGAGTATGGTGAGTCATGAGCCTCCTGAAGTAATCTCTGTGTTATTGGGCACATAAATACGGTCCTCAAACCATAAGGTGTCATGCTCATCCTCACGAAAACCTTTGGCCTTTCCTTTGCTCATTCCCTCTTTTATCTTGGCAATCTCTTTGTCATCCTTCTGAGCTTCTCGAATCTTTCCCAACAATGTAGACTGAACCTCCATTGTTGCAACAAAACCTCTAGGAACAATCTCCAATCGAAGTTCCCTGAGATCCTCTGCTAACTCCTTTGGTAATCCTGTACCCACTAGGGTATTAGCATAACTCTTCCGGCTCAAAGCGTCTGCTACGACATTGGCCTTGCCTGGATGATAGTGAAGCTTCATGTCATAATCCTTTATAAGCTCCAACGATCTCCTCTGCCTAAGGTTCAGCTCCTTCTGTGTGAAGATGTACTTCAAACTCTTATGATTCGTGTACACATCACAACGGTTTCCAATAAGGTAATGTCTCCGGGTCTTGAGCACATGCACTACTGCTGCTAACTCCAAATCATGCGTGGCATAATTCAATTCGTGCGGTTTTAGTTGTCGTGAGGCATACGAAACAACTCTTCCGTCCTGCATGAGCACACTTCCAAGTCCTAGGCGAGAGGCGTCGCAATACACTTGGAAATCCTTGCGTATATCCGGCAAAATCAGCGCTGGGGCTGTAGTCAAACGTTTCTTTAACTCCTAAAAGCTTGCCTCACATTCTTCCGTCCATTTAACTTGGTATCCTTCTTTAATAACTCAGTCATTGGCTTCACAATCTTGGAAAAATTCTCAATGAATCTCCGATAGTATCCCGCGAGTCCAAGAAAACTGCGGATCTCGCTAACTGAAGTGGGTGCCAACCATTCAGTGACCGGTTGAACCTTGGTGGGATCTACTGCTATACCTTCTCCTGATATAACATGTCCAAGGAATCCGACTACCTTCAACCAAAACTCGCATTTGCTGAACTTGGCATACAACTGGTGTTCCCTGAGTTTCTCGAGAACTAAACGCAAATGCTCCTTGTGCTCCTCTTCATTCTTTGAGTATACCATTATATCATCAATAAACACCACAACAAACTTGTCCAAATATTCCATGAACACCTTGTTCATCATGCTCATGAAGTAGGCAGGGGCGTTAGTCAGTCCAAATGACATGACCGTATATTCATACAACCCATACCGTGTGGTGAATGCTGTCTTTGGTATATTCCTCTCGCGAATCTTCAACTGGTGGTATCCTGATCGCAGATCAATCTTCGCAAACACCTTAGCTCCTTGCACCTGGTCAAACAAATCATTGATCATCGGCAGTGGATACTTGTTCTTGATCGTCACCTCATTCAAGGCCCGATAATCAACAACCATTCTTAGAGATTTATCCTTCTTCTCAACCAAAAGCACTGGGGCTCCCCATGGTGACGAACTCTGTCGAATGTATCCTTTTTCCAATAACTCCTTGATCTACTTCTTAATCTCCTCCAGATCATTTGCGGGCATCCGTATGGTCTCTTTGATATTATTACATGCACTGCAATAGCTCTATCAAGAACTCGATGTCTCGATCTGGTGGCATGCCTGGTAACTCCTCTGGAAAGACATCTCGGTAATCCTTCACTACAGGCACTTCCTCCTGAACAACTCCCATGAGGGTATTCACTTGGCTCCTCCTAGGCACATGCCTAGATACATACTTAATCATTTTCCCCTCCGGGGTGGTGAGATAAATCGACTTACTAGCACAGTCAATGCTTCCTCCATAATTTGACATCTAGTCCATGCCTAATATCACATCCAATCCTTGTGACACCAAGATTATTAGGTCGGACGGAAAAACATGGCTACCAATGGTTAAGGGTATCTGGTCGCACCATCGACTAGCCATATACTCCGCTCCAGGTGAACTCACTAACATAGGGGTCCTAAGGGTTTGGGTTGGTAGTTTAAACTTATCCACGAACCCCCTTGATATGTATGAATGCGATGCACCAGTATAAAAAAGAACAAGGGCGGTAAAAGACTTAACCAAAAACTTACTTATAACCGCGTCTGGATGCTCTTCAACCTCCTCCACATTAACGTGGTTCACTTGTCCTTTGTTGAAGGGATTGGGCTTCTTCCCAGCGCTCCCATTTCTGTTTCCATTCTTCCCTTCAGGGCACTCCGTGGCATAGTGTCCAGTCTTCCCGCACTTATAGCAAGTAATGTGACTTAGATCCCTTTTGGCGGGTGTGGCTGGATTGGGGCGGTTCTAATTGTTGTTTGTTCCGTTCCCATTTCCATTCTTAGAACCATTGTGGTTATGCGAACTTCCTCCGGTGTGTTTATGACCTCCATGGTTATGAACAAGTCCTCTTGAGTTCGGGGTTAGGCGAGGCTTCTGCTGAGCTCCTGAGTTATACCTCCCTTGTCCATACTTCCTCTTACGGCTCTCAATCTGCTGCTGCTTCCCTTCAATCATAAGAGCCTTATCTACCAACTCCTGGTAGTTGTTGAATGTTGCCACCATCAACTGCATGCTCATCTCATCATTCAGCCCTTCCATAAACTTCTCCTGCTTCGCGGCATCTGTGGCCACATCATCAGGGGAATAGCGAGATAACTTGCTAAACTCATCCACGTACTGAGCCACAGTACGGTTCCCCTGGCGTAAGTTGCGAAACTCTCGCTTCTTCATATTCATAGCTCCAGTTGAGACATGGGATGTGCTAAAAGCTTGCTGAAACTGATCCCAAGTGACGTTGGTATGGGGAAAGTGGCCGTATAATTCTCCCACCATGAGGCTGCTGGTCCATCCAATTGATGTGCGGCAAAGCGCACCTTCTCAGCATTTGTGCAACCTGCGGTGGTCAGCTCCCTTCCAATATGGTGTAGCCAATCATCAGCAACTATAGGCTCGGTGCTACTGGAAAACACCGGCAGCTGTAACCTCAGAAAGCGAGCTAAGTTGTCAACCGGAGGCGGGTTGTTGTTATTGTTGTTGTTGTTGCCTTGGTTCTGGACTAACAATTGCATCTAGGCATTCTGCTGCTGGATCAACTGAGTGAGTTCTGGCGGGAAGGCAAATCCGGTGTCACGTCTCGGAGGCATCTAGCGGGTTTTAGAGGGGAGAGATTAGAATAGAAAAGGGGTCTAGTGAGAAAGCACTACCCATATGCACATGAGAAAAACACAAACATTTCACTCAATCAATCATGCAAGGGCATACAAGCGGTCTAGGACTATCGTAAAGGTGCTCAACTACTACTATATACATGGGGAAATACTACTGTTATTTGGTGGTCATCTAGAAATTTTGATCGGTGGAAGAATCCATGATGTCTGCTCCAGCTTCATCTTCAAAGTCATCATCACTAGGGTCGGAGTCGGTGTCATCGATGATGATGTAGTTCTCCGGGCAAGTGGAATCGTCGTCCTCTCCTCCCGGCGCTGGGTCTCCCATCAATACTCCGATCTTCTTTATCAGGTCGTCATTCTTCTCCAATAGTGTCGCAATTTCCTCCTCGTATCCATCGCGTGTAAACTTGAGTTCTTCCTCCAGCTTGATGATCCTAGTCTTCGCCTTCTTCAAATCTATCATATCTGCGCACATATGATTCTGCTGGCGTCGAATGTGCTGGTTTAACTCCTGGATGAAAGCTGCAATGGATTTGTCCTTCTTGGTGCTGATCATCTCCCATTGCTCGTCTCGGCGCCCACATATCTGATAGATAGTGTCCTTAAGATCCTTGTTGTAGACTTCTCCAATGCGTCCCATGGTAATGTGGGCTGCCATGCTTTTGCTAGACTCCAGGTGGGTGCTTCAAAAGAAAATTCTATGGGTTTATTGGTTGGCGAGAACGTCCTTCCTGGAACTTGTACTTGAATCATCCAGCGCTCCTCTTCTGGTAAGGTGGCGTTGTACGTCCCGGTGAAGCTTGGTATTCCAATGTTCAAGTACCTAGTGACTTCCTTCAAGTGGCGTCCAAAGGGGGTGTCTTCATCCGGCTGTGCAAACTTGTTCTTCAATTCCGGCATCCTAAAGAGTAGAAAATGGAGAGAAGTCAGAAATGAGTAGAGAAGAGTGACCTATGGTTTATCTTAGTGGTCGTGTCCTACATTCAGCGTGTACTCTGATACCAACTTGTAGCGACCCGACCTCAAACGGTCAAGTCTCTGTGCTTCAGTGTCATCCCTGGATCGGTAATGCTGACATACACAGTACTCGAAGGATTTATAACAGAGTAGAAATCACACACTTATTACATCGAATGTCTCGAGAACTTATTACAATAAATATGGCTTAAGGCCATCTAATACGATAACAGCGGAAGGCTTGGAAGATAAAGTGAGTCCATCAACTCCAATGGCATAGCTGAGATGCACGGCAACGACCTAATGAACCTTACTCGTCTGAAAAGTCTGCAACATAATACGTTGCAGCCTGAAAATGGGTCACCACATGGAATATGCTGGCAATGTAACACAGTAGAGCAAAAACAGAATAATGCTATCACTACATGCATATTTGGCTGGTGGAAAGCTCTATGGTTATAGTTTTTGCGAAAAGCCAATTTTTTCCTACAACAAAGGAATAGATTTTATTTTAACTATCATGGTAGTTGAAACATCATTGAGAAGGTTCCTCCAACTCAATCCCAATTAAAGTAGTTATCAGCCCAACAATATTAATTTAGAGTGATGAGATACTTAGGATACTCCAAGTACTAGATACTCAAGATTGTCCATAACCGGGGACACGGCTAACCATGATTAGATTGTACACTCTGCAGAGGTTTGCACACTTTTCCCCACAAGACTCGATCGCCCCCGTTGGAGTTCTCGCCCTACATGGTGTTTGAGAAACGGATGACCGAGACACAGTCTTTCAGAAACATTAACTCTCTACTCCGGGCAGACCATACCAAACCTACAACCCTCTACCTACTGATCCACCTCTTCAAGAGCTTCATGTAACCTACTCAACTATGCTAGAGCCCATAATATCTTGTGGCTGCACACAGAAGTTTCTAGCATGAGAATATCTCAGTTCCCTTTGAGCCTGGGTGGCGGTCCATAGGAAAATCACATGGAACCCCGGGATTTCCAAAAATACAGGCAACACTGGATTCTCCAGGTGCCTCAATCCACCCAGATGTGTATTTAAGTTCCCACCTTAAGTTGAACCATTAATTAACAATCTCACATCTGTCATGGATTTCACTCACCCAAACCACGTCTACTAGCATATCATAGCAATATAAGAAATACCTAGAAAGTAACTCCCAAGGGTTTGAATATAACAAGGCAATAGGTTCTAACTCATCAACTACTTCCCAAACCACATGTTAATGACATCCTAATCATGCAATGTTTGAGGATTAAAACTAATGCATAAAAACTGGGTATGGAAAGAGTATGATCAATGTGTTACTTGCCTTGCTGACGGTCCGCAAAACCTAGGGACTCGTAGTAGCACGCTTCGCACTCCGGGAATTCTATCGCAAACAAATAGTAGCATACATAAGCAATCAAGCAAATATGCACGGGCAAAACTCAAATAAGAGGAATTGACAAGAAATTTCCACTTAAGAACTCCGGTTTGCGAAAAGAATCAAATCAAACGGAGCAACGAAACTCAAACTGCGAAAGAAACAAGGTCCATTTACTAATCTGGACTAAAGTCAAATTTACAGTACCAAAATGTTGTTCAAGTTGATTAAACGGGAAGAGGGTCTTGAGACGAAGACCTGGGCGCTTGAAACGCCTGATTTCGATAAACGAGCGAAAAGATAAACTGAAACGATAATCGGATCAGAAATCGTGATCGAAAATAATCGCGGAAAAATCCGAGAAAAAGAAAACTGACGAACAGGCTAACGAACGAACGTTCGTTGTCTGTAACTATCAAGCGAAAGCCGTCCGTTAAAACGAACGTACGGACGAGCGTCCGCTAAGTAACTAAACTGAGAAAAACTGGCGAACCAATCTAAAAAAACGAACTAGGGTTTCTAAAAAAACTGGATCGGTTTTAGAAAAAAAACCGGCGGCGGCAATGGCGGCGTTACCTCCGGCGAGGCTCCGGCGGCGGCGGCGGGGTTGGGTGGTGGTGGCGGCGGGGTTGGGGGGTATTTATGGAGGGGGAGGGGGGTGGCTTGGAGGAGGGGGCAAGGCGGCGGGGAGGCAGAGTCCCGACCGGACTCCGGGTCGAGGTGCAATTTTTCTAATGCAAATAAAATAGCAATAAAATCCGAATAAAATCAAGTAATTGATTTTAATATTTTTCCTCCAATATTTCAATTATTTTGTTGAAGTCATATTATCCCCTCTCATGTATTTTAATAGGAAATATTTTTGGAGAGAAAAATAATTAAAATCAAAATCCTCGTTTCAATATTTGATAAAAATCAAATATGAAACCCGGGAAATCCCCAACTCTCTCCGAAGGTCCTTGAGTTGCTTAGGATTTCGAGGATCGCGAAACGAAATGCAATAAGATATGATATGCATGAATGATCTATGTATAACATTCCAAATTGTAAATTTGGGATGTTACAAATATGCAAAACCCTAAGCTTGGGGATGCTAATTTTGCTATGTCCACTACTTATTGTAATGATCATGATTGGGGTGACAGTGCATGCTTCTTATGATATTGAAAATTTGTTGTAACGCCCCGGATTCGATGCGCCAGGTGTCCGTCAGTTATTTGCCGTCTTTGCCATGTCATGTGCTTGCGTGTCTCTCTTTGCCATGTCATCATATGCATTTCATATCATGTCATCATGTGCATTTCATTTTTGCATACGTGTTCGTCTCATGCATCCGAGCATTTTCCCCGTTGTCCGTTTTCCAATCCGGCACTCCTATGTCTCCCGGCGCCCCCTTTTACCTCTTTTCATGTGCGGGTGTTAAACGGTCTCGGAATGGACCGAGGTTTGCCAAGCGGCCTTGGTATAGCACCGGTGAACCGCTGTCAAGTTTCGTGCCATTTGGAGGTCGTTTGATACTCCAACGGTTAACGGGTAACCGCAAAAGCCTCTTTGTTTGCAGCCCAACACCCTTCAAAAGTGGGCCCATAACCCATAGGTTCGGTGTCGGCAGCCTGGGCTAGCAGAGGTGGATGTCGTTTGAGTTTCGTTTATGTTTCATCTGTAGTGGGATGTCGATCTTGTATATGGTGTTGATGTATTCTTGTGGCATTTGTGCCTTATGTATGTATCCCTACCTATTATGTAATGTTGATGTAATGATATCCACCTTGCAAAAGCGTTCCAATATGCGGGTCTATCCTTGGTGGGACCGTCGAGTTCCTTTGGATAGGGTCGCATATTAGGCGTGACAAGTTGGTATCGAGCCTCGACCGACCCTAGAGCCCCTTGATTGATCGTGTAGTTTGGCCATTGTCGAGTCTAGAAGAAAACTGTTTTTCGGTCTAGTTATATCGGAGTAGGAATTCTTTTTACTCCTCGGTCCTTAAATCGCTCTGGTGAGGAATCTTGGCGTAGGTGTTTTGAATTACTCCTCTTCCCCTTCAAAATTTTTCTTTAGGATCACGCAGTTGTTTTTTTCGATCGTTGTTCCTCAGCTCTTTTCATCCGGTGCATTTCTCGTCAAGTCGACTCGACCCTCTTCATCTTTGAGTTCAATCCCCAGTTGTCCTTGTTTTTCCCACCGCCCTCCCTTTTTCTTGTTGGAACGGAGTCCGTGTCAGTATCCATTCTACTCGTGCGAAGTCTTTGCTTTCTTTCCTCAATGTTTCCAACCGGTGTTTTCTCTTCAAGATATTCGTCGGTTTCCCCTTCCAAGTTGCCTTTGTTTTTCCCGCCCTCCCACCCTCTTTTCTTCCCGGAGTCTGAGTCTCTCTCGACAATCAATTCCATTCGTGTGGAGTCTCTTCAGTCCTTCATCAATCATCTCAACCGGTGAATTCTCGTTTTGTACGTCATTCTTCATCTCTTTTTCTTTTCCGGCGGATTCAATTCAAGTTATTCAGGTTCATCATATTCTTTCCTCGGCTCAAGTGTTTTCCCTGCTCGTTCGCCTCTCGCCAATTTATCCTTCCGGAGTTCCGAAGACATATCAGGAGATTCGTCTGTGTTTTAATTAATTCGAGGTTGTCACCTCATTTAAATATTTCAATCATTCCGGTGCATCATCTATCTGTTCAACATCCCTTTCCAACGGTGTTTTCTTTTAGTGGGCCCTAACCCACAGGTCTTTTCCCAGGATCTTACCTGACTCTTCTAATTTCCCGGAGGTATTCTCAATTCTTTTCGAGTTTGGCGTAAGTATGAATTTCATCGATCGATGCCATTTCCAAGATCGATTTCAAATCATTTTCATTGTTGGCTCAACCTCTCTGTTTTCTTTCTTCGGAGTTTCTCGGTAATTTTGGTGGTGTTTATAAATGCGTCTTTGAAGACCGTCGTAGATTTTTTTTCTCTTAAATCTTGTCCGTTCTCCCGGAAATTCGCGGTGCTAGCTCGATGTTATCATATCTAGTTGTTTCCAGTTGTGCAATTCTTTTCATCCATCCGGAGTATTTCAGAAGTTGATTTCTATTTCTTTTCACCGGAGGCCATCATTCCAGTTATCGTTCTCTATTTATCCCAGTGCTTCGTTCAAGTGTTCTTTAATCAACTCGTGATCTCTTTGTTCTTTTGCATCTAAATCCCCTCGAACATATTTGTTTTTCTAATTCTTCCCGGTGATTCATTCTCTCTTTCGTCAGCCATTTTCAAATTCTTACGGCGGTTCATTCAAGATTCTTTTTCTTTGATTATCATTTAATTCATGCATTCTTTCCAATCCTACCGGTGGTTCATGAAGACTTTCTCAAGTTCTGTGCTATCCCTTCTCAATCCTTTTTCAACGAGAATAAGTATTATGCCAAATCCATTTCATGTCATCAATTTAATTTGATGAAGGATAAGCATACAATAAATCTTATTCTTATTTCATCCAAGTGATTTCCTTCGGAGTTTGTTCTTGATGAATAAATTCTAATTCCAAGTGTTTTTAATCTTTTCTTATCCGGAGTTCAGTTTCCTCGGCCATTTCGTCGAAACATCCTTTTAAATCATCGCAACGCTCATCTTATTCTTTCATCCTTCATTTCTATCTTATCATCCTTTTGTTACCGGAGTTCTTCATGGTGGTTCTTCATGATTTAATTCCTTCTTCAAGAGTTCATCAAGATTCTTGTTGGCGGAGTTCAAGTATCTTTTCTTCTCGCATCTTGTAGTGTAATTAATTCTCCGTACTCTTTTGAAGTGGAGTTTTGCATCTTTTCGTTCTTCTCAGCTATTCAATCTTTGCCGCTTGTGGTTGGTTATCACCTCATAATTTCTGAGATGTTATCCATAAGTCCACAACAAGCTTATTCCTTCGTTGTTGATTTTCTCAACAACTCCAGTCAATCCTTCCTTCTAAGTTCTTTTCATTCAAATTCTTTCAATTCTTTCCGGAGGCTTTGCGTTGTTCATCTCGTCAAGTGCCATCCCATCTTGTGAAGTTCTTGTTCTATTCTTTCCATTTTTAACCGGAGTGCTTTCAGAGTATATCGTGTTTTCCATGAGCATTTGATTCTCGTCATTCTCGTCGTTCCTCTCTTTTTCTCGAGTGCTCTCGATTCTTTGATTCTTATCTTGAGTTCTTGTTTCACCTCATCCTTTTTCTCTTCCGTCTCGGTCCTAAGATCTCGGGACGATATCTCTTGTTAGTGGAGGAGTGTTGTAACGCCCCGGATTCGATGCGCCAGGTGTCCGTCAGTTATTTGCCGTCTTTGCCATGTCATGTGCTTGCGTGTCTCTCTTTGCCATGTCATCATATGCATTTCATATCATGTCATCATGTGCATTTCATTTGTGCATACGTGTTCGTCTCATGCATCCGAGCATTTTCCCCGTTGTCCGTTTTCCAATCCGGCACTCCTATGTCTCCCGGCGCCCCCTTTTACCTCTTTTCATGTGCGGGTGTTAAACGGTCTCGGAATGGACCGAGGTTTGCCAAGCGACCTTGGTATAGCACCGTGAACCGCTTTGTCAAGTTTCGTGCCATTTGGAGGTCGTTTGATACTCCAACGGTTAACCGGGTAACCGCAAAAGCCTCTTTTGTTTGCAGCCCAACACCCCTTCCAAAGTGGGCCCATAACCCATAGGTTCCAGGTCGGCAGCCTGGGCTAGCAGGGTGGATGTCGTTTGAGTTTCTGTTTATGTTTCATCTGTAGTCGGATGTCGATCTTGTATATGATGTTGATGTATTCTTGTGGCATTTGTGCCTTATGTATGTATCCCTACCTATTATGTAATGTTGATGTAATGATATCCACCTTGCAAAAGCGTTCCAATATGCGGGTCTATCCTTGGTGGGACCGTCGAGTTCCTTTTGGATAGGGTCGCATATTGGGCGTGACATTTGTTTAAGCCTCATGATGAATATGATATTGATAATCATGTTTGCAATAATATTGAAAGTGGGTTTGGAAGAGTGTCAACTCTAGGAAATAATGATCCCACTACTTTTGGTAATGATCAATCTTATGATTTTTTTTATAAAAGTGGGCTTGGAGAGGTCATGACTTTATTTGATGATAATCCCACTATTTTGGAAGAGTGTCAACTTTGCATGCATGTGGATCATGAAGAGAAAATTTTATGTGATAGCTATATTGTTGAATTTGATTATGATCCTACATGTAATTATTATGAGAGAGGAAAATATGGTTGTAGAAATTTTCATGTTACTAAATCACCTCTTGATATGTTGAGATTTCTATTGTTTCTTTCTTCTTCCTTGCATATGCTAGTTTTTGCTTGTCTTGATAATTTATTTGCTTCTAAAATGCCTATGCATAGGAAGTATAATAGACTTAAACTTGTTTTTCACATGATACATGATGCTCTCTTCGTGTTTCAGCTGCTATCTTTCATGTGAGCATCATTAAAATTATCAACACCTAACTAAAATGCTTTAAAGAAAAGCGCTTGTTGGGAGACAACCTATTGGGGATATTACCACTAGGGGTAAACTGGCCAGAGCAGGCCGGGTTAACTTCACCAGTAGTTGAACATGTTAAAGCCCAAGTAGATAGCAGAGGGCCTATGGCCCATAGCCGGTTCACGCCAGTAGCTATAAACCGACGTCAATATGTATCTTGTGTTGTAAGTTAGGAATAGTAGAGACGGAGCCGGATACGTCTATGAACTGGCATCGGGACTCTGTAAACCGACGGGCATCACGCATGTATATAATGGGACGACCCGGCGGCGGTTTGGGACAGACAACAACAACTCGAGGCCTAGGCGAAGCTTGTTTGCTCCCTAGTCATCGAAACCCCATCAATTCCATCACAACTAGACGTAGGCTTTTACCTTCATCGAAGGGGCCGAACTAGTACAAACTCTCGTGTCCTTGTGTCCGCTTTAACCCCTTCAAGTTAACCCGTAGTGATGGCTCCACGACTAAGTCCTTTCACGAAGACACCTGCCGTGACAAACCCACGACAGTTGGCGCCCACCATGGGGCTATCGCACAATGGTTTGACGTTCTTGGAGGGCAAGTTCGAAGGACTCAAGGGCTATGCTGTGGGCTGGATGACCAAGAGTCGTCATAGCAAGCTCTACATTGACGACGCAGGATGGGGCCCCGAGGCCGGCTCAATTGAGTATGGGTACCGGGTCGCCTTTGGGGGCATACACGTCTTCATCGGCAAGATCGGTGAACCGGTTCCTGAGCCGGACATCTGCACCGACCTCGTCGAGACGGCTCAGCATGCGAGATCTACCAAGGTTAAGCCGGCCGTGAAGCGTGCCTTCGTGGGGGTCATCCACGGAGGAGAGTATGAGGACGGATCGGGATATGGTAGCGAGACCGTCGTCTATTCCGGCGACGAGTCCTCAACCGGAGAAACCGAATTACTGTATCAGTTGAAAGACGACCGGATTGGGGGCTGTTCCGATGGCGACAGTATTTCGGACCCCTCCGATCTGCCCAACCGGGTTGGAATATTATGGCCGGTACACAAGCTGCGATCCACTCTTCGACCACAACAGCAATGTTGTCTGGATCATCAGCGGCAGCGGCAGCTGGGGCAGAAGGTCCCGTGCGCCCGCCGGCTCAAGTCTTATCTGATCTGTTTGATGCGCTAGCTGTGCTCATGGCAAAGGCCAACCCAGTGGATCAGGATGCCCACAATGCAGAAATTGCAAAGGTGAGGGAGCAGATCGCTCAGGCCAAGGCCGACCTGGCAGCTGAGAACAACAGGATGGCATGAGCGCGAGGGCCACTTTAAACGCCAGGCCTATAAGCTTATCTTTGGATCGAGCAGCGTCACATGAGGTCTTGAAGCGGAAGCACAGGTCCCGCTTGCCTTCGGTTTTCGACGCCAGAAACCTCTTTCACACCCCAGGAGCAGGAACCAGTAATCCGCCGGAGGTAAACCGGGCGGAGGCGCCTGGGCCAGGCGCGCCGGTCCAACCTCGCCTAATGGAACCTCCTCGGCAGAACAACATCGTACCTCAGCCGGTCCAGACACCTCCGGGTCATTATTCCAATCCTATGGACAGTCTTGTCGCTGCCACTTCACGATTGGAGGCCATCCCGATCGAAGGTGATTCTCCGCAGGCGGTGGAGACACGCCGTGTCAAGGAACTCCTTCGGACCGCTCTTATTCAATAGGAGGCATACTCATACAGCCGTGACCGGATTCATTCCACCCCTCATCCGAGCCGGAGCTACAGCAGGCGTGTGGAGGAGCCGGCCATATCAAGCAATGCACGGAACCGTGAAGCGGCCCGTGGCAATAACCCGACAGGCGGTCTTCGTGATCCTCAGGAAGTGGTAGACCGGGCCCGGGCACGCAGGGAGGCCGAGTTAGCAGCACAAGACGAGGCACGTCAGCTTACGCCGGTTCGTCCCACTATCTCAGTCGAGCCAGGGGTCACTTCTAGTTCCTTGGGGTGCCTGTCTCGTCCCGCTCTCGCAATGTGCGCCACCTAAAGACTTCAAGGGTCCGCAAGGTACCAAATTACACTGCCGATTTGTCTCCAGAAGCATGGGTAGAGACTTACGAGATGGCCATGGAGATGCTAGATGTGGATGAGGCCGCGTGTGCAAAGTACTTTACCATGATGCTTGAAGGGACGGCTCGTACTTGGTTAAAAGGTTTGCCACCCAATTCTATCAGCTCATGGGCCTAGTTGCGAGCCCGGTTTATCCAGAATTTTAAGGATACCTGTAAACAGCCCATGTCAATAGTGTACTTAGCGGCCTGTGTCTAGGAGGATGGAGAGTCGACAACCCATTGGGTGCGCCGTGTCTCGGAAATTTTGCACTCGTCAGACCGTATCAACGCTGATTCTGCAATTATAACTCTGGAAGGCAACTGCCGGTTTAAGCCTCTAAAGTTAAAATTGGGGCGAA
Source organism: Aegilops longissima (assembly GCA_021605205.1). NCBI lineage: Eukaryota > Viridiplantae > Streptophyta > Magnoliopsida > Poales > Poaceae > Aegilops > Aegilops longissima. Next base: position 544,688,654 of record CM038679.1, on the reverse strand, counting down.
TGAAGCGGTTTTGTAACGACATGGGCACCCTCATGGGCGCTCTAGTGAAGTATGCTGATTCTGATAGTACCAAGGATCCCGAGTCTGAAGATGACAAGGCAGGGAAGGGAAAGAAGAATAGCAACTCCAAGGGGCAGCAACACAACATGGCAGGTCATGGGAACGGAGGCAAACGTAAAGCAAATGGCAGCATAGATTTTGTGGCTAATACTAACTCGCAGGACAAGGGTCAGCGACGCAAGGGTAAAGCAGCGAATTGCGGTGGAGCTCCAAATCCTAACCCGGATCGCCTAAACTATTTGTTGAACCAGCCCTGTCCAAATCATGGGACGAAGGAGGTGCCGGCCAACCACCTTTGGAAGGACTGTTACATTATGCAGGAATTCAAGAATTCTAATGCTTTCCGTTATGATCACGGGTCAGGTGGCGGTTCAGGATCTGGTTCCCATGGGCCGGGTCACGATGGAGGAGCTTCTGGTTCAGGCTTCAATGGCAATCAGGGTGGACATAACAGTCAGAATGCTCATAATAACCAAGGTGATTACAGCCAGCAGCAGCAGTCGGATTATCAGAGCCATCCAAAGCAGTTGAATAGTGGGCAATATCATGTTTTCACGACTAGCTTGGATAAGCAAGACCAGAAACTCCATAAGCGAGCGGTGAATTCTGTTGAACTGGCCGTACCGCGTTATTTACGCTCGTCGGAACAACCAATCGTATGGAGCAGAGAGGATCACCCTCTCCGGGTTGACAATCCGGGTCAGCTAGCATTGGTGGTAGCCCCTCAGGTGGGAGGTTATAAATTCACCAAAGTACTCATGGATGGAGGGAGCAGCATCAACATCTTATATTATGAGACCTTTCGCCGTATGGGGTTGACAGAGAAAAATCTTAAACCGTCCAATACAGTATTCCATGGTGTGGTACCTGGCAAGTCAGCATATCCTGTTGGCAAGATAGCTCTGGAAGTGGCCTTTGGGGACGATCATGATTCCCGATCCGAGACGCTGACTTTTGAAGTGGTTAAGATCCGGAGCCCATATCATGCTCTGTTTCGGTGGCCGACTTATGCCAAATTCATGGCACGTCCTTGTTATATCTATTTACAGCTCAAGATGCCGGGTCACAAGGGCACAATAACGGTTGATGGAAGCCGCAAGATTGCTTTGGAATGCAAGGAAGGTGATGCGGCCTATGCAGAATCGGTTTGTGCTACGGAGGAGTTAAAATACTACAAGGACAATGTTGATCCGGCGGACATCACCCCGTTGAAGAAGCCAACTACAGAGCATGATCCAGATTTAAAGTTCAAATCGGCGGCTGAGACTAAGCTTGTTGACTTCGTGCCTGGCGATTCGTCCAAGCAGTTCACTATCAGTGCCAACTTGGACCCAAAATAGGAAAGCGCGCTCATCAAGTTCATCCGTGAGAATCGGGACATTTTTGCATGGAAGCCTTCTGACATGCTAGGTGTACCGAGGGAATTCGCTGAGCACACTCTTAATGTTGATCCTAAGTACAAACCGGTGAAGCAGTTTCTCCGCCGGTTTAACGAGGAACGGCGCAAAGCTATTGGAGAGGAGGTGGCCAGGTTCTTAGCGGCCGGTTTTATCATTGAAGTATTCCATCCAGAATGGCTTGCCAATCCGGTGCTGGTTCTTAAGAAAAATGGCACTTGGCGCACGTGTGTGGATTACACAGACCTTAACAAAGCCTGTCCAGCAGACCCCTTTGCCCTCCCCCGCATTGACCAGATTATCGATGCCACCGCGAGATGTGAGCGTTTGAGTTTTCTGGATGCATATTCTGGTTATCATCAGATCAAGATGGCAGTTAAGGACCAAGATAAGACAGCGTTCATAACTCCCTTTGGAGCCTTCTGCTATGTATCTATGCCTTTTGGGCTCAAGAGCTCCCAGGCAACTTATCAACGGTGTGTACAGAATTGCCTTCATAAACAGATCGGCCGTAATGTGCACGCCTATGTGGATGATATTGTGGTGAAATCAAGGGAGAAGGAGACGCTGATTGACGATTTGAAAGAAACCTTTGGTAACCTACGGACTTATAAGATGATGCTCAACCCGGCCGTCGTTTTGGTGTACCGCGAGCAAGTTATTGGGTTTTCTTGTGTCCAACAGGGGAATTGAAGCTAATCCGGAGAAGATTACAGCTATCACCTCCCTGGCTAAACCGAAGTGTCTCAACGATGTTCAGCGCTTGGCAGTACGGATTGCTGCGCTAAGCCGGTTTATCGGCCGCCTCGGTGAGAAGCGATTCCCTTGTACCGAATCTTTGAAGAAGACGGATCAATTAAATGCGAGTTGACTCTTGATGAAGCATTTGAGGACTTAAAGCGACAATTAGCCAATCCACCCGTTCTTGCAGCTCCGATTGACAAGGAACCATTACTGCTATATGTAGCGTCTAATGCTCGTGCAGTCAGCGTGGCTATTGTGGTGGAGTGCAAAGAGGCAGGCAAGGAGTATCCGGTTCAGCGTCCGGTTTACTATGTCAGCGATGTCCTTATTGAGTCCAAGCAAAGGTACCTGCATTGGCAGAAACTAGTGTATGGAGTTTTCATGGCGAGTCGGAAGCTTAAACAATACTTCTAGGGACATCCTATCACAGTGGTCAGCTCTGCTCCTTTGGGAGATATAATTCAGAACAGGGAGGTGACTGGCCGGATTGCAAAGTGGGCTATAGAGCTTGGGTTGCACGGTTTGCAATACGTACCTTGGACGGCGGTCAAATCTCAAGCACTTGTTGATTTTATCAATGATTGGACGGAGCTACAAGCACCTGAAGAGAAGCCGGATCACACTTATTGGACTATCCATTTTGATGGGTCCAGGCAATTGGAGGGCTCGGGGGCTGGAGTCGTATTAACTTCCACGCGAGGTGATAAGTTCTGTTACGTTCTCCGCTTAATGTTCCCTTGTACTAACAATGCAGCTGAGTATGAAGCTTTGCTCCATGGTCTTCGGATGGCAAAGGAGATGAATCTCAGCCAGGTTAAATGCTTCGGTGACTCGGATCTGGTGGCTCAACAAGTTTCTGGCACTTGGGATTCTAAGGATCCACTCATGGCAACCTATCGTCGTGAGGTGGATATGGTTGCGGGCCACTTTAAGGGTTACCAGGTGGATCATGTGGACAGACGGAAAAATGAAGCGGCGGATTCCTTAAGCCGGCTGGGCTCTCAGCGTAAACCGGTCCCGCCTAACGTCTTTTTAGATGTTCTGCATAACCCGTCCGTCAAGCTCCCTGGTGAAGAGGATTTGGCTATTCCTGATCCGGAGGCTCAGTTGGTGGCAGCCCTACATGTCATACCGGATTGGATAGTTCCTTATCTTGCGTACATGAACCGGGGCGAGTTACCAGAGGACGAGACTCTGGCCAGGAAGATAGTCCGGCGATCCAAAACCATGACCATTATCAATGGCGAGTTGCATCATTGCAGCGTATCAGGAGCGTTTCAGCGCTGTGTGTCCCCTGAGGAAGGCTGTGAAATTTTGCGTGAAATCCATGAAGGGGATTGTGGTCACCATGCCGGTTCAAAATCTCTGGTAGCTAAGGCATTTCGTCCACGCTTTCTACTGGTTGACTGCCCATCTTGATCGGAGGACCTAGTGAGACGATCGATGGCTGTCGAAAATTCTCAAAGGCGCACTCATGTGCCGGCTCAAGAATTGAGAATGATTCCAATTACTTGGCCGTTTGCGACTTGGGGCTGGATATGGTTGGACCCTTCAAAGGTCCAAGGACAAGAAGACCCACCTTTTGGTGGCGGTGGACAAGTTTACAAAGTGGGTTGAAGCGGGCCCGTGAGCAAGTGTGATGCAGCCACGTCGGTTCAATTCATTAAAAAGGTGATTTTCGGTTTGGCTTTCCACAGGTATCATTACGATAATGGTACCAACTTGTCCAAGGGCGCTATGAAGGAGTTTTGTGGCGTGAGCACATACGACAGCGTGTCATCGATAGCTCACCCACGGTCAATGGCCAGCGAGAGGGCTAACCAAGAGATCTTACGAGGCATCAAGCCCCGACTTATGGTTCCTTTGCAACGAACGCTGGGATGTTGGGTTGAGGAGTTACCATCTGTGTTATGGAGCATCAACACCACACCCAACAGGTCGACAGGATACACACCGTTCTTCATGGTCTGCGGAGCGGAGGAGGTCCTCCCCAATGATATCCGTCACGATGCACCTCGTGTAGCGGCGTATGTTGAAGCGGACAACGAGGAAGAACAGCAAGACGCTTTGGACCGGTTGGACGAGGAGCGTGACATCGCCGCCGCCCGTTCGACGATTTACCAGCAGGATCTTCGTCGATATCACAGTCGCCGAGTTAGAATCAGAACCTTTCAAGAAGGATATCTGGTGCTTCGACTCATCCAAGACCAGACTGATATGCACAAGTTATCCTCACCTTGGGAGGGACCTTTCGTTGTCAGCAAGAATCTGCACAACGGGTCGTACTATCTGATTGATGTTCGAGAGCATAAAGACTCACGTACGTCAGAAGAGGAGACCAACAGGCCCTGGAACATAGCTCATCTTCGGCCTTACTATACTTGAGCCATAGGCTCTGCTTATGTACATATTATGACAATGTATATATTATGATCAATATAATAAACCGGAGCCCTAGCTAAAGCGGGGTCTCTGTTCTTTTTATATCATGTGTGGTTACACGGAGTTTTTATCTTAAAGCGACCTCCGGTTTACCCCTTGAGTTAGCTTTTTCAAGAAAGTTTTGTATCATGTATCTAGGAGGCTTGGTCGTATCTGAACCAATGCAACACCTTTAGACCGGCGAAAGCCACAAGATCACTTGGGGACTTGGTCATGTCTGAACCAGTCACGCCTTTTGATCGGCCTAAGGCCACAGAATCACTTGGGGGCTTTTGATCGAACCCGAACCATCGCTACACCTCTTGATCGGTGTCATGCCACTGCATCATTTGGGGACCTTGGCTGACTTGAACCATAGCTACGCCTGTCGAGGGCTTGGTCGCGTCCGACCACGGTAATGCCACTTGATCGGCTCAGATAGCCTCTTTTTTGCAAATGATTCTGTTTGTCTTTGCTTGAGATATATTTCTCTTATTTGCATATGTTTTGTTGTGTTCTTATACCAACAACTGCTAAGCCGGTTCGACTGTCAATTGACGGAACACGGACTATTCTTGATCCGGAGACATCTTGCCCGGTTTGATTTTCTGCTAACCTCCTATTTTGGGGTAATGCTAGTCTTTTCTATAAACCGGAACGGTTACTTGGTAACCCGACCTTATATTCACAGGAGCTGTCCTCCTGCGACAATGGTTTTCTTAAAATGCTCCGGTTTACGATTGGCACAACCAACTTCATGGCCTACGATGGCAGGTATCATATATTGTTATATTTGATCATATGTTTAAATCTAAGAAGTTATCTTTGATTTCATATACAATCGATATTATGACCCGCCTGGTGGTACAACCACAACGGTGTTTTAAGACCTTTTTGCAGATAACGGTTTAACATTGATGATTCAATGGAAGCATAAGTTGCAATACGTATGCACGAAGGAATATCCACACCAAGTGTGGCAGCTAGTCTATTACACGGCATCATGGTGCCCAGATGAGATAATTGTTTTCCATCATATCATAATGAAACAACAAATATAAACCGGTTTCCGGTTTACGCTTGGTCGCCAGCTTGCTCTGATGATTGCGGATCATTCTGCGCCGCTTCAGCTTCTGCTCCTCTACCCAGCGGCTGGAAATCAACAATTGTCCAGTCGATTCCCATTAATGCTTGAAATACAGCTTCATCATCGATCAGCAAGGACGATTCAATGTCAGGAGCGTAAGTATGCTTACGGATTGGAGGGATAAGATTCTCCGCTTCAGGAACTGGTGCAGCCACTCGTTTATTTTGACCATCAAATTGAGCTTGATAGTGGGACAAATTTGCCTCTTCACCAATTGACAAGCGGAGGAGCACTTCGGTTTATAGCTCGGAGATCCTCTTCACTGAATTCTGTCCGTCCTCCTTCACACTTGGGAAGCCTTGGGCGCTTCAACAGATCAAAATCTGGAACCCATGCTTTTGCGGATTAAAGGCGTTTATAAGCGCCGGTTACGGCAGCAGATTTCTTCAATTCTTCAATCCGGGCAGGAAGCATTGACAACCTCTTGATGGTGTCCTGAATCAAGGTCGGGGCGGGATGTTGTGAAGCGGTCAGAGATGATCCGTTCTTGGCGCTGTATCTGATTGTTCTATCAATGTATAGGTGGCTTTCGGTTTCTTCCGCACGTCGATCCCAAGTGGCCAATCGTGTCCTGAATCATTCAAAGGGTGGGTAAACCGGCTACAATATGAGGAGACATCGTTACTGCAGAACATAAAAATGCTTACCAAAGACGGCAGCGGTCATAGCATGCACTTGACGCTTTACGCTGGTCAACTCATCTACTACCGGTTTGAGTGCAGCTTCAGCCTTTTCTGCCCTTTGAAGTAAAGCGGCCTTTTCATTGGCCCAATCTGCCTATTCCTTGTTGAAATCCTCTTTAAGCTTTTCCATGACGCTTAAAGCGCTGGTTAATTCGTCTTTGGCTTTTGAGGTTTCAGTCTGTTGAGATTTCAGGTTTTCTTGAAGATCAGCAACTTGGCTTTCTTTCTTCCTCAGGTCACCCTGCACACAGGTCATTGATTAAAGATTATGATGCAGAATTGAAGTACCAACCACATAACAGGTTAGGCCCTTGGTACTTGGGGGCTAATGCATATTTTCTTTTTATCCTACAAATTTCATATAAGTCCCAAGATCAATACAAGTATTCTATTTGGCACTTGGGGCTAATGTGTATTTGCTCTACCTTCTGGTGGCACTGGAATTCTTACCGTACAAAGTCCCAGTTTAGCTTACTTAAGTTAAACCAGCCCTTGGGGGCTACAACCTCAAAGTAAAACTTCATTCAAAAAGGGTTAAAGTCCCGGTTTAAGTTACTATCTTCAAACCGTCACTTGGGGGCTACTGGAGTTGACAGATTGAAATACGCAAGAAGAGTCGTATGAAATTTACCTCATATTTATCCTTCATCATTTTTACCAAACCAGCTTTACAATCACGGCTGGTATATAGCCGATTCAGATAGCCGGAATATATTTCCTGAGGGTCCAGAGTAGCAAAAGTGGCTAAATTAGTGTTCCATTTGCCTTTACCAAAGGCTGCAAACTCGTCTTTTGTGGTGTGTTTGGACAAAACGACTGGATTGCCCGGATCAGAATGACCGAAGCCAGTAATAATGACATCATCATCCTTGGCTTCACCGGTTCGCATTGGAGTCGCCGGATTGCCGGTGTGCTTGGAAGGGCTCGTTGTCTTATCAGTTTGGACAGGGCTCGTGGGTTGATTAAATGGGCCTGAGGCATCAACATGCACATCTTCAGCAGCAACGTCATGGTCTTGCGGTGGTGCGTCGTTCATCACATCATCATGGATAGGTTCTTCCGGTTCTATCGTTCTGGCCGGTTCAGGAGTGTCATTTTCTTCCGTCGCTTTGTCCAGACGAGCTTTTTTGCTGGGCCTAGGCTTGGTCCTGAAAGTGAAAAATGGATGAATCCAGTAAATATGGAAAGTACTATATCAAGCAGAATTATCAGTAAAACGGCTCACCCAAGCACAATCTTGAGTGGTGGGAGCTGGGTGGCCGAAGACTCGCCGGAAGAAGAATGAGAAGTGCCCTGATAATCAGAGTCAGAGGGATTAAGAGGTTGCCTAAAACAACCCGCTTTAGGATAAGCATTGACGAAACAGTTAGAGACCTCTGAACGGCGTTTCCAAACTGGACTGTTCGGTAAATCGGCAGAGGTAACTACCTGACCGCTATGCCGGGTTGTGCGGAGAGCTTCGTGCTGTTGTGTCTTCATAAGAAAGTTTCGGTCCAAGTAAGCAAGGGGATGAGAGAATTTAACTTTCCGGTTTGCTCGATGGATTTTTAGTGAAGGTAAAGGATTTGAATCGGAAGAAAGAGTGATTACCTCTACAAATCGGCATGATGACCTCGACTTCATCGACAATAATTATTATCAATAAGGCGTGTGAAAAGTAAACCAAGTGGGTCAAGGTCTACCTCAAGGTCCGGATTACCCACATCGTCATCACCGGAGGATCGGAGGAGGCGGTGGTTCTCTTCGGTGGGCGGTTTCTTCACAACTCGGGTCTTGGGCGGATTGCCTTCTCCGGTTTCTCTGAGGAGTCTTTTGCTCAAAATGGATCATCACCTTGTTTGAAAGGAGTTAAAGTTAACAGAGGGTATTTAAAAACATGGCAAGATTTCATAAAGATATATGATATGAGGCTTACAATTGGCGGTTTGTTCTTAGCGAGAAAAAGGAAGCAGGCGGTTTGGCGCAGCGATCTCGAGTTCATTCAACATCTTCTTAACAGCCTCAGTGACTTCATCGTATGACAGCTGGACTTCAATGTGCCGTAGAGGGTCTTTTAAGTCTTCTGTGTATTCGCACATCAAACCGGAGCACCGGCTTAAGGGTAGTACGCTCCAAGATATCCAGCAGCGGGCAAGGTCAACTCTGGTCAGCCCATTAGCCATGAAGGCCCAGAGCTTGGATAATTGAGGAGCATATTTGCTTCTCTCCCTTGCAGTCAATCTTTGAGGGAGAGGATGTGTATTGCTTAACCGTTCCAGACGGTAACCCGGCAAGGGGTTTTCTCCATCAGGTGAAGTATCTTTGCAGTAGAATCATGTAGCATTCCATTCTTTGGGATGGCTGTGCAGTTTGGCGTGAGGATAAGTAACTTCTTTTCGCTTTTGAATCGCCATACCGCCTAGTTCTGTGTTGGGGCCGTCTGAGAATTCGGTGCGGCGGTTTAGATGGAAACAATCTCTGAATAGTTCAACTGAGGGCTCCTCTTGAAAGAACACCTCACAAAGCACTTGGAAGTGATAGATATTGGTTACGGAGTTAGGGCCAATATCTTGTGGATGCAATTGGAAGTTGGTCAAGACATCCCGATAAAACTTTGAACCGGGTGGACTGAAGCCCGGGCGGATGGTCAAGAAAACAACAACTTCTCCATCTTTGGGTTCCGGAACACTTTCCGGGCCAGGGACCCTCCAGTGAATGACATCTTTTTTTCCCAAAGTACCAATTCTGACTAAGTTCTCCAGCTGCGTCTCGGTCACTCGAGAAGCGACCCAGTTACACTCATATACTTGCTTGGCCATGGTACAGTCTGCAGAATATTTATACCGGTTCAAAGATATGTTGGAAAGATATATACCAATGCATTTAGTATTAAACTAGAAGAAGTTATTTATAAACCGGAGTTCTGCAAAGCGGCAGTATTTAGCTAAAATTACTGGCGGTTCAGTACGGGGGCTAATGGTATATGCCGAGTTATCAGTTTTTTCTACAAAACTAAACCGCCCGGTTTGAAAATGATGCAGAATCAGAACTGCGGTGAAAACAGGTTTCACAGTATTGCTTAATAGTTATCGGATCTGGAGCATGTTCAGAAAAAGAAGTGAATATTCAAGATTTGAAAAGGAGCAGATGCTGAATCCATGAGCAAAAATACAGATCGATCTATGGCCCTGAGTGGCGTAAGGACAAACAGATGGTAGAAGTTGTCGTTACATGGGTCCAAGATTCTGAGTTTATCGAAGACGCTATATGAGCGAGAAGCATCTGCCGAACGCTGAAGAACACAAGAACCCTAGAACAGATCTACGGGGGGAAGGAAAGAAGGCTTACCAGAGCTGTGGAAGAAAAGGAAGGTCGCCGCAGTATTCTGGTACGCTCAGGTTGATGCAGCAGCCAAGGACGGTGCTGAGGTCGACGGCGGCGGCGGAGCTCTGAAGCAGGGCGGCGCAAGGAAGACGAAGAAGAAAGGAACGAAGGAAAAAAAGAAATGACCCCTCGAGCCTATTTATAAGGCAAGGGACATGTGTCAGGCGCGAAAATCGAGGAGCCGTGGGCTTGGAAGCGGAGCTGCCGCCTCGATTCTCGTAGATCTATTAACAAAAGATACTGTGGATAACTTTATGACAGGTGACGTCAAGCCGGTTCACGACGATCAGAGAAGATGACATCACGGCGGTTTACCAGATAACACAAAGATGCAGAAGACGAAGTTTTTTTTACCAAGGATTGACATGAACCTGTTCAAATCAATCTGGGGCCTAATGTTGGGGATATTACCACTAGTGGTAAACCGACCAGAGCAGGCCGGGTTAACTTCACCAGTAGTTGAACATGTTAAAGCCCAAGTAGATAGCAGAGGGCCTATGGCCCATAGTCGGTTCACACCAGTAGCTATAAACCGGCATCAATATGTATCTTGTGTTGTAAGTTAGGAATAGTAGAGACCGAGCCGGATACGTCTATGAACCGCCGTCGGGACTCTGTAAACCGTCACCCATGTATATAAGGGGACGACCCGGCAGCGGTTTGGGACAGACAACAACAACTCGAGGCCTAGGCGAAGCTTGTTTGCTCCCTAGTCATCGAGACCCCATCAATTCCATCACAACTAGACGTAGGCTTTTACCTTCATCGAAGGGGCCGAACTAGTATAAACTCTTGTGTCCTTGTGTCCCCTTTAACCCCTTCAAGTTAACCCGTAGCGATGGCTCGACGACTAAGTCCTTTCACGAGGACATCTGCCGTGACAAACCCACGACACAACCCAATATTTTTCTTTTTTGTTTTTATGAAAATACACATTATTACCCCTATAGTAATTGTGTTTTGGTGTTTTTAATTAGTGTCTGTGCCAAGTAAAGCCTTTAGGATACTTTGGTATATCATTCATTTGATCTTGCTGAAAAACAGAAACTTTTGCACCCAGAAACATAATTGATCTGAGCTGCTGGAACGTGATAAAATCCTGAATGTTTGACAAAAGATGATATATGAATTGCCTCTGTTGTCCTAATTCTTCAGAATTTGTGGAGTCACAGAAGTATACGAAGTTTACAGATTACAACAGACTATTCTGTTTTTGACAGATTCTGTTTTCTATGTGTTGTTTGCTTATTTGATGAATCTAATGGTAGTATCGGGGGGTATGAACCATGGAGAAGTTGAAATACAGTAGATATTACACCAATATAAATAAATAATGAGTTCACAATAGTACCAAAAAGTGGTGATTTATTTTCTTATACTAACGAATCTCATGAGTTTTCTGTTGAGTTTTGTGTTGTGAAGTTTTCAAGTTTTGGGTAAAGATTTGATGGATTATGAAATAAGGAGTGGCAAGAGCCTAAGCTTGGGGATACCCAAGGCACCCCAAGGTAGTATTCAAGGACAACCAAGCATCTAAGCTTGGGGATGCCCCGGATGGCATCCCCTCTTTTGCCTTCGTCTACCGGTAAATTTACTTGAGGCTATATTTTTATTCACCACATGATATGTGTTTTGCTTGGAGCGTCTTGTATGATATGAGTCTTTGCTTTTTAGTTTGCTACAATCATCCTTGTTGTACACACCTTTTGAGAGGGACACACATGAATCATGATCTATTAGAATACTCTATGTGCTTCACTTATATCTTTTGAGCTAGGCAATTTGCTCTAGTGCTTCACTTATATCTTTTTACACCACGGCGGTGGCTTTATTTTATAGAAAATTTTGAACTCTCATGCTTCACTTATGTTATTTTGAGAGTCTCTCTAAACAGTATGGTAATTTTCTTAGGTTATGAATTTAGTCCTAATATGATGGGCATCCAAGAGGGATATAATAAAAACTTTCATATAAAGAGCATTGAATACTAGGAGAAGTTTGATTCCTTATGATTGTTTTGAGATATAAAGATGGTGATATTAGAGTCATGCTAGTGAGTAATTGTGGATTGGTAGAAATACTTGTCTTAAAGTTTGTGATTCCCGTAGCATGCACGTATGGTGAACCGTTATGTGATGAAGTCGGAGCATGCTTTATTTATTTATTGTCTTCCTTATGAGTGGTGGCCGGGGACGAGCGATGGTCTTTTCCAACCAATCTATCCCCCTAGGAGCATGCGTATAGTACTTTGTTTCGATGACTAATAGTTTTTTGCAATAAGTATGTGAGTTCTTTATGACTAATGTTGAGTCCTTGGATTACACGCACTCTCACCCTTCCACCATTGCTAGCCTCTCTAGTACCGCGTAACTTTCGCCGGTGCATTAAAACCACCATATATCCTTCCTCAAAACAGCCACCATACCTACCTATTAATGCATTCCCATAGCCATTCCGAGATATATTGCCATGCAACTTCCACCTTTTCGTTTATTATGACATGCACCATTATTGTCATATTGCTTTGCATGATCGTAAGATAGCTAGCATGATGTTTTCATGGCTTGTCCATTTTTTGATGCCATTTGCTACGCTAGATCATTGCACATCCCGGTACACCACCAGAGGCATTCATATAGAGTTATATTTTGTTCTAGTATCGAGTTGTAATTCTTGAGTTGTATGTAAATAAAAGTGTGATGATCATCATTATTAGAGCATTGTCCCATGTGAGGAAAGGATGATGGAAGCTATGATTCCCTCACAATTTAGGCTGAGTCTCCGGACTTTACAAAAAAATAAAAGAGGCCAAAGAAGCCCTGATACGTCTCCAACGTATCTACTTTTCCAAACACTTTTGCCCTTGTTTTGGACTCTAACTTGCATGATTTGAATGAAACTAACCCGGACTGACGCTGTTTTCAGCAGAACTGCCATGATGTTGGTTTATGTGTAGAAAAGAAAAGTTCTTGGAATGTACTGAAAATCCGCGGAGGCACCTTTTGGAATTTATAAGAATTTCTGGCCGAAAGAAATACATCAGGGGGCCCAGGACCTGTCCACGAGACAGGGGGCACCCCCCTGTAGGGCGCGCCCCCTATCTCGTGGCCCCCCTGGACCTCCACCGACGTCAACTCCAACTCCATATATTCACGTTCGGGGAGAAAAAAATAAGAGAGAAAGTTTCATTGCCTTTTACGACACGGAGCCGCCGCCAAGCCCTAATTTCTGTCGGGAGGGCTGATCTGGAGTCCGTTCGGGGCTCCGGAGAGGGGGATTCGTCGCTGTCGTCATCATCAACCATACTCCATCACCAATTTCATGATGCTCACCGCCGTGCGTGAGTAATTCCATCGTAGGCTTGCTGTACGGTGATGGGTTGGATGAGATTAACCATGTAATCAAGTTAGTTTTGTTAGGGTTTGATCCCTAGTATCCACTATGTTCTGATATTGATGTTGCGATGACTTTGCTAGGCTTAATGCTTGTCACTAGGGCCCGAGTGCCATGATTTCAGATCTGAACCTATTATGTTTTCATGAATATATTTGTGTTCTTGATCCTATCTTGCATGTCTATAGTCACCTATTATGTGTTATGATCCGACAACCCCGAAGTGACAATAATCGTGATACTTCTCGGTGATGATCGTAGTTTGAGGAGTTCATGTATTCACTATGTGTTAATGCTTTTTTCCAGTTCTCTATTAAAAGGAGGCCTTAATATCCCTTAGTTTCTGTAAGGACCCCGCTTCCATGGGAGGGTAGGACAAAAGATGTCATGCAAGTTCTTTTCCATAAGCACGTATGACTATTTACGGAATATATGCCTACATTACATTGATGAATTGGAGCTAGTTCTGTGTCACCCTATGTTATAACAATTGCATGAGGAATCGCATCCGGCATAATTATCCATCACTGATCCATTGCCTACGAGCTTTTCATATATTGTTCTTCACTTATTTACTTTTCCGTTGCTACTGTTACAACTACTACAAAAAACCCAAAAACATTTATCTTTACTTTTTCTACTGTTACCTTTATTATCATACCACTTTTGCTACTAAACACTTTGCTGCAGATACTAAGTTATCTAGGTGTGGTTGAATTGACAACTCAACTGCTAATACTCAAGAATATTCTTTGGCTCCCCTTGTGTCGAATCAATAAATTTGGGTTGAATACTCTACCCTCGAAAGCTGTTGCGATCCCCTATACTTGTGGGTTACCAAGACTAATTTCTGGCGCCGTTGCCGGGGAGCATGGATCTATCCTCTGAGTCACCTAGGATTTATATCTGTTGATCACTATGAAGAACTTGAAAGACGCTAAGACCAAGATTTTTCCCTCAACTACGAGGGGAGGTAAGGAACTGCCATCTAGCTCTGCACTAGATTCTCCTTCTGTTATGAGTAAGCTTGCGACACCTAAACCTGCTACTGCTATGAATTCTGATATGTCACATGTTATTGATGATGCCACTTCTGCTATGCATGATGAAACTACTTCTGTGCGTGATACTACTTTGCCATTAGGTGAATTTCTTGATGAACAACTTGCTAGAGTTAGGGGGAATGAAATTACTGAGGATCCTACCACTGATGATAGTGATGATGAAGGTTCTCCCAATGATTATTTATTACCTGTTGTTCCTAAGGGTTATGTTATGAATGAAGCAGCTGCTATGGAAATTCTTGCTTGCAATGATAGAAATGATCTTAAGAAATTATTAGCTAAATGGAAGCAGCAGTCTCTTAATGCTAGAATGAAACCCGATCCTGCTTTTGCTAGTTCACCTATCTGTGTTACAGATAAGGATTATGAATTCTCTATTGATCCTGAGATTATTACTTTAGTTGAATCTGATCCTTTTTATGGCCTTGAATCTGAAACTGTTGTGGCACATCTTACAAAGTTGAATGATATAGCTAACCTGTTTACCAATGATTAGAAGTCTCGCTATTTATATATCCTTAAGATATTTCCGTTCTTATTAAAGGGTGATGCTAAGACTTGGTATAATTCTCTTTCTCCTGGTTGTGTGTGTAGTCCCCAGGATATGATTTATTACTTCTCTGCTAAATATTTCCTTGCTCATAAGAAACAAGCTGCCTTGCGGGAAATATATAATTTTGTGCAAATTAAAGAAGAGAGTCTCCCACAAGCTTGGGGGAGGCTTCTCCGGTTTCTTAATGCTTTTCCTGATCATCCTCTTAAGAAAAATGAAATACTTGATATCTTTTATAATGGACTAACCGATGCTTCCAAGGACTACTTGGATAGTTGTGCTGGTTGTGTTTTTAGGGAAAGAACAGTCGACGAAGCTGAAATATTACTGAATAATATGTTGACTAATGAAAATAATTGGACTCTTCCCGAGCCAGTTCCTGAGGCAATTCCTGAACCAATTAAGCCAACTCCCGAGCCTATTCCTAATCCCACTCCGAAGAAGAGAGGTGTTTTATTTCTCAGTCCTGAAGATATGCAAGAGGCAAAGAAATCAATGAAAGAAAAAGGTATTAAAGCTGAAGATGTTAAGAATTTACCACCTATTGAAGAAATACATGGTCTTAATATACCGCCTGAAGAACTACATTGTCTTGATAACCCGACACAGGTAGTAAAGGTAAATTCTCTCTATAGATATGATAAAGTTGAAATACCCTCTACTAAATTTCATAGCCCATGCTTAGATGAATTTGATGACTTTATGGCTAGACAAGAAAGTTTTAATGCTTATGTTGGTAGAGAATTAAAGAATAATGCTTTCGAGATATGACGTGTAAGTGATAATCTGGCTAGAGTTAAAGATGAACTTCACCTTGTTAGCAAATATGCTTCTATGGTTGCTACTCAAGCTGAACAAGTACTTAAAGCTCAAAATGAATTGCTTGATGAATTAAATAATAAAAATAACTTTGCTGTTAGAGTGGCTACTAGAACTGGTAGAATGACTCAGGAACCTTTGTATCCTGAAGGCCACCCTAAGAGAATCGAGCAAGATTCTCAGAGAAATAATTTAGAGGCACCTAGTTCTTCTAAGAAGAAGAAAAAGAAAGACGATAGGACTTTGCATGCTTCTAATGAACCTACTGTAGACACACCTGAGAATCCCAATGATATTTCTATTTCTGATGCTGAAACACAATCAGGTGATGAACATGAACCTAGTGATAATGTTAATAATAATGTTCATGTTAATGCTCAACCTAGCAAAGACAATGATGTAGAGATTGAACCTGCTGTTGATCTTGATAACCCAGAATCAAAGAATCAACGTTATGACAAGAGAGATTTTGTTGCTAGGAAGCACGGTAAAGAAAGAGAACCATGGGTTCAGAAAACCATGCCCTTTCCTCCTAAACCATCCAAGTCAAAGGATGATGAGGATTTTGAGCGCTTTGCTGAAATGAGTAGAACAATTTTCTTACGTATGCGCCTAACTGATATGCTGAAAGTAAATCCTTATGCTAAGTATATGAAGGATATCATTACAAATAAAAGAAAAAAACCGGAAGCTGAAATTTCCACCATGCTTGCTAATTACACTTTTAAGGGTGGAATACCAAAGAAACTTGGAGATCCGGGTGTTCCAACTATACCATGCTCCATTAAAAGAAATTATGTTAGAACTGCTTTATGTGATCTTGGAGCCTGTGTTAGTGTTATGCCTCTCTCTTTATATCGTAGACTTGAATTGAATAAATTGACACCTACTGAAATATCTTTGCAAATGGCTGATAAATCAACTACTATACCTGTTGGTGTTTGTGAGGATGTGCCTGTTGTAGTTGCAAATGTCACTATCTTAACGGACTTTGTTATTCTTGATATTCCCGAGGACGATAGTATGTCTATTATCCTTGGTAGACCTTTTCTTAATACTGCAGGGGCTGTTATTGATTGCAACAAAGGCAATGTCACTTTTCATGTTAATGGTAATGAGCATACGATACACTTTCCGAGGAAACAATCTGAAGTTCATAGCATCAATTCTATTGAAAAAGTTCCAACTATCATTTTTGGAGGTTTTGAATTTCCTCTTCCTACTGTCAAGAAAAAGTATGATAATCTTATTGTCGGGGATTTTCATATCCCCGTTGAGGTAACTTAGTGTTATTCGAAATTTCTCCGGTTCCGTGTGATTTGGAGTGAGTTTGTTAACAAGACTTGATCAACCTTGTTAGTGGATTCATTTTGATGATCACGAGATGGATGAAACTAGAAGGCACAACCTTCTGTACCCTCTTTTTACTTTCTGTTAGTTAGATTAAATAAAGCAAAAATAGTATTATCTGTCTGTTTTCTGAATTATCCGTGCTCCAAATGCCCTGCAAACTTAGTATTTTTTCTGGAATATTTGAGGATTTTAGGCACCAAAATCACTGCAGGAGGGGCAAGCACTAGGCCACGAGAGAGGAGGGCGCGCCCCCCTGTAGGGCGCGCCCCCTGGCTCGTGGGCCCCTGGTGGCTCCCCTCCACTTATGCCAGCACCCACCACTTCATCTTCTACCCAAAAAAATCCCCATCCAGCTCAAGCACGAGTTCTAGCTCGTTTTGCTGCGATTTTCGATCTCTTAGCTCAAAGCTCCATTCACAAAACTGCTTTGGGAGATTGTTGCTTGGTATGTGACTCCTCCATTGGTCCAATTAGTTTTTGTTCTAGTGCTTTATTCATTGCAAATTTTTTCTGCTTAGGTGACCATGTTCTTGAGCTTGCATGTTAAAATTTTGAGGTCCCAAGCAATTCCAATGCATGATATAGGCTCTAGGCACTTATAGGAGTAGTTGCTATCAATCTTGTTAGTTTTATTCACTTTTATTTTGAAGTTACTAAAATTTCAGAAATTTTCAGAAAAATAATTATGCTTAGAAGATTATACCAAGGTGGTTCCTCGGCAAAGAAAGGGCCAAGGATTGCTATCGTGAGCAAGATGTTGAATTGCCGAGGAAGCAAATGTACGGGCTTGTGAGTGGCCATCCGATGATTTTATGGTCAAGTAGGCTTCAAGGAGGAATTTGACGCGTAAAAGCGTAATGCCGAGCTGGAGGACTTCTTACAAGATAAGTGTCCTCAATACTATCAATTGACTGATTCCTTTGTGCGGATGTTCCAATATAACTGTACGCGTAATACTCCTAGTGTCATGTTTGATATTTATGATACATCTTATACCATGGATTTAGAGGATTTCACAACTGCTTGCAAACTCCCGCAGTGGGGTAATATCAATGATCCTCGCAAATCTGAATTTAGAGATTTTCTTGCTAGTATTACTATGGGAGAATCTAGGGACATAACACAAGCTACCATAGGGAGCATTCATTTTCCTGCTATACATTATTTCGCTCTCTTTGTTGGTAGATGCATTAATGGTAAGGACGAAGTATGTCACATGTGTGTCCCTGATCTTTGTGTCCTCAAGAGTGTTGTGTCAGGTTATAAAGGTTATAACTTGGGGGCAATAGTTGCACGTAGGTTGCGGAATAATAGTAGAAGGGGGGATTTATTTGGAGGAATTCATGCAACCCGTGTGGCTAATTTTCTTAATATAGCTCCACGAGAGGGGGATATGACTTTACCTCCTGTTTATTTGGATAAAGAAGCTATGTTTAATCATCATTTTCTTGAGAGGAATGAACAATTCCTCCATTATCGACTAATCTATGATAGACGCAACATCGTCCCTGTTACTCTTCCTGCCCCCTACCTTTTTGATTATCAGGCAAGAGGAAGATATTTTATCACCAGGGAAGAAGCAGCTGAATACGAGAGGGGAATGGAAGCAGCCTGCCAACACG
Organism: Aegilops longissima; assembly: GCA_021605205.1. Classification (NCBI taxonomy): domain Eukaryota; kingdom Viridiplantae; phylum Streptophyta; class Magnoliopsida; order Poales; family Poaceae; genus Aegilops; species Aegilops longissima. The sequence continues at coordinate 544,670,035 of CM038679.1, read as the reverse complement.
CTGCTGCTCAGGAGGCTGTTGCCTCTGCATCTCAGTACAACCCTAATTTCACTTATGGATATCAGCCAGGCGGTCCTTGGTATTAGACCAACTTAGGCCAAAAGCCTAAGCTTGGGGGAGTACGTATTTCTCACCAACTTTACATTCATGTTCACACGCTAGTCATGGGTGCTCATACTCTTTCATTGTATTATCCATGCTAGTTTAAATTTCTTTTTCTAGTTTTCTTCTTGTGTGTTTGATAAACCTTGAGAAAAACCAAATTTTTTTTTGTTAAGTTTAATTTCCATGCTTGTAGTAGAGTTAAAATGAAAACCCAAAAAGATTTCTAGTTCTTCTTCTTACTTGTTGGGAGCTTTCCCGTGTAAATAGTTTTATTTTCTTTTCTTTCTTTTGGGGGTCGAGAAGACCATATTGAAAATGTTTAGTGGCACTCATATGCATGATTGTTTATTTAACTTAGAGCCCATTTTACCCTATCTTCTCTCTTGAGTTGAATGCTTGCAGATTCTAGCTTAGTCCAATGCACGTGCACTCTTATTGTTATACACATCGTTCGGTCGTGCAAGTGAAAGGCAATAATGATGATATATGATGGAATTATTGGGATGAGAAAAGTTGGTATGAACTCGACCTCTCTTGTTTTTGTAAATATGATGATTCATCGTTCCTGAGTCAGCTATTATGAAGTAAACATATTTGCAATGACATTTAGAGATTATAGTTGCTTGTGCCATGCTTGATTAGCTATGAGTTATAATGGTTTACCTTGCGTGCCAACATGCTATTAGAATAATTATGATGTGGTATGATGGGATGGTATCCTCCTTTGAATGTATTGAGTGACTCGACTTGGCACATGTTCACGCATGTAGTTGAATCAAATCAACATAGCCTTCATGATATTTATGTTCATGGTGGATTATGTCTTACTCATGCTTGTACTCGGTGTGAATTAATTTTAATGCATGCTTACGACTATTGTTGCTCTCTCAGTTGGTCGCTTCCCAGTCTTTTGATAGCCTTCACCTGTACTAAGCGGGAATACTGCTTGTGCATCCAACCTCCTTAAACCCCAAAGTTGTTCCCTATGAGTCCACTATACCTACCTATATGCGGTATTTACCTGCCATTCCAAGTAAATTTTTATGTTCCAAACTCTAAACCTTCAAATGAAATTCTGTTTTGTATGCTCGAGCAGCTCATATTACAACTAGGGCTGCCTATATCTGCCATGCTAGGTGGGTTATTCTCACGAGGAGTGGACTCCGCTCCTCATTCACGAGAAAGGGCCGGTAACCGGGATGCCCAATCCCATGATCCAAAAAGATCAAAGCAAATCAAAATAATTAAACAAAACTCCCCCAGGGCCATTGTATGTTGGAGGCACTCGATGTTTCGAGCAAGCCATGGATTGATTCTTGTTGGCGGTTGGGGGAGTATAAACCTTTACCATTCTGTTTGGGAACTGCCTATAATGCATTTAGTACGGAAGATACAACCATCTCATAGTTGTTGCGTTGACAGCAAAAGTATGCCGCTCAAAATGTTATTCAATCTCTATTTTAAAATCGAGCTCTGGCACCTCTACAGATCCCTGCTTCCCTCTGCGAAGGGCCTATCTATTTACTTTTATGTTGAGTCATCACCCTTCTTATTAAAAGCACCCGCTGGAGAGCACACTGTCATTTGCATTCATTATTAATGGTTTATACTGGGTATGACTTGACTAGATCTCTTTTACCATGAATTACAATGTTTAGTCAGTTCTTGATCTTTAAAGGTGCTCTGCATTTATGTTTTGCGGTCTCAGAAAGGGCTAGCGAGATACCATTTTGTTATATCATGTTATGATTATTTTGAGAAAGTGTTGTCATTCGAGTTTTATTATTATGGCTCGCTAGCTGATTATGTTATTGATATGAGTAACTGTGAGAGCTAAATGTTATTGTGAGTATGGTTAGTTCATAATATTTGCTGAAAATTGAATGCTGGCTTTTCATGTTTACAACAACAAGAGCAAACCGAGTTTGTAAAAGTTTTTCTTTATCACTTTCAGTTTATCAACTGAATTGCTTGAGGACAAGCAAAGGTTTAAGCTTGGGGGAGTTGATACGTCTCCAACGTATCTACTTTTCCAAACACTTTTGCCCTTGTTTTGGACTGTAACTTGCATGATTTGAATGAAACTAACCCGAACTGACGCTGTTTTCAGCAGAACTGCCATGATGTTGTTTTATGTGTAGAAAATAAAAGTTATCGGAATGTCCTGAAAATCCATGTAGGCACTTTTTGGAATTTATAAGAATTTCTGGGCGAAAGAAATACATCAGGGGGCCCAGGGCCTGTCCACGAGACAGGGGCGCCCCCCTGTAGGGCGTGCCCCCCTATCTCGTGGGCCCCCTGGACCTCCACCGACGTCAACTCCAACTCCATATATTCACGTTCGAGGAGAAAAAAATCAGAGAGAAAGTTTCATCGCGTTTTACGACACGGAGCCGCCGCCAAGCCCTAATCTCTCTCGGGAGGGCTTATCTGGAGTCGTTCGGGGCTTCGGAGAGGGGGATTCGTCGCTGTCGTCATCATCAACCATACTCCATCACCAATTTCATGATGCTCACCGCCGTGCGTGAGTAATTCCATCGTAGGCTTGCTGGACGGTGATGGGTTTGATGAGATTTACCATGTAATCAAGTTAGTTTTGTTAGGGTTTGATCCCTAGTATCCACTATGTTCTGAGATTGATGTTGCTATGACTTTGCTATGCTTAATGCTTGTCACTAGGGCCCGAGTGCCATGATTTCAGATCTGAACCTATTATGTTTTCATGAATATATGTGTGTTCTTGATCCTATCTTGCAAGTCTATAGTCACCTATTATGTGTTATGATCCGACAACCCCGAAGTGACAATAATCGGGATACTTCTCGGTGATGACCGTAGTTTGAGGAGTTCATGTATTCACTATGTGTTAATGCTTTGTTCCGGTTCTCTATTAAAAGGAGGCCTTAATATCCCTTAGTTTCCGTAAGGACCCCACTTCCACGGGAGGGTAGGACAAAAGATGTCATGCAAGTTCTTTTCCATAAGCACGTATGACTATTTACGGAATATATGCCTACATTACATTGATGAATTGGAGCTAGTTCTGTGTCACCCTATGTTATAACTATTGCATGAGGAATCGCATCCGGCATAATTATCCATCACTGATCCATTGCCTACGAGCTTTTCATATATTGTTCTTCGCTTATTTACTTTTCCATTGCTACTGTTACAACTACTACAAAAAACCCAAAAACATTTATCTTTACTTTTGCTACCGTTACCTTTATTATCATACCACTTTTGCTACTAAACACTTTGCTGCAGATACTAAGTTATCTAGGTGTGGTTGAATTGACAACTCAACTGCTAATACTCAAGATTATTCTTTGGCTCCCCTTGTGTCGAATCAATAAATTTGGGTTGAATACTCTACCCTCGAAAGCTGTTGCGATCCCCTATACTTGTGGGTTATCAAACCCACAAAAATAATGAGAGAAAAGAGAGAAGAGACAATGTTACTATGCTTTTTCCACACTTGTGCTTCAAAGTAGCACCATGATCTTCATGATAGAGAGTCTCCTATGTTGTCACTTCCATATACTAGTGGGAATTGTTCATTATTGAACTTGGCTTGTATATTCCAATGATGGGCTTCCTCAAAGTGCCCTAGGTCTTCATGAGCAAGCGAGTTGGATGCACACCCACTTAGTTTTTTTTTGAGATTTCATAAACTTATAGCTCTAGTACATCCGTTGCATGGCAATCCCTACTCACTCGCATTGATATCTATTAATGGGCATCTCCATAGCCAGTTAATACTCCTAGTTGATGTGACACTATCTCCTTCTTTTTGTTTTCTCCACAACCACCATATTCTATTCCACCTATAGTGTTATATCCATGGCTCATGCTCATGTATTGCGTGAAAGTTGAAAAAGTTTGAGAACATCAAAAGTATTAAACAATTGCTTGGCTTGTCATCGGGGTTGTGCATGATTTAATACTTTGTGTGATGAAGATGGAGCATAGCCAGACTATATGATTTTGTAGGGATAACTTTCTTTGGCCCTGTTATTTTGAGAAAACACGATTGCCTTATTAGTATGCTTGAAGTATTATTGTTTTTATGTCAATATTAAACTTTTTTTTTGAATCTTATTGTCGGTGTACTAGAGTAGGGGTACCCTAGTGTCCCGAACTCGTGCACGGACAGTTGCAGCACCCCGCGGCAGGGCTGGCCTAGTGACCGCCAAGATCCTCAGCGGCTCCTTTTGGAGCCAATCAAGAACAAAGTACTCAAGGCCCCGGCAAGAGGAGCTTGCCGGGAAGGCCACTCAAGGCATGAAGGAAACAAGGCCCCGGCAAGAGGAGCTTGCCGGGAAGGCTTGGTGAGCGACAAGCTCCCGAGCGCGACAAGGATTCAGCCGCGGCAAGATACTTGCCGCGGCAGGCGACCTCTCTTCATCTCTGCTCCAGCTCATCCGCCAACGTGTCGCCGTGGGGCTATTCCAGGCACGCGTGTCAAAGGGCTGTGCAGCCAGCGGGGAGCGGCGATAAGCGGCGCTGACGAGCTACCATCGTGGCAAACGGAGGCGCACTTGACGGTCCCTATTGCCTTTGTTCACGCGACGAGGGACGGGCATTTATTACTCTTGTCCCTTGCCGTCGAGTTAGGTATAGATCATTGTACCTTTGTACAAAGCGGTGTACCAACCATTGTTTTTCCTATTTTACCCTTGTCTACTTGCCACCTGTGGTGACCCCTTGAACCTATAAAAGGAGGCCCATGTGCAACGTAGAAAGGGTTCGGCTCCGTTTTCAGTTCATTCGACTCATTCGAGACCACACTCACTCAGGCTAGGTTTTGTAGCTCCCATTGCTCCCTAGCAAGAATACAATCAACCAAGCAACAGTAGGAGTATTATCTCTCCGGAGAGCTCCGAAGCTGGGTAAATCTGCTTGTGTGCATCGCCTCGATCCACTCTTTGTGCAATCTACGCCCCTCTCCGAACCACAAGGGACTCGGTCCCATAGGTGTCCGTGGGCCACGATCAGCTTCCCCGACATCTTTGGCGCGCCAGGTAGGGGGCGTCGAGGCTGTGTGAACCCGATCCGGCGTTCACGCGAGCAGTTTCTTCATCATCTTCGTCAACATGCCACCGAAGAAGAAGGCTTCGGCGGCAGCAGAGCCGTCCGCGTCAAACCCACCACCACCGGAGCTGACGAGTGGTGGGGAAGACGCTGGCGGAGGAACGGGCGTCGCCGAGGGAGCCCACGACGCTGCCAGGTCCAAGGACAAGGCGGCGCAGGCTTCGGCGTCCGAATCCGCACCGCGTCCATCTCAGGAGGCGCGGGACCGACAGTGTCATGGTGCTCGCAGCGCCATACGCTCGTTGGATCAAGGCCAAGCTGGAGAATCCCGAGGACCTCGAGACCCGCATGCACGCCAGCATGCTGGTACGAGCGGAGTACGATCGCTTGGGCGGGATGCTGCTCCTCCTAACTTGGTTAGAAGTTTGAGCATATCCCATTCCTCGCGCCGTACACCTTTACCACCCACCACTCCAGCGGAAGCCTTGGCGAGAGCTCAACTCCTTCTAGACTACCCTCCAACGGCCGACAAGGTCGACGAATGGAGGGCCACCATCCAGAGTCTCATCGGCTTTGCCAATGGCGACGTCCCGCGGCAACCAACTGCGTCCTTGCCGCGGTGAGACGACAAGGCACGAGTCGGTGGCGACGAGACCTGCGGGGGTGACACCACCATGCACTCCCCTTCCCGAAGGCCAAGATCACCAGCTCCTCGGATCCACCTCGACAGCGACTCCACCGCGTCGTCGGATCCACGAGCTCGCCGTGATCAGCGCCAAGTTCTTAAGAAACGGCAACAAGAAGACGCTCGAACCCGAATCGAGCGCCGAAGAGAAGCACAGCGTCAATCGATCAGCGCTGGGCCTGCTGTTGACATGCATGCGCCCGAGAACGGTGACTTGCCAGACGCGGTAGGTTGCCCTGCGTTCACCCGTGAGCTGCGGCAAGTCCAGTGGCCCGACAAGAAAAACTTCAAGCCAGATGTGCCAGAGAAGTATGATGGCAGGACACACCCATCAGAGTTCCTCAGCATCTACACCATTGCGGTGCAAGCTGCGGGGGGACGAGACGACAAGATCCTCGCCAACTACTTCCCTCTGGTGCTCAAGCCAAATGTCAGATCTTGGCTCATGCACTTGCCGGACAGCTCCATATCTTCTTGGGCACATCTGTGCCATCAGTTTGTCGGCGCCTTCACAGGCGGCCACAAGCCTCATGGCCAAGAGAGTGACCTTCACCTACTCGCCCGGAAGGAAGGAGAGTCCCTGCGCAAGTTCATTCAGAGATTCAGCCGTGTGCAGTACAACATCCCAGACGTCCACCCTGCCGCGGTGATCGGTGCGTTTCATCGAACGTCGCGGAACCGCAGGATGAGGAGGAGATGGCGATGTGCAAAGTCAAGGACGTCAGTGAACTGTATGCCTTGGCCGACAAGTGTGCACGGGCTGAAGAAGGAAGAAGACTCCCAGGGGAGAATGTTGGAGCAGAATCTGACAGTGAGGAGACCGCCCCGGCAAAAAAGAGCCGGCGGCGGAACAACAGAAAGAAGAAGAGTAAAGAGGTACTAGTCGTCGAGCAGTCCGGCTACGGAAGTGGCGCCAAGAAGCCTAAGGATGGTGGCTCCGGCAAGGAAGTTGCCGCTGACACCGACCGCCAAGCTGTGGCGGCCGCCGACAAGCAGGACGGCTCTGGCAAACAGTACTGTAAAATTCACCGCACCAAGGGCCATGACCTCCAGAGCTGCAAGAAGGTCGAGCAGCTTGTAGAACTGCAGAAGGCTGAGTACGAGCGGCGAGACAAGGAGAAGGCCCAGGAAGCTGCTGTGGCAGCTAGCAAGAAGAGACCCGGCCGGGGAGGACGCCGCGGCAAGGCCAAGCAGCGGCAAGGAGACAGACCTCCCCGCGGCCGCGACAAAGATGAAGACGATGATGATGATGAAGACATGGAAGACGATGAAGCTGATGAGAAGGAGTTTCAGAAGGCAACAGAGGTTCTCTGCGTAGACGGTGGTGCTTCTCTGCATACCTCACACCGCCAACTCAAAGCAATGGATGCGTGAGGTCAATGCAGCAGAACCATCCGTGGAGTCACGTAGACCTCTGAAGTGGTCCAGCACGCCCATCGTCTTTGACATTGAGGACCACCCTGATCGCATAACTGCGGTCGGGTGCTTGCCGATGTTGGTCTCACCAACCATCCGCAACCTCAAGGTCACTAAGATGTTGGTTGACGGCGGGGCGGCTGAACCTGATCTCCTCTGCAGTACTCGAAGCTTGGATCCCGACAATGAGCTCGAAGACCGGCACTTTCAAGGAATCAACCCAGGAAGGAGCAAGCCGAAAGGGAAGATCACATTGCCGGTAACATTTGGCAGTGAATTGAATTTCAGGACTGAGAGGGTCACATTCGACGTTGCTGATTTCCCATTGCCCTACAATGGAATACTTGGCCGTCCAGCACTCGCCAAGTTCATGGCAGCCTCTCATTACGCCTACAACTTACTCAAGATGCCCGGCCCGATAAGCGTCATTTCTGTCCATGGCGACAAGAAGGATGCGCTTATCTGCGCCGACAAGATTTACCGGGACGCAGCAGCTGCGACAGATAGCAAATCACTTGCCGCTGAAGCTCCCGGGGCGAAGAAGAAGACCACTTTGTCCGGCAAGAGCTCTGATGCCCACTCCGGCAAGCGCACCTCCTCGGAGTGCTGCGCTACCGTCGAGGACGCACCATCGAGCTCCACCGGCAAGTGCAAGAAGATGATGGCAGCTCCGCCGAAGACCAAGAAGGTGTCCGCCAAGGAGGACGGCACGGTGGTACCTTCACCATCGATTGCCACGCTTGACCCTAAATAGGAAGGCGAGCTCGTTGCTTTCTGCGGCGAATGTCGATGTGTTTGCATGGCAACCATCGACATCCCGGTGTTCCTGAAAGTAATTGAGCACCACCTAGCTTTCTGTCCTCACGCGCGGCCCGTCAAGCAAAAAGTCAGGAAGCAGGCAGTGGAGCGCCAAGAATTCATAGCAGAAGAGATCAAGAAGTTGGAAGCAGCAGGCCTTGTTAGAGGAGTCCTTCATCCCACGTGGTTGGCCAATCCGGTAGTTGTACGAAAGGCAAATGGGAAATGGAGACTTTGTATTGACTTCACGGATGTTAATAAAGCTTGTCCCAAAGACCCATTTCCCTTGCCGCGTATCGACCAGATTGTTGACTCCACAGCTGGATGTGATCTGCTTTCATTTCTTAATGCATATTCAGGATATCATCAGATCTTCATGGCAGAAGAGGATGAAGAGAAAACCGCATTCATTACACCATGTGGCACATACTGGTTCATACGGATGCCTTTTGGTTTGAAGAATGCTGGTTTAACGTTTGCAAGAGTAGTCCACGATGCTTTTGAGCCCCAAATGCACAGAAATGTAGAAGCCTACATGGATGACATAGTGGTCAAGAGCAAGGACAAAGCAACTCTGGTTCAAGATTTGGATGAAACTTTTGCAAATCTGCGCAAGATCAACCTCAAGCTCAACCCCGAGAAGTGCGTGTTTGGAGTCCCTTCCGGCAAGCTTCTCGGGTTCTTCGTGTCTTAGCGGGGAATTGAAGCCAACCCCGACAAGATCAAGGCCATTGAGCAGATTGAAGCACCAAAGCGCGTCAAGGATGTAAGAAGGCTTGCCGGTTGCGTGGATGCTCTCAGCAGGTTTATCTCTGAGTCAGGTGAGCACGCCCTGCCATTTTTCAAGATTTTGAAAAAGGCAGGTCCAATGAAATGGACTCGCGAAGCGGAGGCTGCGCTGCAGGACTTAAAGAGGTACCTGTCCTCCACTCCAATACTTGTCGCACCTAGGCCACAAGAGAAGTTGATGCTGTATATAGCGGCAACCAATCAAGTGGTTAGTGCTGCGTTAGTAGTGGAGAGGGAGGCGGATGATGAGCCGGCAACCGAGGCAGATGCATCCAGCGACAAGCAGGGGGCTTCGCCGTCAAGCTCTGGTCCCGACAAGGGCGGATCTGCGCAGGATTGCGAGAGGATGCAGAAAAGGATGGTGCAGCGCCCAGTCTACTTTGTCAGTTCCCTTCTGCAGGGGGCTAGGTCAAGGTACTCTGGTGTGCAGAAATTGCTTTTCGGCCTCCTCATGGCCTCGAGAAAGCTGCGCCATTACTTCCAAGCACATGAGATAACAGTTGTCACTCACTTTCCGCTGAAAAGGATATTGCAAAATCCAGAAGCAACAGGCAGGATTGTCGAGTGGGCACTGGAACTGTCAAGCTTTGGCCTCAAGTTTGAAAGCACTTCAACTATCCAAAGCAGAGCATTGGCAGAGTTTATAGCAGAATGGACGCCAACGCAAGATGAAGAAATTCCAGAGACGAGCATCCCCGTCAAGGAAGAAAGTAAAGAGTGGCTGATGTACTTTGATGGTGCTTTCTCGCTGCAAGGTGCCGGTGCCGGCGTGCTGCTTATCGCACCCACAGGAGAGCACCTCAAGTACATAGTCCAAATGCACTTTCCCAAGGAGCAAGCAACAAATAATACTGCAGAGTATGAAGGTTTGCTTGCCGGTCTCAGGATTGCAGTGGACCTTGGGATCAGGAAGCTTATTGTCAGGGGTGACTCGCAGCTTGTCGTCCGCCAAGTTAACAAAGATTATCAGAGTCCGTTGATGGAAGCCTATGTCGATGAAGTGAGAAAGCTAGAAGAACACTTTGAAGGCCTACAAATGGAACATGTTCCAAGAGCTCAGAATGATATTGCTGATGGCCTGTCAAAGTGTGCTGCACTCAAGTTACCTGTGGAACCAGGAATTTTTGTGCTCAAGCTGACTCAACCAACTGTAACACCATCAACCGGACAAAGCAAGAAGAGGAAGTTGGTTTCTGGTGACTACTTTCCGGCAGAGATCCCTGAAGCCGCCGCCAAGAAGGTCCCCAAAATCAACACATATATCGCTGAGGAGCAGTCTGCTCCGACAAGCCCTAGGTTTTGTTTCGTTGAAGCAGACGCTCCCGACAAGTTTTGCTCCGGCAAGCTTGCCGGGGATCATCAAGCTCCGGCCGAACCGCAGGTTCTTGCCGTAGAAGCTGATGTTCCCGCAGCGGCGAATGTGCCTTTAGTCCTTGTTGTCGAGCCGCAAGCTCCAACATGGGCGCAGCAGATTGTCCATTTCCTTCAGACAGGAGAACTTCCCGAAGAGCAAGAAGAAGCAGAAAAAGTAGCCCGGCAGTCAAGTATGTACCAGTTTGTTGACAACATCCTATACAGAAGAAGACTCAACGGTGTGAAATTGAAGTGTATTTGCCGGGAAGATGGACAGAAGCTGTTGGCAGAGATACACGGAGGCATATGCGGTCACCACATTGGCGCAAGAGCCCTTGCCGGCAAAGCTTTCCGGCAAGGTTTCTTCGGCGGAAGCCCTCCAGATGCAACTGCACAAGTAACCAAGTGTGAAGCGTGCAGTTCCATTCAAAGCAGATACACCAGCCAGCTCAAGCTCTCCGGGCGATCCCTTTATCCTGGCCATTTTCGGTCAGGGGCTCGACATCCTCGGCCCCTTCCCCGAGCTGTCGGGGCTTTGAGTACTTATGCGTTGCAATCGACAAGTTCACGAAGTGGCCGGAAGTGGAAGCAGTGAGGAAGGTGACAGCACAGTCAGCAGTCAAGTTCTTCAGGTCAATTGTTTGCCGTTTTGGGATACCTAACCGGATCATCACCGACAACGACACACAATTCACGAGTCATACCTTCATACAATACGTCCAAGATCTTGGCGCCAAGGTCTGCTTTTCTTCTGTTGCTCATCCGAGGAGCAACGGTCAAGCAGAGAGGGCAAACGCTGAAGTGCTGCGAGGACTCAAGACCAGAACTTTTGACAGGCTGCACAAGTGCAGAAGAAACTGGATTGAGGAGCTGTCGGTGGTTCTTTGGTTGATCAGGACGACGCCAAATCGAGCCACTAGCCAGACACCTTTCGCTCTAGTCTATGGAGCGGAAGCAGTTCTCCCCACGGAACTCGTATACGGATCGCCTCGAGTACTCGCTTATGATGAGCTTGAGCAGGAGCAGCTGCGACAAGATGACGCGCTGCTCCTTGAGGAGGATCGTCTTCAGGCTGCTGTGCGAGCTGCTTGCTACCAGCAAGCTTTGCGCCGCTACCATAGCCGCAAAGTTAATGCCAGAAGCTTTGAGGAAGGCAACCTTGTTCTTCGGCGCATTCAGTCCGCCAAGAATTCCAACAAGTTGACGCGGAAGTGGGAAGGCCCTTATCGGGTGAAACGAGTCACTAGGCCTGGCGCTGTCCGCCTTGAGACCGAAGATGGCGTTCCGGTGAGCAACTCCTGGAATATAGAGCATCTTCGCAAGTTTTACCCATAAGTATGCGGTTGCGGAACCTGTTCCGCAACCATCCTTTTGTACAAGTCTTGCCGCTGTTGCATGTAATCCTTTGTACAAAGCCGGGCGCAGACCCCGTGCATCAGTAAAGCTTATGTGTTTTGCACAACTTGTCAATTTCATGCTTTCATCATTATTTTGCATGTATTATCTGACATTTTGTGCAGCATCCACACCCGGTAAGCGATAACGAGCCACTAGGCTCCATAACTTTATTTTCTCTTCTTTATTCTCAATAGAAAGGAAGGTTCATCCGCCCACAAGTTAGCCGGGGAAGGAGAAGATAATGGTGTGGGCCACCAAGTGTCGCCGAGGAAATATCGCCTTGCCGGAAGCGATTTACGTAAAAGCTAAGTTGCTAAGTTTAAGCAATCAGTTTTAAATTTTTAAGTTATCTTCCTCGAACGATAGTACTTTGTATGGAAAACCATGCGCGGAGGAACCAACTCGTAGCTAGTCGCACCCTTATTTTGTTTCGAGTCCGCTCAACAACTTAAGTGCGCTGCAACTAGTTGCGACAAGGTTGCTTGTCGGAGGCAGCATCGCCAAAGAGGCTGCCGACGTTCCGCCTCGGCCTTCATGCAAAGGTACTCGCACCGACAAGTTCCCTGAAAGCGTAGGGCACAAACATACAAGGGAAGAAATCAAGTAAAGGGAATAACATTGCAATCGTTTGCCTAAGATAGATTATATTACAAAAATGACTTGTCGCAGATCTAATAAATTGTCCTAAACATGATCTGCAGCGACAAGGGAAAGCTAAACTTGGCGGCCTAGTCCACAAGGTCGCCGTCAAGTCTCTTGACTCCGCTCACCCTGTCCACGATGGGTGCGACAAGGGCCTTGAGCGCTTCAACATCAGCAGTCGGCGGCAGGGACTTGAGGACGTTGGCGAAGTTGACGCCTGGATTGCGGAAGGCCACCTTCATCAGCACCTTCTGGAGGGCTCCGGCACAGATTTGGCGCGACTCGTCGGCCATCTGCTTTGGGATCTCCTCCCGGAGCCGCTGGAGACCTGTCAACACGCCCTTGAAGAACAGGCTGAGCTTGGCGCTGGGTTGAAGGCGCTCATCGGTGGAGTACCCGAGGTCCACCATCCCCAGCTCCATCAGCTCATTGTGGATGGCGGCGGCGGTATCCACAAGACCTTCCGTCCAGTGCATCACGCTGTCTCTGAGAGTATTCTGGGCGGTCACAGCATTCGCCAGCAGCTCCTCGTTGGCTTTGATCTTCTCCAACAGGCCCGCTTCTCGCTCCTTGGCGCCGTCCAGCGTCTCCGTCAAGGTGGTCAGTTTCAGCTCCAGATCTGCCTTGGAGTCCTTGGCGGCGTCGAGCTCTTTGATCTTCTCAGCGAAACGACCCTGCAACTCGCCAAGAGTATAGGCGTCCTTCTCGCGCTCACGCTTCAGCCCGGTGACCTCCTCGCCGCTCTTCTGGAGGGTGGCCTCCAGCTGCGCCACCCTCGTTTCCAATTCCTTCTTGGCGGCCTCGGCAGCCGCGGCGGCGTCCTTTGCCTCCTGGAGTGCCCCGCCAATTGATTGCTCGTGCGCGGCAAGATCTTCCTCATAGCTGTCGAGGTTGACCTTCTGCTGCACCAGCTCACCTTCTTGCGCAGAGAGCTTCTCGCCGGCAAGCCTTTGTTGCTCCTCGACCTCGGCCTTCTCCAAGATGAAGGCCGTGCGCTCTTCGGAGAGTTGCTCCCGCGCTTCTGCTATGTCCCGAAGAGTTTCCTTGTTGGCGCGCCGGAGCTCTTCCGCGCGCTTCTCAATGTCAGCTCCCGCCCTCGCGACAAGCGCCTCCCAGGACTCCAAGTTAGCTTGGCGGGCGCGGTAGAGCGACAACAGCCTCTTTAGCAGCTGCTCTTCCTCAGACTCGCCACTGCTGCTGCTTGGCGCGTCAACCAGCGACAGCCCAGCGGAGGCGAGCAGCTCCTCGTCGAAGGTCTCTCCCTCGACCGGCGCCCTGGAGCTCGACGCCCATGGAAGCTTGATGAAGACACCGTCGCCGGCCTTCAGATAGGAGCCGGGCTGGGGCTCTTCGGAGCCTGGTGCTGCATCGATGGCGGAGGGATCTGCGGTCGGTGTAGCGCCTGGCGCTCCTGCAGCCTCAGGGCCGTCAGTACGATCACCAGACCCCTCCCCAGCCTCTGCGCCAGCAGCCTTGGCGGCCTCCTCGCCGACGGACCCGTCGGCGCCGGCCTCCTCCTCCATGTTGGTGGCGTCGTCATTGTTGCCGCGCGCGTCCTCCTCGCCGGCAACCTCGGTCTCCATCGGCTCTCCGGCAGATGGATCTGATGATCAGAGAAAGAAAAGAACAAGTCAAGCAAATGTTCAAAAGAAGAATGTAAGAAAAGAACCCAAGGGAAATTCTCAAGTAAGAAGATTACCTGCAGTGGAATCTGTAGCCGCGGTCTCCACCACGGAGGGTCGCCGGCGCTTCCCTTGTCAGAAGCCTTGTCGGAGGCCTCCCTTGCCCGAGAGCTCCTTTGGCGGAGATTTCTCCTTGGCGGCGTGTTTAAGCAGACAGACTTCAGAGTGACTTCCGGACCTCCCGATGAGGCTGCTCTGCTCCTACACAAATCAACAAGCCAGAAATCAGAAGAAGGAGCACCCAAGCACACCTAACCGTAAGAAATGAGTCAAATACTTACGCTGGGGGCTGTCTTGGGGCTGCTCGATGAAGGGTCGCGGATCCGCAAGGGAGTCTCGAGACGCGTCTCCTGTCAGCCATTGGGGATCGCCTTCGACGACAACCACCGGAGTCTTGGCCCTCTTCGACGCCCTCTGAGCCAGCGTCCTGAAAGAAGGAAAGAGCTCAGAATGAAGCAAGTCAGATACAAGACAAAGCAGTAGATTGAAGAATCACAAGTAGCAGCGACAAGATCTTACTCTTCCTCTTCTTCCTCGGAGCTGAGGGTGGAGAAGTCAAATTCCGCTCCGGCGCGACGAGCTGGAGGAGTAGGCTCCCTCGGACGCTTGGCGGGTGCGGGGGCCATGGCTCTAGAAGGCCCCGCTCCGTTCTTGTGGCGGCATGAGGCGCCCCAGCAGCAATTGATGCTTGCCGCGGTGGAGCGCGTCAGCGGCGAGGCGGTTGTTGGCCCGTCTGCCGCCCGCCACTTCTCCGGTCTTCGGAGGCGTCTTCTTAAGCGGGCCGCGGGCTCCTCCCGCGGCAAGCTACTTGACGGCAGAGGGGATGCGCCCCCGGCAGGCTCGTTCGGCTCAGCATCGGGCTCGGCCTGCTCCTCCTCACCGACGAACTCCTCTCGATCGGCAAGGCTTGCCGCCTCGGCTGCCTCTGCCTCCTCGACAGTGAACCCAAACGCGCCGGCAGCGGCAGCTTCTGCCGCCTCCTCCAACCTTGTGGCGATGCGCGCCATCTCTTGCTCAGTGGTGTCGCGAGTGAGCCACTTTTGCTCGTCGGCATGGATCGGCACTTCTTCCAAGTTGTCGAAGAACTGCTGCACGACGTCGTCGTCGGGCTCCTGCCAAGTTGGAACGTTTCCATGGGAATCGCACAACGGCATCATCGCGCGGATGCGGTCAAGCGACGAGTTGTTGCACAAGGGCACGACTCCCCTCGGCTACATGAACCACTCGGGGTGATCTGCATCAGGCTTGAACAGCTCCCGCAGCATGGCATCCAGCTCCAAGACAGTAAAGTTCCAGTTGAGGCCCGGACGCAGCCTCATGATGTCCGCCACGTTTTGGAACTCCCAAGCAGGCCTCCCCCTCTCCTGCAAGGGCGCAATGCGGCGGCGAAGGAAGTCCGCGCCAATAGCTCCTACGGTAAGCCCGGCATGCCTGAGGCGCAGGATCCGGGTCACGGCAATCTTCAACTTGGCATCCTCCGGCGCCAAGTTGCTCCAATCGTTGCCGCGCACTATGGGAGTTTGGCGCAGGGCAGTGAAAGGCTGTGGGTCCTCCTCTATAATCCAACACCAATCGGCTCTCCACTCCTCCCACTTGCTACGCAGCTCTCCGTCAAGATATGCTTCCTTCTTGCCGATCCCGAGATCCATGCAATCACTCCGACAGCGGCTCTCCTCTCTCTCGCTGGGCATGAAGTAATGGCGGAAAAGTGCTACATTTGGGTGGACCCGACAAAGTTCTCGCAGAGGTGTGCGAAAACTACCATGGTGAGGACGGCGTTGGGGTGTGAAATCAAGGAGGCGGAGGCCATATGTGTTCATGACGTCGCAGAAGAATTGGAAAAGGCGGGCGAGCCCGCGATGGAAGAAAAGCGCCAAGAAGGGTACTGATGGAAACCTTCTCGGAAGTGGTGGCGGAGATCACCCTCGTCTGCTGGTGCGCCTGCGTCTCCGTCGACGAGAAGAGGTAATACAGCTCTCGCATCTCCTTGGCGTCGAGCAGGGATCGAAGAGGCCCGCTCCTTCCATGAGCGCCATGAGCAGCTGCGCCTCACCGATTCACCCTTTGCCTTTGTCGGCTTCCGGAGCCATGGCGGAGGTGGTGGAGGAATCCGGCGGCGTTGGTGGCGCCCGGTGGCAATGGGGAGGGGCGGGCGTCGCTCTCTTTGGACTCGAGAAGAAGGGAGGAGCGGGTGGTTTTTGATGTGACAAAGAATGGCAAGTGGGCGTCCTGCCTGTGCTTCCCCGCTTATAAGGGGGAGAGGGGCGGGCGTTCGATTTTCCCATTAAAGAAAGCCCCATGATCTCTCCCACGCGCCACGTCCGGTACGTGCCGTTCATGGGGGACATGGTGGGTCCGAGGCGAATAACTGCACAATCTAGGCCGCGCGTGCCCGTGCACTCTTTTGGGCCTGGCCCAACAGAGCTCGGCGCTGTGTGGCCCAGCCGGGGCTCTGACCGGTGTACTAGAGTAGGGTACCCTAGTATCCCGAACTTCGTGCACGGACAGTTGCAGCACTGCACGGCAGGCTGGCCTAGTGACCGCCAAGATCTCGGCGGCTCCTTTTGGAGCCAATCAAGAACAAAGTACTCAAGGCCCCGCAAGAGGAGCTTGCCGGAAGGCCACTCAAGGCATGAAGGAATAAGGCCCGGCAAGAGGAGCTTGCGGGAAGGCTTGGTGAGCGACAAGCTCCCGAGCGACAAGGATTCAGCCGCGGCAAGATACTTGCCGCGGCAGGCAACCTCTCTTCATCTCCGCTCCAGCTCATCCGCCAACGTGTCGCCGTGGGGCTATTCCAGGCACGCGTGTCAAAGGGCTGTGCAGCCAGCGGGGAGCGGCGATAAGCGGCGCTGACGAGCTACCATCGTGGCAAACGGAGGCGCACTTGACGGTCCCTATTGCACTGTTCAGGCGACAGGGACGGGCATTTATTACTCTTGTCCCTTGCCGTCAGAGTTAGGTATAGATCACTGTACACTGTACAAAGCGGTGTACCAACCACTGTTTTTCCTATTTTACCCTTGTCTACTTGCCACCTGTGGTGACCCCTTGAACCTATAAAAGGAGGCCCATGTGCAACGTAGAAAGGGTTCGGCTCCGTTTTCAGTTCATTCGACTCATTCGAGACCACACTCACTCAGGCTAGGTTTTGTAGCACCCATTGCTCCCTAGCAAGAATACAATCAACCAAGCAGCGGTAGGAGTATTATCTCTGCGGAGAGCTCCGAAGCTAGGTAAATTTGCTCATGTGCATCGCCTCGATCCGCTCTTTGTGCAATCTCCGCCCCTCTCCAAACCACAAGGGACTCGGTCCCATAGGTGTCCGTGGGCCACGATCAGCTTCCCCGACACTTATGGATCTGAATATTCATGCCACAATAAAGAAAAGTACATGGATAAATATGTTTAGCATTCCACATCAAAAATTCTGTTTTTTTACCATTTACCTACTCGGGGACGAGCAGGAATTAAGCTTGGGGATGCTTGATATGTCTCCAATATATCTATAATTTTTTATTGTTCCATGCTATTATATTATCTCTTTTGGATGTTTTATATGGATTAGTATGCTATTTTATATTATTTTTGGGACTAACTTATTAACCCAGAGCCCAGTGCCAGTTTCTGTTTTTTCCTTGTTTATGAGTTCCACAGAAAAGGAATATCAAACGGAGTCCAAACGGAATAAAACTTTCGCAAAGATTTTTCTTGGACCAGAAGACACACGTGGGACTTGGAAAGGAAGGCAGAAGGGTCCTGAGGGCTCCACAAGCCCCAGGGCGCGCCCTAGGGGGGCCCTGGCTAGTGGGCCCCACGGGACTCCTCCAACCCTAATCTTTGGCCTATAAATTCATAAATATTCCCAAACGACCAGAAGTATCCACAAAAATACTTTTCCGCCGCCGTAACCTTCTGTACCCGTGATATACCATATAGGGACCTTTTCCGGCACCCTGACAGAGGGATATTCGATCATGGAGGGCTTCTACATCAACCCTATTGCCCTTCCGGTGAAGAGTGTGTAGTTTGCCAATGACCTACGGGTCCATAGATAGTAGCTAGATGGCTTCTTCTCTCTCTTTGATCCTCAATACCATGTTCTCCTCGATGTTCTTGGAGATCTATCCGATGTAATCTTCTTTTGCAGTGTGTTTCTCGAGATCCGATGAATTGTGGATTTATGATCAGTTTATCTATGTATATTATTTGAATCTTCTCTGAATTCTTATATGCATGATTTGATATCTTTGTATTTCTCTTCGAATTATCCGTTTGGTTTGGCCAACTAGATTGGTTTTTCTTGCAATGGGAGAGGTGCTTAGTTTTGGGTTCAATCTTGCGGTGTCCTCACCTAGTGATAAAGTAGGGGTAGCGAGGCATGTATTTGTATTGTTGCCATCAAGGGTAAAAAGATGGGGTTTTCATCATATTGCTTGAGTTTATCCCTCTACATCATGTCATCTTGCTTAAGGCATTACTCCGTTCTTATGAACTTAATACTCTAGATGCATGCTGGATAGTGGTCAATGTGTGGAGTAATAGTAGTAGATGCAGGCAGGAGTCGGTCTACTTGAAACGGACGTGATGCCTATATTCATAATTATTGCCTTTGGTATCGTCATAACTTTGCGCTTTTGTATCAATTGCTCGATTGTAATTTGTTCACCCACTGTATTATTTTCCTTCAAGACAGAAGCCTCTAGTGAAACCTATGGCCCCCGGATATATTTTGCATCATATATTTTCAGATCTATAAACCCAAAAATACCACGTTGCAATTTATTTAATTTTACTTTGTTTTACGTTTTAGTAATCTATTATATCTATCTCTATCAGATCTCACCTTTGCAAGTGACCGTGAAGGGATTGACAACCCCTTTATCGCGTTGGGTGAAAGTGTTCGATTGTTTGTGCATGTGCATAGATTGGAGACTTGCTTGTATATCCTAATGGATTGATACCTTGGTTCTCAACTGAGGGAAATACTTATCTCTACTTTTCTGCATCACCCTTTCCTCTTCAAGGGAAAAATCAATGCAAGCTCAAGAAGTAGCACCATACGAGAAGCTGAGGCGATTCTGAACATTTCGGCAATCAACTCATGTGGAAGGGTAGGTCACGGGCACTTCAGTGGATCAAAAACACTCGGGGAATGCTATGGTCTCTCGAAGTGATCCCTAAAGTGAGTGTATTCTGGTGGAGGGTCGTGCTTGCCATCAGACCAGATGAATGCACTCTCAGATATAGGAATATTCGAGTTACAAGTCTATGCAAATTTTGTCAAGCCGAAGAAGAAAACCTGGAGCAAGCATTGATACATCGTTCTCATTCGCGCCGCTTCTAGGAGGAAGCACGCTATATATTGGATATCAAACTCCCAAGGCTCCATCCAGTATCTTGGACTAAGGATATTTTATGCGATCCTATGTTCTCTAGTAAAGAGAGAGCAACTATAAGCACCATCATGTGGTCTATATGGAGTACTTGCAACAGATGGACGCATGATGGTGAGAAATATGATCCGACAAACTCAGTCAGGTTCACTCCAGAAGCATTGATGCTCCTGGACATTCCTAAGCAACATGCGATGATTTTTCCAGGGCATGGATGGCGTCCGTCGGAGGCTACTCAAGTAAAGTGTAACACATATACGATGGTCATCGATAGTGAACACTTAAGCGGCACCGGTGGAGTGTCCCGCTCTCATTCTACCCTCTTGGGTGCGTGGTGCAAACCTCACCCGGGGGTCACCGATCCTATGATCGCTGAAGCTATAGTCCTTCGTTTTGGAGTGATCTTTGCAATTTTTCAGGGCTTTGCTCAAGTGGTGATGGAGACGGACTACTTGGAGATTGTCAATCTCCAAAACTCTTGCCTCAACGGTCATTCTGTTGTGGCACTAATTTTATTAGAAAATAAAGAACTAGCTCAAACATTTAATTCTTTTGTAACTCAGCATGTAACTGATGACCCACAAGTATAGGTGATTAATCGTAGTCCTTTCGATAAGTAAGAGTGTCGAACCCAACGAGGAGCAGAAGGAAATGACAAGTAGTTTTCAGCAAGGTATTCTCTGCAAGCACTGAAATTATAAGTAACGAGCAGTTTGATAGCAAGATAATTTGTAACGAGCAAGTAAAGGTAATGGTAACAAAAGTGCAGCAAGGTAGCTCAATCCTTTTATGGCAAAGGACATGCCAAAACAATCTCTTATGATAAGCAAAGCGTTCTTGAGGGTACACGGGAATTTCATCTAGTCACTTTCATCATGTTGGTTTGATTTGTATTCGCTACTTTGATAATTTGATATGTGGGTGGACCGGTGCTTAGGTTACTTGAAAAGAACCTCCTACTTATGATTAACCCCCTCGCAAGCAGCCACAACTACGAGAAGAGTATTAAGATAAATCTAACCATAACATTAAGCTTTTGGATCCAAATCAGTCCCTTACGAAGTAGCGCATAAACTAGGGTTTAAGCTTCTATCACTCTCGCAACCCATCATCTAATAACTACTCCACAATGCATTCCCTTAGGCCCAAATACGGTGAAGTGCCATTTAGTCGACGTTCACTTGACACTACTAAGGGAATCACAACATACATACCATCAAAATATCGAACACATATCAAGTTCACATGATTACTTGCAACAAGATTTCTCCCGTGACCTCAAGAACAAAAGTAACTACTCACAAATGATAATCATGCTCAAGATCAGAGGGGTATTAAATAGCATAATGGATATGAACATATAATCTTCCACCAAATAAACCATATAGCAATCAACTACAAGATGTAATCAACACTACTAGTCACCCACAAGCACCAATCTAAGGTTCCGATACAAAGATTGAACACAAGAGATGAACTAGGGTTTGAGAGGAGATGGTGTTGTTGAAGATGTTGATGGAGATTGCCCTCCCCAAGATGAGAGAGTTGTTGGTGATGATGATGACAATGATTTCCCCCTCCGGGAGGGAAGTTCCCCTGGCGGAATCGCTCCGCCGGAGGGCGGAAGTGCTCCTGCCCAAGTTCCTCCTCTAGGCGGCGGCGCTTCATCCCGAAAGTCCTCTCTTTATTTTTTCTAGGTCAAAATGACTTATATACCAAAAGAGGGGCACCGGAGGTTGGCCAATGAGGGCACAACCCACCAGGGTGCGCCTGGGCTCCTTGGTGCGCCAAAGTGGGTCTTGCCCACCTGGTGGGCCCCCTCTGTAAGTTATTTGCTCCAGTAATTCTTATATATTCCATAAAAATTCCCTGTGAAGTTTCAGCTCATTTGGAGATGTGCAGAATAGGTGGCCTGACATAGCTTTTTCAAGACCAGATTTACAGCTGCCGGTATTCTACCTCTTTGTGTGAAACTTGCATGTTATGAGAGAAAAGACGTTATAATGACTCCATAAAGCATTATTATGCATAAAAAAATCATAAATGATAGTAGGAAAACATGATGCAAAATGGACGTATCAACTCCCCCAAGCTTAGACCTCGCTTGTCCTCAAGCGAAAACCGAAATCGAAAAACATGTCCACATGCTTAGAGAGAGAGAGAGAGAGAGAGAGAGAGAGAGAGAGAGAGAGAGAGAGAGTGTCGATAAAAACAACATACGGACACATAAGCGTCATGTATATTATTATAATAGCAACAAACTTTAACATAAAACTTTATCATAGAACTTTTATCATATAACTTTTATCATAAAACTTCTCATGAACAAGTAACAATTCATCACAACATCGAAGTATAAAGCATAAACTCTATTGAAAATCAACAAACTATGTTCTCAGCCAACTTTGCAACTACAATTCATTATCATTTCAGGAAGGGTCATGTATCGGAGCCTTATGGCAAGTCCACATACTCAACCATCATATAGTCTTCTATGATTGCTAACACTCACGGCATATACATGAGCAAAAAGTTTCAACCAAACACATAGGAAGATAGGGGCTTATAGTTTCCCTCCCAACGTATTCACCTCAAGGGTGATGTCAACAATAATAACTCATGCCCACTCATATCCCACTAGATATATGTGCCTAGATCTTTCCTCACCACATGGTGCTTGCCAAAAAACAAAATAAAGAGGAATAGAGAGAAATACGTTGACTCTTGCATAAAATTAAATACATAAAAGTGAAAGATAGGCCATTCGCAGAGGGAAGCAGAGGTTGTCATGCGCTTATTTGTTTGTATGCTCAATCTCTTAGTGCAAAATAACGTCACGTTATATTGCCCCATATGATAGCAACCTTTAT
This sequence comes from Aegilops longissima, assembly GCA_021605205.1. Classification (NCBI taxonomy): domain Eukaryota; kingdom Viridiplantae; phylum Streptophyta; class Magnoliopsida; order Poales; family Poaceae; genus Aegilops; species Aegilops longissima. Next base: position 544,647,870 of record CM038679.1, on the reverse strand, counting down.
TATGCAGTCTGTCTCTTTTATTCTTTGCCATCACAAATTCGTACAATGCTCAATTTTCTCTTACACTAAATGATCCAACACTTTTAGAAGCCATTTTTATTGCCTTATTGCACCGATGACAATGTACTTGAAGGATCTTACTCAATCCATAGGTTGGTATGCTGGACTCTCAAAACAAGATTTGGGTTTAAGGGTTTTTGGATGCACAAGTAGTATCTCTACTTAGTGCGGAATTTTTGGCTAGCAAAGATGGGAGGCAAGCACCACATGTTAAGGGATCTATGACAATATAACTTCTATATGAATATGAATAAACATAAATCATTACATTGTCTTCCTTGTCCAACTGAACAATTTTGGCACATAGTATTTTGATGGGGGCTCACAATCATAAAAGATGTCCAAGATAGTGTATTTTCATGTGAATCTTCTCTTCCCTTATTAATTCTTTCATGAATTGCATCATTGACCAATGCTATGTTTGTAAATCTCCAATAAAATTTCCTACTTATACTCTACCTTATGTGTTGTCATTACTTACCATAAGATTAGCATATGATCATTTTCATTTATTTCCTTTATTTTTATTGAACATGGAAGTAAACAAAAAAAATGCAAACTAAACTTTATTATATATCTCGCATACGATTACAAGGATAGATCAATAAGAAAACACTTGAAAAGAAAGGATTGAACTAAACTTTTATTTAACTGAAGCAAAAGATAACTAAGTATCGAACTAAGATAAGTAAAGGCAAAAGATAGTGAAGGTGATATGACACCGGGGCACCTCCCCCAATCTTGGCACAAGCCAAGGGGAGTGCCCATACCCAATGCTCAAGTCTCCTTTGGTGATGAAGAAGGAGGTGGTGATGATCAAGTAGTAGCGATCTTATATTCAGGTTTCCATGGCAAAGGCTCACCATCATAAGAGGAGGAGTGAGTCTCACGGGTCCTGCAATTGGCAGCCAAACTCATACCTTTAAACCTCGCCTCATATTCAAAGACTTGGTTTTGGAGATCGTAGATCTGGCTTTGGAGAAAGTTGATTTGCTCGTTGAAGGTGAAGACGATGTCCTTCATGGATTTGCCATCCACCTTGAGATCACGGGTATAGTCTGCGAACATGAGGTGATTGGCGTTGAGTCCATGTTCCACCATCCCCTTACACTTGAAGACCGCCTGTTCCATAGCTTCGAGCCTAGCGTCCATGGTCCCGGTCCCTTTGGGGCCTTGGACATCACGAATGTGGAGCACCCCCTCACGCATCTCAATGGCTTGAGGGTGCTGCATCACCTCCCACAAATACGGGTTGATGATGTTCTCAAAGAACTTGTCTTTAGACGAGCTTGAAACGGCCATGGTAATATAGATCTGCCAGAAAAACAGCAAGAAAAGAAAACTGAAGATTTCTCCGTGATACAGTGGTCAATAGGTTCGGGGGGTATATAAAGATTTTTTATCTTGGGAAACAAGAAAACAGGAGAAAAACGGAGTCCGAAAGGTACTCGAGGTGGGCACAACCCAGCTGGGCACGCCTGGCATGTCAGGCGCCCCCTGGTGTCTTGCGCCCACCAGGGTTACCTTCCTGCCTGTTTCTTATTTTCGTATTTTTTAATATGTTCCAAAATTGACAGAAAATATTTTGCGGATTTTTCGGAGTCCTTTTACTTACCGTATCACGTACCTCCTCATTTTTCACGATTCTGGAGTGTTCCGGAAGGTTTCCTTTATGTGTTCTTCCGGTGTCATAGTTTGGATAATATTGCTTTCAACATTAATGGGCGTACCTGAGATATAATGTTTTATTCTTTGCCCATTGACAACCTTCGGATTTGTACCTTCGGCATTATTTATTTTGATGTCTCCAGATCGATAAACCTCCTCGATAACATAGGGTCCTTCCCATTTGGAGAGGAGTTTTCCTGCGAAAAATCTGAAACGGGAGTTTTACAAAAGAACATATTCTCCAACTTTGAACTCACGCTTTTGGATTCTTTTATCATGCCATCTTTTAAATTTTTCTTTAAATAACTTGGCATTTTCATAAGCTTGGGTTCTCCATTCATCTAGTGAGCTAATATCAAATAACCTCTTTTCACCGGCAAGTTTGAAATCATAGTTGAGTTCTTTATTAGCCCAATATGCTTTATGTTCTAACTCAAGAGGCAAACGACAAGCATTTCCATAAACCATTTTATAAGGAGACATACCCATAGGATTTTTATATGCTGTTCTGTAAGCCCACATTGCATCGTCTAATTTCTTAGACCAATTCTTTCGGGACCTATTGGCAGTTTTTTGTAAAATTAATTTTATTTCTCTATTGCTAAGTTCAACTTGACCACTAGACTGAGGATGATTGGGGGATGCAATTCTATGGTTAACATCATACTTATCAAGCATTTTACGGAAAGCACCATGAATAAAGTGTGAACCACCATGAGGGAGTACTTGACTAAGGGGTCCTCGGGCGTTCGGCCTGTTAGCCATGGGCCGGACTGATGGGCTGCGAAGATACAAAGACCGAAGACTCTACCCGTGTCCGGATGGGACTCTCCTTGGCGTGGAAGGCAAGTTCGGCGTCCAAATATGAAAATTCCTTTCTCTGTAACTGACCTTATGTAACCCTAGATCCCTCTGATGTCTATATAAACCAGAGCGCTAGGTCTGTAGAGCACAATCAATCATCACAATCATAGTCATACAGGCTAGACTTCTAGGGTTTTAGCCATTACGATCTCGTGGTGGATCAACTCTTGAAACACTCATATTCATCACGATCAATCAAGCAGGAACTAGGGTATTACCTCCATAGAGAGGGCCCGAACCTAGGTAAACATTGTGTCCCCTGTCTCCTGTTACCATCGACCTAGACGCACAGTTCGGGACCCCCTACCTGAGATCCGCCGGTTTTGACACCGACATTGGTGCTTTCATTGAGAGTCCACTGTGCCGTCGTCAAAAGGTTTCGATGGCTCCTTTGATCATCCATAACGATGCTGTCCAAGGGGAAATCTTCCTCCCCGGACAAATCTTCGTATTCGACGGCTTCGCACTGCGGGCCAACTCGCTTGGCCATCTGGAGCAGATCGAAAGCTACGCCCCTGGCCATCAGGTTAGATTTGGAAGCTTGAAAACTACGTCGCAGATATCCGCGAGACTTGATCTTTGACGGATTTGAGACCGCGGCAGCCGCTCCCAGCCACCACGATGAACATGACGTAAAGCTTTCATCGGACCACACCTAGGAAATAGCGCCTGTAACTGCTCTGGCCTTAGATCCGGAATAGATCACGCCATCCGAGGACGGGAAGCTCAACCCCGCCACGGAAGCCGCAGACTCAGCGGCGTTGGAGCCGCACACAGACCTAACTTCGAGCGACACCTGTGTCACCGAAACCATGGACTCGACTCTGGCTACAGGTTCCGGACCTTGTGCATCCGCGTGCATCGAGCTTGATCGGTCATCGATCGTCGATCAGCTCAATGGACATCTTCCGGCACTCACCCTTGGGCGACGTGCTAAGCTCATTAAAAAAATCTATCCTTAGCGGGGGACTCACAGCCGAATTATATCCGGTCTGAACTGGAGGCTGATGATGGAGAATTTTGTTTCCCACCCACCGCCCACTTCATAGCCACTGTCAAGGACCTAACCGACACGCTCGATTACGACTCCGAGGACATCGACGATATGGACGACGATGCCGCTGAATAAGAGGCCCAAAATCCGCCATTTACCGGACGTTGTATGGCCACTTCCTCGTATGATGTATACATGGTGGATGCACCAAAAGAGAATAGCGGCGAGGAGAAGGAAGATCCAGTTGAGGATAAACGTCCTGAGATACAACCAAAGCGCCGGCGTCAGCGGCGCTGCTCTAAATCACGCTGCAACAAAGACAACAACACTGACACAGGAGACGATAACGCTCTGGACGGTGCCGAAGACAATGAAGACCCTGTTGCGGCAACCTCCGAATAGGACAAACGGGAAGACGGGCAAGTTAGCCCTGATGAACAGGCCATAAACGAAGACTCGGAGGACTGCAATTATTTTCTGCTCTCCGAGGAGGAGGTGAGCCTTTGCAACGAGGATTTTATCGTGCCTGAGGAACCTCTCGAGCAGGAGCGCTTTAAGCGCCAGCTAATAGCCACTGCAAGGAGCCTGAAAAAGAAGCGGCAGCAGCTTCAAGCGGATCAAGATCTGCTAAACGATAGATGGACTGATGTCCTGGCAGCCGAGTAATATGGCCTCAAGCGCCCAGCCAAAAGTTACCCGAAGCATAAATTGCTACCTCAGTTCGATGATGAGGCACTGGATCCCGTACCATCATCGTGCAATGCGGCTGACCGACCACCACGTGGTCGGGACAAAGCGGCAACTCAAGCCGAACACCAGCCCGCTCCACCTCACCGTAAAGGCAGAGATAAAACAGCTCGGGGACATACCTACGACCTGCAGCAGAAACTGGACAATAGAGCAGGACATACTAGATCGATCTACGGATCGCGAGGACGTGCCCCGACACGTGACTTATTCACTACCTATTCGGATGTGACAAGCCTAGTCACGCCCGGGCCGAAAACCACAGATGGACTCCATCAGAGCTACATCGCGATGTGGCCCGATATAGAGGCGCCACACACCCTCTTTGCTTCACTGACGAAGTAATGGACCATGAATTCGCGGAAGGGTTTAAACCCGTAAACATCGAATCATATGGTGGGACAACAGACCCCGCGGTATGGATCGAGGATTTTCTTCTCCATATTCATATGGCCCGTGGTGATGATCTCCACGCCATCAAATATCTCCCACTAAAACTTAAAGGACCAGCTCGGTACTGGTTGAACAGTCTGCTCGAAAACTCCATTGGCAGCTAGGAAGACTTGGAAGAATCTTTCCTTGACAACTTCCAAGGAACATGTGTCCGACCTCCGGATGCAGATGACTTAAGTCATATAGTCCAATAGCCCGGAGAGTCAGCCAAGAAATTCTGGACTAGGTTCTTAACTAAAAATAACTAGATCGTCGACTATCCGGATGTCGAAGCCCTAGCAGCCTTTAAGAATAGCATCCGCGACGAATGGCTCGCCCGACATCGAAGCCCATGGTAGCCCTTACAACACTTATGACCCGCTTTTGTGCGGGCGAAGACAGTTGGCCAGCCCATTGCAACAATAATGCAAGCGAACCGGGCACGTCCGAAGCCAAGGATAGCAATGGCAAGCCCCGACGCAACAGACATAAACGTCAAAACAATGGCAACAATACCGCTGACACGGCGGTCAACGCCGGATTCAGTGGCTCCAGGTCCGGTCAGCGGAAGAAGCCATACAATAAGAACAATTCGGGCTCATCCAGCCTGGACCGCATACTCAATCGTCCGTGCCAGATCCATGGCACCCCAGAAAAACCAGCCAACCACACCAACAGAGATTGTTGGGTTTTCAAATAGGCCGGCAAGTTAAATGTCGAGAACAAGGAGAAGGGGTCGCAAAGAAAGGACGATGACGAGGAGCCTCGGCCACCGAACACAGGGGAAAGAAGAAGTTTCCCCCTCAGGTCAAAACGGTGAACATGATATACGCTACCCACATCCCCAAGAGGGAACGCAAGCGTGCACTCAGGGACGTCTATGCGATGGAGCCAGTCGCCCCAAAATTCAACCCATGGTCTTCCTGTCCGATCACCTTTGATCACAGAGATCATCCGACCAGTATCCGTCATGGCAGGTCAGCCGCACTGGTTCTTGATCCAATCATCGATGGATTCCACCTCACGCGGATTCTAATGGACGAAGGTAGCAGCCTGAACCTGCTTTATCAGGACACAGCGCGCAAAATGGGCATTAATCCCTCAAGGATCAAGCCCACTAAAACTACCTTTAAAGGAGTCATACCAGGTGTAGAGGCCCGCTGTACAGGCTCAATTACACTAGAGGTTGTCTTCGAATCTCCGGACAACTTCCGAAGAGAAGGGCTGGTCTTCGACATCGTCCCCTTCCGCAGCGGCTATCACGCATTGCTGGGACGAACCGCATTTGCGCGCTTCAATGCGGTCCCACACTACGCTTATCTTAAGCTCAAGATGCCAGGACCACGCGGCGTCATAATAGTTAATGGAAATATGGAACGCTCCCTCCGTACAGAGGAGCACACCACTGCGTTAGCAGCAGAAGTACAGAGCGGCCTTCTCAAGCAGAACCTTAATTCGCGAGCCGAACTCCCGCATACTGTCAAGCAAGTCTAGACTATTCTGTAGCAGGACGCTTGGCTCGTTAAGAGCTCGACTAGCAATTCAACCTCCGTTCCAGTCCATATCAAGTGGGCGCATTCATACCACGCGTACATAACTACGCACTCAAAATATCATGGGCATAGACGGAGGCATAACTAGCTTGTGATCCACAATACGGCTCGATCGCCAACGGACACACATACTTTCACCGTTTCCTTTTTCCCTTTTTCAGGTTTCTTTTTCACAAGCCTTCCTTGATGGCTTGATCACAGGTCCTTTCGAAGGATAAATGCACCAAGACGGCAGTAAGCATGGACATATAGGGGAATTTATAGGTGGTCTCTTTAATGATCACTCTACCTGTTTTCAGGACCCACACGCAGCTCTCCCTTGGTTGTGGCATGTTAAAAGCCTTTTGCTTATTGCACTATTTGTATGAATGCGCTTTGATGTATTAACAAATTATAATGGAAATAGTTTGCGCCCCAAATTCTGCGGCTCTAGCTTACTACCCTTTATTCTTTTCCTATTTGATAACTTTATCAAATAGCACCCGTAAACTTTGGTACCTTTCAATTTGCTAGGTGCTTCATAGCGCCCTGCAATACAGCAACAAAGTCCGAACACTTTTTATAGTATAGTTCGGCACCCCAAATTTAGCACTATATGCATTGGCTCCGAATCATGTCTTTGGTCAATAGTTGGGTTGTCCGGCTCCTGTGCTTACTACCTTACGTTCCGCTATATCGGCTAGGGTAGTAAAGGGGGAACTACTGTGATTGTTTCCTGGTTTATACAGATGAGCACCTCAGTAGAGAAAGCCGAAAAATGACTGTCATGATGCACGAGAGCCGGCCAGTTCTTCAGAGGTTTCAAATCGTTAGAGATTTTTTATGCATTACGCGAGGGATCGGTACTTACCCGATATGGCGTTTACAACACCCTAGTTCGGATACTAGGGGTTGTGCCTATATTTTTATTGTCAAACTCCCATGGCTAAGTGAGGGTGCTAAAGGCGCATAGTTTGATTGCCTGGTTCGTTGCGCTAAACACCTCCTTCAAGGACCAAACAATTGGATCAAGAGTGTTTAGATTACATCCCGAACACCCCCGTATACCTACGTGGGGGCAGAAGCCGACGACTGGCCAAATCTCAGATTTCACACAAAACGGTTGCACAGGAGGTGAATTTTTTTAACAAACATTATATTATATAATGACTTTGTTTCATCATACATGGCAGAGACAACATGAATCTATTCATTCAAAAATAATGTTTTGCGCACATTGCGTCGCCACAATACGAGACCCCTCGAGGATGTATTGAAAATACCACTCGGGTGTGCGGTGCTCCTTGCCCTCAGGCGGTCCCTCGGTCACAAGCTTGATGGTGTCCATCTTTGCCCACCACACCTTGACCCAGGAGAAGGCCATGTGCGCGCCCTCGATGCAGACCGACCGCTTGACGACGTCCAGCCGAGGGAAGGCATTCACCAGCCACTTCACGAGCCCGAAGTAGCTGCTGGGTATAGCTTCGGCAGGCCACAGCCGGATTATTAAATCCTTCATGGCTAGTTCAGCCACCCTATGCAGCTCGACCAGCTGTTTTAGCTGGTCGCTAAAGGGCACCGGATGTTCTAGCGCAAGGTATTGCGACCAGGACAGCTTCTTCGTTGAGCTCCCCTGTTCGGCTCGGAAGAATTTCGCAGCGTCAGAAACACTGCACGGCAGATCCGCAAATGCCCCTGGAGAACTCCAAATCCGGGTTAGTAAGAAATACTTCTTCTTCACCTACTTGCTTTGCATACTAAATTCCTTACCCACTGCGATCTTTTTTGCTCGTTGGATCTCCTGGAGGGCGCTTTGGGCTTCGGCCCGAGCCTCTCGTGTGCTTTGGCGAGCCTTGGCGAGTTCGCTCTCTTGAGCCGACACATCGCGTTCCAAGGACTCACACTTCTTCATGGCATCCTAGAATTCCTGCTAGACCTCATCAAGCCTAGTGTCGTGCTTCTCACGAGCGGCTTGTTCCTTGGCAGCTTTCTCCTTGGCCTCAGCCAACGCCTTCTTAAGGACCTTGACCTCGGTCGCCACTCCTACAAATATCATGGCACTTCTGTCAATACACATCATTTATTCTTTTCGAATATACAGCAAAGTCATTACATACCTTGCTTGTCTTCTAGCTGCTTCCTTGCTTGGCCGAGTTCCTCCTCGGCCCGCTCCAGTCTTTGCTTCCGGAGACTTCGGCAGTGTGTGAGGCCGCGGCCAGCAACGACGCCTGCTTATTCATATAATACATATTTAGCTAGTTTCCTGCAAAAATGAATTGATCCTTTGTCCGGCCTTTCTTTCCGAACACCAGACAGTGTCTTAGGGGCTACTGTCTAAATTGGGACTTTCTCTTTTGCGTCGCTTACCTCAAAACCTGTCAGCAGGTTGCTACAGGCTTTAGTTAGTCCGCTCTTGACAGAATGAACCCTCTCAATCACCGTACCCATAAGGATATGGTGTTCATCCACAATGGAAGCGCCTCGTAGCGCTTCCAACAGATTATCCAGTGCCTCTTGTTGGACAGAGGTCACCGGCGGGATAGGCACACCTCCTTCTCTCGAGGGAGGATGCTCGCCGGATTCCGGAGCCATATAGGTCTCCGGAACCGTATTCGGCAGGGGGGCGAGCTGAACATGGCCCCCATCGCTAGTCTCCATGGGGATCTTCTCCCCCGTGTGCCCGGCAGCCAAGGAGTCATCCTCGTGTGCCTCCTTGATGACCTCCCGAACCTCTCCCTGGCCGGGGAAGGTCATTCGGGACACCACCTCGGCATCGCCCTTGACCTGGGGAGAGTGAGCCGTCAGTGGTGACTCGCTGGCCATCGCCTTCGAATCCAGCGAACCCCCTGACGAGGATCGCTGGGAGCTGTCATGGGCCGGACTGCCATTACATAATTAAACATGTTAATACCATGAAGAGGAGAGGCCGGATACATGGACGTATATGGGTCTTTAGTAATTACGATGCGGCTAGGGGCTTGCTTCGGGGGGGGGGGGTCGCTCTGGGCTACTGTCGACGTCCCATGCGGAGTTATCCGCGAGGGAGCCCTTCCCCCTCTTGGGCGCCTCCGCCTCCAGATTTGTGGAGGCCGCCCTCTTCTTCCTTCCCCCATGAGGGGGGAGTTGCTTTCTTCCTCCTCCTCGCCGTCGTCTTCGGCGGCAGAGGAGTGCCTCTTGTCTTTGGACGACATGTCCGAAGCCCTCTTGCGGCGGGGCCACTCCGGACCCCCTTGGCCTTCTTCTTGGCCTTCTTCTCCGGCGCCTTGTAGGGCGCTGGAACCAGCATCTTCGCCAGGAGCAGGATGACTGGTTCCTCGGGCAGCGGGGCCGGACATTGAATCCGCTCCGCTTTGTCTGTCCATGCCTGAAAAACAACAAATAGTAAAGTTTTAGACATCTTCCTTGAATAAGCAAGTAGAGGATACACCTTGATGTGAAGGACTTACCGCGCTGGTAGGATGGGCTAGATCGTGCCCGCGGTCCGAGTCTATGCCGGCGGCGTCTCGTTGCCTTTAAAGAGCAACTTCCAAACATCTTCGTGAGTTGTTCCTAAGAGCCTCTCCAAGGTCTGGTGCTTCTCCGACTCAAATTCCCAAAAGGGCATGTTCGGCTCTGGCATGGAAGGACCTGGCGAACTAGTATCACCTGGATCACGTTAACGAGCTTGATGTTTTTATCCACCATGCTCTGGACGCGCGTTTGCAGCGCTATCAGTTCTTCCGATGAACACCAATTTGGGCCCTTCTCTATCCAGGAGGTGAGCCGCATTGGAGCTCCGGACTTGAATTCGGGAGCCGCGGCCCAAGTGGCGTCACGAGGCTCTATGATATAGAACCACTGTTTCCGCCACTCCTTGACGGTGTCCACAAACGTGCCTTTGGGCCATGTGACATTGGGCATCTTGCTCACCATGGCGCCTCCGCACTCCGCATGTTGGCCATCCACCACTTTCGACTTCACATTGAAGATCTTGAGCCATAATCCGAAATGGGGAGAAATGCGGAGGAAGGTCTTGCACACGACAATAAATGCCGAGATGTTGAGGAATGAGTTTGGGGCTAGATCATGGAAATCAAGCCCGTAATAAAAGATAAGTCCGCGGACGAAAGGGTGGTGAGGAAACCCTAACCCGCGGACGAAGTGAGGGATGAACGCCACCCTCTCAGTGGGCTTCGGGGTGGGGATGACTCGCCCCTTGGCCGGAAGCCGGTGAGTGATTCCTTCCGCCAGATACCCGGCCTCCCGAAGCTTGGTGGTGTCCTTCTCCTTAACAGAGGAGGCCATCGACTTGCCTTGCCCTCCAGATCCGTACATGGTTGAGCACTTTCTTGAGGCGGAGAAGATGAGGAACTGGTCGCTGGAGCTCGAGAATGGAAGGGAAAAGAAGGAGAGAAGGCGTGGGTGAAGAAAGGACATCCTTATCTCCTTATAAAGGCAGTGAATATCAAGCGCCTCCCCACTCGCCTTAAAACTCGACTGTTCCCAAGGGTTGTGCAAATGGCACGGTTGGATTACCCACGCCCGTATTGATGAGAAATCCCGCAATAAGGGGACACGATTTCTGCTTTGACAAGACGTGCCACTAAAAACCGCATCTCGAAACATGGAACGACGGATGAAAATGGTTCGAAATAATGATCGAACTGACATGATGTCATCTCACAAAAAGTTTTCAGCAGATTGGATTCGTGAAATATTATACTCTCTGCGGTTGTGTGTGGTACTTGTGTCATAGATCCGGACACGTTCGTTGCGTCCGAAGACTATCTTGGAGTATTCGGAGAAGGAACCCCCCTTGCAATGCCGAAGACAATCTGCACGCCGGACACCTCGTCATTGAAGCCTGGTTCAGGGGATACTGAGGGAGTCCTGGACTAAGGGGTCCTCGGGCGTCCGGCCTGTTAGCCATGGGCCGGACGGATGGGCTATGAAGATACGAAGACCGAAGACTATACCCGTGTCCGGATGGGACTCTCCTTGGAGTGGAAGGCAAGTTTGGCGTCCAAATATGAAGATTCATTTCTCTGTAACCGACCTTATGTAACCCTAGATCCCTCTGGTGTCTATATAAATTAGAGGGCTAGGTCCGTAGAGCACAATTAATCATCACAATCATAGTCATACAGGCTAGACTTCTAGGGTTTTAGCCATTACGATCTCGTGGTAGATCAACTCTTGTAACACTCATATTCATCAAGATCAATCAAGCAGGAAGTAGGGTATTACCTTCGTAGGGAGGGCCCGGACCTGGGTAAACATTGTGTCCCTTGTTTCATGTTACCATCGACCTAGACGCACAGTTCGGGACCCCCTACCCGAGAACCGCCGGTTTTGACACCAACACACCATCAGTATAAATATCTAGTGTAACATCACAAAATTCTAAATTTTGGAATGTTATATTAAATAGATAGATTTTATTGCTTGTTTGATTGATTGTGTGAAATTGAGTGAAATTCAAAACTTTTTGAAAGTTAAATGAGAGGGAATAAAGGACTTTCCCAAACTTTTCGTTTCGCATTTTGATCTCCATGAATTCAAATTCTTTTCATCACAAAACCCTGGAGAGAAGATGACATGACTTCTTCCATTTTAAATAAATGAAAAGGGTTTCGAAAAGATTCAAATTTAGAAAACTTCAAGCAACTCAATGATTTTCATGAGAGAAGATCAAATGACTTCTTCAAAATATATGAAATATGAGTTGGGAGTTTAAAAGGATCAAATTTAAAGTCCTTTTGGAAATTATTTTCATTTTGGAGTTATTTGGTGTTGTTCAAATTATTTTCTCCAAAGATAGAATATATGGAAATTAGGGTAAATTGAGAGAAATAAATTTGAAATTATTTTGGTATTTTTAAAATGATTTTTATTGGGTTTTATTATAGCAGTAGCACTCTTTCCTTTATTTAAATTTGTGAGTATTTTATTTGATGCTAGAAAAATGTCCATCTTGTAGGAAATCTTTTTCTGAAAATTTTGACATAAAATATGCCTAGGTTCTATTCTATTTTATTTCACTTTTATTTTAATTTCGTTGTGTTAAAAAAACTTTCTCCGCCGCCGACTAGGCCGGCCCAAGGCCCAACCGCAGCCGCGGACCAGTACCGCGCCGCCTCGCCCGTCGTCTCCAAGCCGGACTCCCACCGGAGTCCGGATCCGCCATGCCGCCGGCCGCCCCTTCCCCAAGGAAGCCGCCGCCCCTGGCCTTTAAAAGTCCGAGGCCCCGGGCCCTCTCCTCCTCGTCTCGCTCTCGCGCCGCCGCCGCATCTTGCTCTCGCCGCCGCTGCACTTCACCGCCTCACCATCGCTGCCCGCTCCGCCTGCGTCGGGCCCCTCCGGCGCCTCCGCCACACCACCAAGATCGCGTCGCTTGCCCGCATTGCCGGACGCCGCCGCCGCCCCGACGCCCACACCGGAGTTCGCCGCTGGACGGATGCGCTCCGCCGCCCGTTGAAAGCGCCCAACGGTTTTTCACGGAAAACCGCCCGCACTGGTATAAACCGCCGATAAACCCGCCCCGGTTCTTTTTTTAGTTCAGTTTATTCATATAGATTGGTTTTATTTTTATTAGATCGTTTAAGTAGCAAATGTTCTCTGTATAGATAGTTTTAGCGAACATTTTCGTTCATTAGCGTTCGGTAGTGAACGTTCGTTATTTAGTCTTTTTCTTTTTCTTCTTAATTTCGGTCAGGGGCCTATCTATGATTATTTGCTTTACCGATTAGTCCCTGTTCTTCAAATCTTCGTAACTTTTCGCTCGTTAGTCCAAATTCAATGAAACCAATGCCCACTTCTTCGTTATGATCTCCTCTATCTAGTAAAACAACTTGTAAATTTTTTAAAAGTTTTAAAATTTGAATTCAAACATATTTGCATTTGAATTTCGTTTGATCGTAATTTGAGTTTTATAACTCCGATTGAGTTGATTCTTTTTGCTATTCGAAGCTCTTGACCTAAACTTTATGATAAGGCCAAATTCACATAACTTTGGTACTGTTGGAAATTTTTTTATGTAGCAAGAGTTATTTTCTTGGTTTTGATGTTTTCCGAATTGTCTTCTACAATCTTTCTGAACTTTTGAGTGATTGCTTATGTGTGGTTACTATTGCTTGCTTACGATAGATTGACCGGAGTGTGACGAGTAGAACTATCAAGAGTGTTGAGTGCAAATCATCTTCATCAACAGGACATGCAAGTTCACACTTTGATTATATCCCTTTCATACCTAGTTTTTATGCATTAGTTTCACCCCTCAAACATTGCATGGTTAGGATTTGATAACATGTGGGTATTGGGAAGTAGTTGATGAGGTAGGAACCTATTGTCTTGCATACAAACCTTGGGAGTTACTACTATGTTATGCTTATACTGCTCTGCTATGCTCGTAGACGTGGATTGGTTGAGTGAATTCATGACAGATGCGAGAGTTGTTAATTAATGGTTAACTTAAGGTGGCTACTTTAATACACATCTGGGTGGAATGATTGGGGCACCTGGAGAACCCAGTGCTTGCCCAAGGGGATCCCAGAGGACCCGTGTGATCACACTATGGAATGCCACCCAGGCTCAAAGGGATCATAAGATTATTCATGCTACAAACTTCCGTGTGCAGCCACAAGCCATTATGGGCTCTGGCATAGTTGAGTAAGTTGCGTGAGCTCTCGAAGAGGTGGACTAGCAGATGTAGGGGGATAGTAGGTGTAACTGTCCACCTAGAGTAAAGAGTTAATGCTTCCGAAAGACCGTGTCTCAGTCATCTGTTTCTCAAACATCTTGTAGTGTGAGAAATTAAACGGAGGAGATCGAGTCTTTTGGGGAAAAGTGCGCAAACCTCTGCAGAGTGTACAAACTAATCATGATTAGCCGTGTCCCCGGTTATGGACATCTTGAGTATCTGGTTCTTGGATTATCATGTCGATCTCAACACTCTATTTAATTAATTTGATTGGGTTAATGAGTATTATTTTGGGATTGAGTTGGAGGAACCTTCTCAATATTTATCAACCAACTTTGTAGTTAAATAAAATATATTCCTTTGATGTAGGGAAAAATTGGCTTTTTGCAAAAACATAATAACTATAGAGCTTTTCCACCAGTCAAATATGCATGTAGTGATAGACTTTATTCATCATTATCCTATGGTGTGAATTTGCCAGTACATTCAATGTACTGACCCTTTATGGCTGCAACGTCTCATGTTGCAGGAAATCTTACGACGAGTAAGTGTTACATTAGGGTTACGATTTCTACACTCAACTTTGCCGTTGGTGTTGATGGGAATCCACAACCTTGTTGTTACTTCCGCTATTTGGATTGAGGTAATAGTATTTACATTACTTTATACATGTGATTTACCTCTGTTATAAATCCTCGAGTACTGTGTGTGTCAGCATACCGATCCAGGGATGACACTTAAGCACAGAGACTTGACCGTCTGAGGTCGGGTCGCTACATCTAGGGACTCCAAACCTTGGGAAAATAACTTTCTTAAGCATTTTAAGAGAGAAGTTGTGATTAACACTACTAGTTGGAATAGCTTCTACCCACTTAGTAACATAATCAACAACAACCAAAATATGTGTATACCCATTAGAGGAAGGAAAAGGTTGATGACCCACAAGTGTAGGGGATCTATCGTAGTCCTTTCGATAAATAAGAGTGTCGAACCCAACGAGGAGCAGAAGGAAATGACAAGCGGTTTTCGGTAAGGTATTCTCTGCAAACACTAAAATTATCGGTAACAGATAGTTTTATGATAAGGTAATTTGTAATGGGTAACAAGTAATGAAAGTAAATAAGGTGAAGCAAGATGGCCCAATCCTTTCTGTTGCAAAAGACAAGCCTGGACAAACTCTTATATAAAGGAGAACGCTCCTGAGGACACATGGGAATTATTGTCAAGCTAGTTTTGATCATGCTCATATGATTCACGTTCGTTACTTTGATAATTTGATATGTGGGTGTACCGGTGCTTCGGTACTGCCCTTTCTTGGACAAGCATCCCACTTATGATTAACCCCTATTGCAAGCATCCGCAACTACAAAAGAAGTATTAAGGTAAACCTAACCATAGCATGAAACATATGGATCCAAATCAGCCCCTTACGAAGCAACGCATAAACTAGGGTTTAAGCTTCTCTCACTCTAGCAACCCATCATCTACTTATTAATTCCCAATGCCTTCCTCTAGGCCCACACAATGGTGAAGTGTCATGTAGTCGACGTTCACATAACACCACTAGAGGAAAGACAACATACATTTCATCAAAATATCGAACGAATACCAAATTCACATGACTACTTACAGCAAGACTTCTCCCATGTCCTCAGGAACAAACGTAACTACTCACAAATCATACTATGTTCATAATCAGAGGGGTATTAATATGCATAAAGGATATGAACATATGATCTTCCACCAAATAAACCAGCTAGCATCAACTACATGGAGTAATCAACACTACTAAAAACCCACAGGTACCAATCTGAGGTTTTGGGACAAAGATTGGATACAAGAGATGAACTAGGGTTTGAGAGTAGATGGTGCTGGTGAATATGTTGATGAAGATTGACCCCCTCCCGATGAGAGGATCGATGGTGATGATTTCCCCCTCCCGGAGGGATGTTTCCCCCGCAGAACAGCTCCGTCGGAGCCCTAGATTGGTTCCGCCATGGTTCCACCTCGTGGCGGCAGTGTTTCGTCCTGAAAGCTTCCTCTTGATTTTTTCCAGGGTGAAAGACTTCATATAGCAAAAGATGGGCACCGGAGGCCTGCCAGGGGGCCAACGAGGCAGGGGGGCGCCCCCACCCTCGTGGCCAGGGTGTGGGCCCCCTCTGGTTAATTCTTTCGCCAATACTTTTTATTAATTCCAAAAAAGGCCTTCATGAAGTTTCAGGACTTTTGGAGCTGTGCAGAATAGGTCTCTAATATTTGCTCCTTTTCCAGCCCAGAATTCCAGCTGCCGGCATTCTCCCTCTTCATGTAAACCTTATAAATAAGAGAGAATAGGCATAAGTATTGTGACATAATGTGTAATAACAGCCCATAATGCAATAAATATTGATATAAAAGCATGATGCAAAATGGACGTAACAACTCCCCCAAGCTTAGAACTCACTTGTCTTCAAGCGGAAGCCGATAACGAAAAATATGTCCACATGTTTAGAGATAGAGGTGTTGATAAAATAAAATACGGACATGAGGGCATCATGATCATTCTTATAATAGCAACATGCATATATATTGTCATATGATTTCTTATGCTCAAGTAACAATCTATTCACAATGTCAAGTATGAATCATAAACTTCATTGAAAACTAACAAACTAAAATGTCGGTCATTGAAGCAATTGCAATTTATCATAACATCGGAAAGAGTCAATATAAGAGCTTTTCAGCAAGTCCACATACTCAACTATCATTTAGTCTTGTACAATTGCTAACACTCACGCAATACTTATGGGTATGGAGTTTTAATTGGACATAGAGAAAGATAGGGGCTTATAGTGTTGCCTCCCAACCTTTTACCTCAAGGGTATATATATATATATATATATATATATATATATATATATATATATATATATATATATATATATATATATATATATATATATATATATCAGATCTTTCCAACACAATGTGCTTGCCAAAGGATAAAATGTAAAAAGTAAAGGTGAAGATCACCATGACTCTTGCATAAGGTATAAGACAAGAAAGAGATATGCTCTTCGCAGAGGGAAGCAGAGGTTGTCATGTTCTTTTATGGTTGGATGCACAAAATCTTAATGCGAAAGAACATCACTTTATATTGCCACTTGTGATATGGACCTTTATTATGCAGTCCGTCGCTTTTATTTCTTCCACATCACAAGATCGTATAAAGCTTATTTTCTCCACACTAATAAATCATACATATTTAGAGAGCAATTTTTATTGCATGCAACAATGACAACTTACTTGAAGGATCTTACTCAATCCATAGGTAGGTATGGTGGACTCTCATGGCAAAACTGGTTTTAAGGATATTTGGAAGCACAAGTAGTATCTCTACTTGGTGCAAACAATTTGGCTAGCATGAGGGGGAAAGGCAAGCTCAACATGTTGGATGATCCATGACAATATACTTTATTTTGGATATAAGAAAACATAACCCATTACGTTGTCTTCCTTGTCCAACATCAACTCTTTAGCATGTCATATTTTAATGAATGCGAACAATCATAAAAGATGTCCAAGATAGTATACTTATATGTGAAAACCTCTCTTTCTTTATTACTTCCTATTAATTGCAACGATGACCAAAACTATGTTTGTCAACTCTCAACAACTTTTATTCATCATACTCTTTTATATGTGAAGTCATTACTCTTCATAAGATCATTATGATCTCTTTATTTCTTTTTATTCTTTCTTTTTCTTTAATTCCCTCAAAATCATTGCAAGATAATCAAGCCCTTGACCCAACACTAATTTTTATTATATATATATCTCAAAGACTCGATTACATAGAAGGATTATAAGGAAAAACTCAAAACTAAATCATACCGAAACTTCATTCTACTAGATCAAGATAATACCAAAAGGATAGAACTAAGAAAAACGGTAAAGATAGGAGTGCGATGGTGATACGATATCGGGGCACCTCCCCCAAGCTTGGCAGTTGCCAAGGGGAGTGCCCATACCCATGTGTTTATGTCTCTTTCTCGGGATGTAGTGATGATGGAGTTGTTGATGATGTAGGCTTGTCATCCATCTTCCAAGGCATAGGCTCACCATCATAGAAGGATGATCGAGTCTCCGGGATCCTTAAATCTGGAGCCAAACTCATCCTCTTGAATCTATATTCATACTCACAGTTTTGGTTTTGCAGGTCATAGATCTAGGCTTGGAGGTGCTCGATTTTCTCGTGAAGCTTGAAGATGGCCTCCCCAATGTCCTTGGCGTACAGCTTGTGGTTGTTGGTGAATTCCGTGATCATTATGTGATTGGTGTCGAGTCCATGCTCCACCATCTCCTAACACTTGAAAACTTGTTGCTCCATTACTTCAAGCCTTGTCTCCACGCTTTTGGTCCTCTTTGGTCCCTCAATATCGTGGATGTGCAGCAACCCCTCACGCATCTCAACGGTTTGAGGATGTTGCAGCACCTCCGCGAGGTAGGGGTTGATGACCTTCTTGAAGAACTTTTCCTTGGGGGCACTTGGGGAGGTCATGCTGATCTAAATCTGTCAGAAAAACAGCTCGAAACAAGAACAGAGGATATTTGCGTGACACGAGGGTCAAAACCTTCGGGAGATTATATAATGATTTTTTACTAACCAAAAGACGTATCGTGCAAAGAACAGAGTCCGGAGAGCACACGAGGTGCCCACGAGGCAGGGGGGCATGCCCAGGGGGGTAGGGCGCGCCCTCCACCCTCGTGGATGCCTCGTGTCCTTCCCGGACTACTTCTTATTTTCCTGTTTTCTTAAATATTTCAAAACGGAGAAAAAATGCTATTAGAACTGTTTTGGAGTAGGTTTACTTACCGTACCGCATACCTATTCCTTTTCGGAGTCTGAAACGTTCTGGAAAGTGTCCCTTATGTACTCCTCCGGGGTTACATTTCAATAACATTAGTTTCAACATTTATGGGATTACCTGAGATATAATGTTTGATTCTTTGGCCATTCATCACCTTCGGATTTTTGCCTTCGAAGTTGTTGATTTTTATGGCACCGGAATGATAGACCTCCTCGATAACGTAAGGACCTTCCCATTTAGAGAGAAGTTTTCCTGCAAAAAATCTTAAACGAGAGTTAAATAGCAAAATATAATCACCTACATTAAACTCACACTTTTGTATCCTTTTGTCATGCCATCTTTTAGCTTTTTCTTTGAACAGTTTGGCATTCTCATAGGCTTGGGTTCTCCATTCATCAAGTTAGCTAATGTCAAATAGCCTCTTCTCACCGGCAAGTTTGAAATCATAATTGAGCTCTTTAATGGCCCAATATGCCTTATTTTCTAGTTCAAAAGGTAAGTGACATGCTTTTCCATAAACCATTTTATATGGAGACATACCCATAGGATTTTTATATACAGTTCTATAGGCCCATAATGCATCATCAAGTTTCTTGGACCAATTCTATCTAAATCTATTACCAGTCTTTTGCAAAATTAATTTGATCTCTCTATTACTTAATTCTACTTGGCCACTAGATTGTGGGTGGTATGGAGATGCAATTCTATGATTAACGTCATACTTAGCAAGCATTCTACGAAAGGCACCATGAATAAAATGTGAACCACCATCAGTCATTAAATATGCAGGGACCCCAAACCTTGGAAAAATAACTTCTTTAAGCATCTTAATAGAGGTGTTATGATCAACACAACTAGTAGGAATAGATTCTGCCCACTTAGTAATGTAATCAACACCAACTAAAATATGTGTATAGCCATTAGAGGAAGGAAACGGTCCCATATAATCAAAGCCCCAAACATCAAATGGTTCAATAACAAGTGAATAGTTCATAGGCATTTCTTGACGTCTACTAATATTACCAATTCTTTGACATTCATCAAAAGACAAGACAAACTTACGAGCGTCATTGAAGAGAGTAGGCCAATAAAAACCTGATTGCAATACCTTATGTGCAGTTCTATCTCCAGCGTGGTGTCCTCCATAAGCCTCGGAGTGACACTTGCGTAGGATCTGTTCCTGTTCATGCTTAGGTACACAACGTCTAATAACACCGTCTTGAATCATGCGTAGAATCTGTTCCTGTTCATGCTTAAGTAATGTCTTGAATCATAGAAAAACTTTTTCTTTTGCTGGTATGTGAAACTAGGTGGTATAAATTTAGCAACAATGTAATTAGCATCATTAGCATACCATGGAGCAGTACGAGAATAATTTATGACATCTAATTGTTCATCAGTAAAGCTATCATCAATAGGTAGTGGGTCATCAAGAACATTCCCTAACCTAGATAAATTGTCTGCAACGGGGTTCTCAGCTCCCTTTCTATCAATAGTATGCAAATCAAATTCTTTTTAGCAAGAGAACCCATCTAATAAGTCTAGGTTTAGCATATTTCTTTTCCATAAGATATTTAATAGCAGCAAGATTAGTGTGGACAGTTACTTTAGAATCAACAATATAAGGCGGAACTTATCACAAGCAAATACAGGTGCTAAAAATTCTTTTTCATTAGTAGCATAATTTCTCCGGGCACTGTCTAGAGTTTTACTAGCATATTGGATAACATTTAATTTCTTATTAACTCTTTGTCCTAGAACAGCACCTACGACATAATTAGTAGCATCACACATAATTTCAAAGGGTAAATTCCAATCAGGTGGTAGAACAATAGGTGCAGAAATCAAGGCTTTCTTAAGTATTTCAAATACTTCTACACAATCATCATCAAAGACAAAAGGAACATCTTTTTATAAGAGGTTAGTTAGAGGCTTGGAAATTTTTGAGAAGTCTTTAATGAACCTCCTATAAAAACCGCATGACCAAGGAAACTTATTATACCTTTAATGTCCTTAGGACACGACATCTTTTTGATAGCATCAACTTTAGCTTTATCAACTTCAATACCTCTTTCAGAAATTTTATGCCCCAAAACAATACCTTCATTAACCATAAAGTGGCACTTTTCCCAATTCAAGACAAGATTAGTTTCTTCACGTCTCTGCAAAACTCGATCAAGGTTGCTTAAGCAATCATCAAAAGAAGATCCATAAACGGAGAAATCATCCATGAAAACCTCAACAAACTTTTCACAAAAATCAGAGAATATAGCCATCACACATCTTTGAAAGGTAGCAGGTGCATTGCATAAACCAAAAGGCATAAGTCTATAAGCAAAGGTACTGAAAGGTCAGGTAAAAGTGGTCTTTTCTTGATCCTCTTTGGACACAGGTATTTGAGAGAAACCAAAATAACCGTCTAGAAAGCAAAAATGTGTATGTTTGGATAATCTTTCTAGCATTTGAAGGTAAAGGGTAATGATCCTTTTTAGTAGCTTTATTTATTTTGCGGAAATCAATTACCATCTATAACCTGTGATGATTCTTTGGGGGATCAATTCATCTATATCTTTAGGAACAATAGTAATACCTCCCTTCTTAGGGACACAATGGACAGGACTTACCCACTGACTATCAGCAACGAGATAAATTATACCTGCCTCCAGAATCTTTAGTGTTTCTTTTTCTTACCACTTCTTCCATCTTAGGATTTAACCGTCTTTGGTGATCAAGAACAGCTTTAGCATCTTTCTCCAATTTTATTTTGTGTTGGCATAAAGTGGGACTAATGCCCTTAAGATCATCAAGAGTATGTCCAATAGCAGCACAGTGCTTCTTCAGAGTTTTCAATAATTTCTTTTCCTCATGCTCTGAAATGTTAGCACTAATAATAACAGGATATATCTTTTTCTCATCAAGATAAGCATATTTAAGAGTATCAGGTAATGGTTTAAGCTCAAACACGGGATCACCCTTGGGTGGAGGAGGATCCCCTAGAATTTCAACATGCAAGTTGTGTTTCAAAATAGGTCCCTGTTTAAAGAATACTCCATCTATTTCCCTTCTTTCATTTATAAACATATCATTTTCATGGTCTAGCAAATATTGTTCTAAAGGATCATTAGGAGGCATGGCAATAGAAGCAAGACCAATAATTTCATCTTTACTAGGCAATTCCTCATCACGGGGTTGTCTATGAAATTTAGCAAAATTAAACTCATGAGACATATCCCCCAAACAAATAGTAACAACATCCTTTTTGCAGTCTATCCTAGCATTAACAGTATTCAAGAAGGGTCTATGAAATATAATGGGACAAAAGTTATCTTGTGGGGAACCAAGAACAAGAAAATCGGCAGGATATCTAACTTCCCCACACAAGACTTCAACATCTCTAACAATTCCAATTGGTGAAATAGTATCTCTATTGGCAGGCTTAATTGTAACATCAATTTCTTCTATCTCAGCAGGTGCAATATCATGCATAATTTATTTATATAAGGAATGGGGTATTGCACTTGCACTACTAGGGAAAAGCCTAGCAGCAGCGCGGGTTTTGGGCCTCTCAGTAGCGCGGGGACCGGCGCTACTAATAAGGCGCTACAGCTAACGATAGCAAGAGCGCTGTTGTCCCACGCCATCGCTATACATGAATAGCTGTAGCGCTTTTTAGAAAAGGGCGCTGCTAATATTATCTGCAGCACTGTTCATCGAAGCGCCATCGTAAGGCGGCGCCATCGCTAAATTTCGCCTCGCTACTACTAGTTTTATTAGTTTTTTCCTGCATATTTGCTTTTGTATTTGTTTTGTATTTGAATAGGCTTTATACAATAATCTTTAGCATATCATACACATACAAATGTAATCATAGCATATACATACAATTAGTCTCATCAAATCATGTCATCATCATAATCATCATCCAACACAAAGTGGTCTCTCGTCATCATCTCGAAAATAGCGATACAAGTCTCGATTACTTGCGCTACATCGCCATCCATATAAACAATGATATACGCGAGAAGAGCTATCACTTTGAGTACATGAGTTCAGATCCTCTCTCGCATTAGCGTGAACCTAAACTAACTATCGCTTGTCGCTTGAAACCGGAAACCGTACACTGGGCTCGACACTCCGCCACTTGTCGATATATACTCCTGGCGTAGCACTTATTCACCATTGATGATCTATGCACCTGCATCGTCACATGAGTCGATGATATGCAACATATATAGTTGAGCAACAGAAAGAGACAGACTTGGCAAAAATAGAAACAACATATCATAAGCATAAATAACAAATTCATCGTACCCCAAAATGCCCTAACTATAGTGATTTTCACTAGTCGAGGAGGAGGACGGTTTAATTACATCACAAATAAAGTTTCACCATGCATAACTCAAAGTTTTGTCATACAGAAAGTATGGACTGAACGGACACATTGTCATATATCGACAATCACTCCAACATGTCGTTCCATCCATCCATGTCAGGGAGATAGTCCCCGAGCCTAGTGAAAGGCTTCAGGTCGAGACACTGAGCGGCTACCCGTGTTCGGACATCTTCCCGCGACATTTGTCCTTCTTCGTAGAACATCCCTGTTTTTCCGACGACCTCCTTCATGATGATTTGGGCAAGTTCGCGCTGGATGTGATAGAACTCGGCTCAAAGTCGATGATCCTCGATATCTCCTACGTTCTTTGCCCATTGCAGAATATAGGCATCGCCGAATCTAGGTGACATGCGAAGGTTCTGGTGATCCCGTCTATACTCCAGCATGTGGTGTAGGACATATAATCCATCATTAAGAGAATTGTTCAGTTGCTGGATGCAGCAGAAATCGGTCTTATGGCCGTTGTTAGGAAGCCGTTGCCTCTTTGCTTTCGGTTCTACACCAGCTTCGCTCCCCGAGGCAGCACCGGTCTCAGTCTCAGCGCCGGTCTCGATGCCGGTCTGAGTCTCAGCGCCGGTCTGCGTGTCGGTCTCAGTCCCCGATGCCACCGGTGGGCCCAGCAACAACATCGGTTGATCGTCGGTAAGGCTAAAACATTCGTCTGCCGCCCGGTAGACATCGTCGCAATCACCAGAACCCTGTCCTTCATCGTTGCTAGCCATGTTTCCAATGATTAAATCTAGTCAATTAATTCTAGACCTAATAAAATGAATAATGACATAAAAAAGGCCTATTGTTTTGCAGGAATGTTGACTCCTTCCTGGTGCGGCAAATCCCGGGCACTCGATATGTCCTAGTTTGTAGCACAAGTCATGCCGAAATTCATGGCAAATTTCGGCATGACCTTTGCTAAAAAGTGGACAAATCAAGAACCTGAAATTTGCCGGAACAGAAATGAATCAACATTCAGGCAAAACATAGGCCACTCAGCATCATTACCTGGAAACAATGTTCAAATATCACTCTTCGACACTTCAACACATGTCCAAATAGACACGAGCAACCACGTGTCCAAATTTCACAAGCTAATTCAAAAACAAAGGGTAGAAGAAAATTCATTTAACTACTAATAGAACAAAATTCAGTTAACTTTAGTGCTCTATAATGATGAAAGGAAAAAAAATCAGTTAACTACTAATTTCATTCATTTAGGTTATTCATTTAACATCACCTAATTAACCTACTGTACCACTACTACTAGCAGCACTACTAACCTAATTAACCTAGCAAAACTCTAGTGCCCTAACTGAAAAACATCTAATTAACATCTACTAGTACCACTATTGCCCTAACCTAATTAACATCTACTAGTATCACTATATACTATACAAGCAGCAACTACCCTAATTAAACCCTACTGCCCTAACTAACTTTTGTTGTAAACCATTTTTTTGCTCTAAACTAATTTTTGCTCTAACATCTACTACTTAACATCCTTTGCTCTAAACTAAATTTTTTGCTATAAACAAACTTTTGCTCTACTAATTTTTCTCTAAAATGCAGAGAGAGAGGAGTGGGGGGGGGGAGGAGTGGGGGACTTACAGAGAGGGGAGAGACGGTGGTGGGGAGGTGCTCGGTGACGGAGGCAGGGGCGGAGAGAGTGGGCTCGGGCACGGGCAACGGCGGTCCGGGGCGGGCTCGGGCGGCGGTGAGGTGGAGGGCACCGACGGTGACATTGAGGGCGGCCTCGGGCGGCGGCGGTGAGGTTGACGGTGGCCTCGGGCGACGGCAGTGAGGATGACGGCGGCCTCGGGGGGAGACGGTGAGGTTGCGGGCGTCCACGCCGGTAGGAGATGGCGGCGAAGGTGGGAGACGGCGAATTGGGGAGATGGCGGCGAGGGCGAGGGATTTGGGGAAGAAGTGTGGTGTCCGGGGGGGGGGACCACTGCTTAAGTGAACGATGTGAAGGCGCTTCAAAACGCTATAGCTAAGTTAGCTACATCGCGTTTCCTGAAACCCGCTACTGCTATTCCTTTCTCCTTTTTCCCCTTTTTTCTTTTATTTTTATTTACATTTTTTTCCTTTCTCCTTTTTCTATTTCTTTCATTTTCATTTACTTTTCTACTTGTATTTCACTTTATTTTATTTCCGTTAGCAGTAGCGCCTTACATGTATGCGCGCTACAGCTAAGGAGAGTAGCAGTAGCGCTGGGCCAGTATACACGCTACTGCTAGGTTGGGCTAGCCATGTGCGCCCAGTTCAAACATAGCAGCAGCGCTTTTTGCTAGTACGCGCTACTACTAAAGTCATAACAGTAGCGCAGTTTATTTACGCGCACTGCTACTAAGTAGCAGTAGCGTATGATTTTGTACAGCGCTACTGGTAACATTCTGTGTATAAGGTTTTCCCTAGTAGTGTTGCACTAGCACCCATATCACATAAGCCATGATAGAAATGATCACCTATTTTAACAGAAATAACAGGCATGCCTACAACAGGTCTATGTTTATTTTTAGTCTCAGGTCGATCAATTCTAGCAGCTTCATCACAGAAGTAAATAACATGCCCATCAATATTGTCGGCCAAGGGATATTTAACCATAGCAATACTAGGTTCAACTTTAATTTGGTCAGGGGGTGTAGGTGTTCTAGTATTACTCTTACAAACCACAGTTGAAGCTTTAGCATGATCCTTTATTCTAACAGGGAAAGGTGGTTTCTCAATATAAACAGTAGGAACAACATGATCAACATTATAAGTGATAGTCTTTTCTTCAACTTTAATAGCTGCAACTACTTTTACTTCAATGGGAGGTTTATAATTAAACCACTTATCCTTAGGGAGATCAACATGAGTAGCAAAGGATTCATAGAAAGAAGCTACTATCTCAGAGTCAAGTCCATATTTAGTGCTAAATTCACGGAAAACATCGGTATCCATGAAAGATTTAACACAATCAAACTTAGGTGTTATACCTGACTCCTTACCTTCGTCGAGATCCCAATCTTTAGAGTTGCGTTTAATTCTTTCCAATAAATCCCATTTGAATTCAATAGACTTCATCACAAAAGAACCAGTACAAGAAGTATCGAGCATGGAGCAATTATTGAGAGAAAGCCGAGCATAAATTTTTTGAATAATAATTTCTTTTGAAAGCTCATGATTGGGGCATGAATATAACATTGACTTAAGCCTCCCCCAAGCTTGAGCGATTCTTTCTCCTTTGCGAGGCCAAAAATTATATATATAATTACGATCACGATGAACAAGATGCATAGGATAAAACTTCTGATGAAATTCCAATTTCAATCCGTTGTAGTTCCATGATCCCATATCATCACATAGCCTAAACCATGTCAATGCCTTTCCCTTCAAATATAAAGGTAAGACCTTATTCTTTATAACATCCTCGGGCATACCTGCAAGCTTAAATAATCCGCAAACTTCATCCACGTAGATTAGGTGCAAATCGGGAGGCAATGTTCCATCTCTTGTAAAAGGATTAGCTAGCAGTTTCTCTATCATACCCGAAGGAATTTCAAAGTAACCATTTTCAGTAGGTTCAGTAGGTTGCGGAGCAACTCTTGGCTCTACTTGTCGGGGTGAAGATACCCCGAACAAGCCCCTCAAAGGATTACTTTCCATAGTAACAAGTGACAGTAAATTTCAGCACACTATATAAAATTTTCCTTACCAAATTTCACCTACAAAAGGCGCTTCACTCCCCGGCAACGGCGCTAGAAAAGAGTCTTGATGACTCACAAGTGTCGGGGATCTATCGTAGTCCTTTCAATAAATAAGAGTGTTGAACCCAACGAGGAGCAGTAGGAAATGACAAGCGGTTTTCAGTAAGGTATTGTCTGCAAGCACTGAAATTATCGGTAACAGATAGTTTTGTGATAAGGTAATTTGCAACAGGTAACAAGTAATGAAAGTAAATAAGGTGCAGCAAGATGGAAAAATCCTTTTTGTAGCAAAGGACGATCCTGGACAAACTATTATATAAAGGAAAACGCTCCCGAGGACACATGGGAATTATCGTCAAGCTAGTTTTGATCATGATCATATGATTCACGTTCGTTACTTTGATAATTTGATATGTGGGTGGACCGGTGCTTGGGTACTACCCTTTCTTGGACAATAATCCCACTTATGATTAACCCCTATTGCAAGCATCCGCAACTACAAAAGAAGTATTAAGGTAAACCTAACCATAACATGAAACATATGGATCCAAATCAACCCCTTACGAAGCAACGCATAAACTAGGGTTTAAGCTTCTGTCACTCTGAAAGTGCAAATATCCCTAGGTGGTTTTGGTAATTCCTAACAACATATAGCTCATTGAGCTAATGCTATTTCAAGATTAATATTTCAGGAAAGCTCAATGATTGGCATGGCATGGATGAGTAAAGTGGACCCCTCAAAATGCTAAGGACAAAAGGATTGGCTCAAGCTCAAAGCTCTAGACTCTACATTTTCTATTTTAGTGATCTAAGATCACATTGAGACTATAGGAAAAGCCAATACTATCAAGGAGGGATGAGGTGTTGCTTAATGACGCTCTTGCTCAAAGTGCTTAGTGATATGCTCCAAAGCCTCAACTACTTTCTCAAATCCACATATGACTTAAACCAAAAGTCAAACTCGGCCCCACCGATTCTTTCTATCCGGCGCCACCGAGTTCAGATGTCATAGCCACTCCCACAAACCCTAGGCAAATCGGTCTCACCGATACGGATCTAGGTCTCACCGAGATGGGATTGTAATCTCAATGTTTCCCTTCGTAATGTTTCGGTCCCACCAAGATAAGCGATCGGTCCCACCGAGATTGCAATGTAAACTCTCTGTTTCCCTTTCGTAACATTTCAGTCTCACCGAAATGAGCGAATCGGTCCCACCAAGTTTACCTGACCAAACCAGTTGTTAGCTTGTTACCAAAATCGGTCTCACCGAATTTGTGTAATCGGTCTCACCGAGATTACGTTATGCCCTAACCCTAACCATATCGGTCCTACCGAGTTGCATGTTGGTCCCACCAAAAATCCTAACGGTCACTAGATTTGTTGAATCAGTCCGACCGAGTTTATCAATTCGGTCCCATCGAGATTGGCAAGTTGTGTGTAACGGTTAGATTTTGTGTGGAGGCTATATATACCCCTCCACCTCCTCTTCATTCGTGGAGAGAGCCATCAGAACGAACCTACACTTCCAACTTACCTTTTCTGAGAAAGAACCACCTACACTTGTGTTGAGGCCAAGATATTCCATTCCTACCATATGAATCTTGATCTCTAGCCTTCCCCAAGTTGCTTTCCACTCAAATCTTCTTACCAAATCCATATCCTGTGAGAGAGAGTTGAGTGTTGGGGAGACTATCATTTGAAGCACAAGAGCAAGGAGTTCATCATCAACACACCATTTGTTACTTCTTGGAGAGTGGTGTCTCCTAGATTGGCTAGGTGTCACTTGGGAGCCTCCGACAAGATTGTGGAGTTGAACCAAGGAGTTTGTAAGGGCAAGGAGATCACCTACTTCGTGAAGATCTACCGCTAGTGAGGCAAGTCCTTCGTGTGTGACGGCCATGGTGGGATAGACAAGGTTGCTTCTTCATGGACCCTTCATGGGTGGAGCCCTCCGTGGACTCGCGCAGCCGTTACCCTTCGTGGGTTGAAGTCTCCATCAACGTGGATGTACGATAGCACCACCTATCGGAACCACGACAAAAACATCAGTGTCTCCTATTGCGTTTGAATCCTCCAAACCCTTCCCTTTACATTTTGGTCTGACCGATTCATCCATTTCGGTCATACCGAGATCACCAAGTTGATCTAGGTTTTCAATCACGGTGCAACCGATTTGAACTTTTCGGTCACACCGAGTTGCAGAATCGCCAGAAGATGCATCTCGGTGCCACCGAGTTGTTCCACTCGGTCACACCGACAGGGCCAGGCTATATACCCCGGGCCAAAATTTGGAAAATTCTCTGAACCCCTTTGCCCGCGCTCAGCCTGCTCTGCCTCCCTGGGTCTCCAGATCGTCCTCATGGCCAGCTGCCTCCCGCCGCTGGTCTCTACCGCCGTCAACGGAAATCGTCTCCGCCGTTGCCGCCGTAGCAGGTCCATCGCTGCACTTAGGGTATGGACTTGATCCTTGTGCTAATCTCACTCTGATTCCTAGCACATTGTTTTGTCATGTATCTTGCCACGATTTAGATCACTCTATCAAGCGAAATCACTCCGTAGTTTAGTTGTGGATTGAAAATTTAGGGTTAGGTTTCCGCCGAAATCATCTCGGACCAACCGAGTTGTTGAAATCGGTTCCACCGATTTGGCTAAGGCCATTGCACATGTGATTCTCGGTTTGACCGAGAATTGCAAATCGGTGTGACCGATTTCAATTCTTTGTGAAACCCTAGCAGTCTCGCTGCCACCAAATTGTGACTCGGTCTGACCGAGTTCACTAGTTTAGGTTCCAAAAGCTGCTTCGGTATCACCGAGTTTTCAAATCAGTAGATCCGAAATGCTTTCTGTGGAAAACTAAAACTAAGTTTTTGACTCATTCTTTTGCAAAAACCTCTACACTTTGTGATGCTCATCCAATCTATCTCATCTATATCTATTCACAGGGTCTGCTGTAAGTGTTTGCATCATGTCAGATCAGAGTGACAGTCAGAACAAGGCTGAGGAGCAAGTTCATATGAGTGAGGGCACTAGTCCCTCTAGCAGCTATGATGATGGAAGCAGGAGTACACCCAGCAACTTGCCTAAGGCAGCCACCAGGGCCAGAAAGAAGAGAACCTCAAATTCTGAGGATGAGGAATATGTGGCTGTTGAGGAAGAGGCCACCTCAAAGAAGAGAGTTCTGAAAAAGGAATATAGCACAGCTGCTGCCACCAAGCCAGGAATGAAAACAAAGGTTCCTGCCAAGAGAGTTCCTATGTCAAAGGCCAGAACATCCACTCAAGAAACTTTGGGATCTGCACCCAAAGAACAGGTTGTGGCAGAGAAGAAAAGGAAAGAAAGGGTCAAGAAGACCATGGCCAGAGTAATTGGAAGCCCTCAATGATGGAAGATGAAGAGGAAGAGGTTGTTGCACCAGCACCTAAAGCTCAAAAGCTTATGGGAGATGCTATAATATCAGAGGCTGCTCCATCTAAGCCCAAAGAAGCTCCCAAGGCAGCCGCTCCAAAACCCAAAGCTGAACCCAAGAGGAGTACAAGGAATATTCCAGCTGCAGAGAAGAACAAGGCCCCAGTGCCTGAAGCTGCTATAGAAGAAGAAAATGATGAGTCACATGTCTTGAGGAAGTTGAAGCCCAAAACTCCAGATCACAATGATGCTCATCCAGTAGCTGAGGACATGAAGCTCAGGAAGGATGCAGGACTCAGACAGTGGAGATTAACTGATCCCTATGCAGTCAGGAGAAGAACTGCTGTGGACTATAGGTTACATACAAAGGAACAGCAGGACTTCTATGAGACAGTGTTGCTTGACAAGAAGCCTATAGTCTGTGATATGAGATGGGTGGACTGGGAGTACATCAGGGAAAATGAAGAACACTATCCTGGAGTCTATGATAGTTTCAAGTCTTGTGGAGTAGAGGACTTTGTTGGCCAGAAGCTCACAAAGTGGAATGATGAGCTTATTATGCAGTTCTACTCCACAGCTCATTTCTACCCAGATGGAAGGATTGTCTGGATGTCTGAAGGTACTAGGTACCAGTCAACAGTTGAAGAATAGGCAAAATTGATCAACGCTCCTAAGGAGAATGAACATGACTTGGATGTCTATGCCAAGAAGAAGAAGGATCACAACACCATGGCACATATGTACAGAGAGATCCCAGATGATGCTCTTGAGACACACAAATTTGGATCAGTACATTAGCTTCTGTCAGGTTTGCCAACAATCAACTGGATCCTCAGGCACACTCTATTGCCCAACTTAGGTGATCACAAGATGATCAAAGGCCATGCAATTAACCTGCTTCACATATTTGATGTGCCTCAAAAGTTCAAAGTCATGAGCCTAATTGTGGAAACTATAAAGAGAACAGTTGCAGATCAGAAGAGAAGTTGTGGGTATGCCCCATAGATCCAGGAGCTAATCAACTCCAAGATGGGCACTGACACATATCTCTTGGACAAGGATCATATGCCCATCTACCCAGACTTTGAGGACAACACCGTGGTAATGGATGAGAATGAACCATCTTCTGTGCAAGCACAAGCAAAGAAGGAGAAGGCAAGGACTGAAAAGGCTGCAAAGATGCCAACCATTGATGAGGCATCTCAGTATCTTCTGAAGAGCAAGCAAGATCAGCTTGGCTACTTGATTGCCTCCACTCTGAGGATTGAGAAGGGATTGGCCACCCTGACTCAAAACTAGGAGATCTTGGAGATGATCATCCAGCAGAAGTTCTATGATTTAGATGTGAAGGTCACTGAGATACAGTCAGTTGTTGAGCAACTTCAGGATGAAGTGCAGGAGAAGAAGGGCAAGTCTACCACTGATGCTTTTGCTAGAGTGCCCAGAGGACAAAGATCTGCTGCAGTGCTAGTCACAGACACCAGAGCAACTTCATCTACACCAGCTACAGCTTCAGTGCCACCAGCTCCAGCACCCACTCCACCAGCTCCATCTACATCAACTGATGCCTTCGTCCTTGGAGTTTTATCTACACCACCACCTGAAGACCAAGCCTGAGAGTCGATCTAGCACTATGCATTTTTTATGAACTTTTTGGTAACTTGTTGCCAAAGGGGGAGAAAATGTATAGATCATAGGCTTCGAGAGAGAGTGTTGATCTTTGTTCTCTCTTGTTTTTTTGGTGGTTGAACTTTGTTATTTGCTTGTTTGAGATACTTTATGCTTTTGTGTGATACTTGGATGATCATGTGTTTGATCATAAGCTACCTTAATGCTTGTTGGATGACATTATCCTTTTATATCCCCATATGATCATTCACTTTGCTTGGTGATGAGTGCATGTATTTAATTATTATCATTTTGAGCGCTCCACCAAGATGTATGTGACATGGAAGAGTAACCCATGATCCTAACACATTGTGCATTTGCAGTCCAAAGCAAATCTTAAACTATGCACAAATTTAGGGGGTGCTCTTGCTTTTCACATACTTCTCAAAGCGACAATGTTTTTCACTCTTATTATCATTTGTCGAAGCTTTGATCTATATGTTGTCATCAATTACCAAAAAGGGGAAGATTGAAAGTGCAACTATCCCTAGGTGGGTTTTGTAATTCCTAACAACATGTAGCTCATTGAGCTAATGCTATTTCAAGATTAATATTTCAGGAAAGCTCAATGATTGGCATGGCATGGATGAGAAAAGTGGACCCCTCAAAATGCTAAGGACAAAAGGATTTGCTCAAGCTCAAAGCTCAAGACTCTACATTTTCTATTTTAGTGATCCAAGATCACATTGAGTCTATAGGAAAAGCCAATACTATCAAGGAGGGATGACGTGTTGCTTAATGAGGCTCTTGCTCAAAGTACTTAGTGATATGCTTCAAAGCCCTCAACTACTTTCTCACATCCACATATGACCTAAACCAAAACTCAAACTCGGCCCCACCGATTCTTTCTATCCGGCGCCACCGAGTTCAGATGTCATAGCCACTGCCACAAACCCTAGGAAAATCGGTCTCACCGATAGGGATCTCGGTCTCACCGAGATGGGATTGTAATCTCTCTGTTTCCCTTCGTAACGTTTCGGTCCCACCGAGATGAGCGATCGGTCCCACCAAGGTTGCAACGGAAACTCTCTGTTTCCCTTTCGTAACATTTCAGTCTCACCGAAATGAGTGAATCGGTCCCACCGAGTTTATCTAACCAACTCTCTGGTTACCTTGTTACCAAAATCGGTCTCACCGAGTTTGTGTAATCGGTCTCATCGAGATTACGTTATGCCCTAACCCTAACCATATCGGTCATACAGAGTTGCATGTCGGTCCCACCGAAAATCCTAACAGTTACTAGATTTGTTGAATCGGTCCGACCGAGTTATCAATTCGGTCCACCGAGATTGGCAAGTTGTGTGTAACGGTTAGATTTTGTGTGGAGGCTATATATACCCCTCCACCTCCTCTTCATTCGTGGGGAGATCCATCAGAACGAACCTACACTTCCAACTTACCTTTTCTAAGAGAGAACCACCTACACTTGTGTTGAGGCCAAGATATTCCGTTCCTACCATATGAATCTTGATCTCTAGCCTTCCCCAAGTTGCTTTCCACTCAAATCTTCTTACCAAATCCATATCCTGTGAGAGAGAGTTGAGTGTTGGGGAGACTATCATTTGAAGCACAAGATCAAGGAGTTCATCATCAACACACCATTTGTTACTTCTTGGAGAGTGGTGTCTCCTAGATTGGCTAGGTGTCACTTGGGAGCCTCCGACAAGATTGTGGAGTTGAACCAAGGAGTTTGTAAGGGCAAGGAGATCACCTACTTCGTGAAGATCTACCGCTAGTGAGGCAAGACCTTCGTGGGTGACGGCCATGGTGGGATAGACAAGGTTGCTTCTTCATGGACCCTTCATGGGTGGAGCCTCCGTGGACTCAAGGCAGCTGCTACCCTTCGTGGGTTGAAGTCTCCATCAACGTGGATGTACGATAGCACCACCTATCGGAACCACGACAAAAACATCAGTGTCTCCTATTGCGTTTGAATCCTCCAAACCCTTCCCTTTACATTCTTGCAAGTTGCATGCTTTACTTTCCGCTGCTCATATACTCTTTGCATGCTTGCTTGAATTGTTTTAAGATTGCTTGACTTGTCCAAAGTTGCTAAAATCGGCCAAGAACTAAAATTGGGGTAAATGTAACTACTCACAAATCATATTTATGTTCATAATCAGAGGGGTATTAATATGCATAAAGGATCTGAACATATGATCTTCCACCAAATAAACCAACTAGCATCAACCACAAGGAGTAATCAACACTACTAGCAACCCACAGGTACCAATCTGAGGTTTTGGGACAAAGATTGGATCCAAGAGATGAACTAGGGTTTGAGAGGAGATGGTGCTGGTGAAGATGTTGATGAAGATTGACCCCCTCCCGATGAGAGGATCGATGGTGATGACGATGGTGATGATTTCCCCCTCCCGGAGGGATATTTCCCCGGCAGAACAGCTCCATCGGAGCCCTAGATTGGTTCCGCCTCGTGGCGGCGGTGTTTCGTCCCGAAAGCTTCCTCCTGATTTTTTCCAGGGTGAAAGACTTCACATAGCAAAAGATGGGCACCGGAGGCTTGCCAGGGGGCCCACGAGGCAAAGGGCGCGCCCAGGGGGTAGGGCGCACCCCCACCCTCGTGGCCAGGGTGTGGGCCCCTCTGGTTAATTCTTTCGCCAATATTTTTTATTAATTCCAAAAACAGCCTCTGTGAAGTTTTAGGACTTTTGGAGCTGTGCAGAATAGGTCTCTAATATTTGCTCCTTTTCCAGCCTAGAATTCCAGCTGCCGGCATTCTCCCTCTTCATGTAAACCTTATAAAATAAGAGAGAATAGGCATAAGTATTGTGACATAATGTGTAATAACATCCCATAATGCTATAAATATCGATATAAAAGCATGATGCAAAATGGACGTATCAAACGTCCCATGTAATCAAAAACTCAAACATCAAATGGTTCAACAACAAGTGAATAATTCATAGGCATTTCTTGACGCTTACCAATTTTACCAATTCTTTGACATTCATCACAAGATAAAACAAACTTACGGGCATCCTTGAAGAGAGTAGGCCAATAAAAACTAGATTGCAGTACCTCGTGAGTAGTTCTATCTCCCGCTTGATGCCCTCCATAAGCTTCAGAGTGACATTTCTGTAGGATTTGTCCCTGTTCATGCTCAGGTACACAACAACTAATAATACCATCTACTCCTTCTTTATAAAGATGTGGGTCATCCCAAAAGTAATGTCTTAAATCATAGAAGAATTTTTTCTTTTGTTGGTATGTGAAGCTAGGTGGTATATATTTAGCAACAATGTAGTTAGCATAGTCAGCATACCAAGGTGTGTTATGAGAATCATTTATTGCAACTAATTGCTCATTAGGAAAACTATCATTAATAGGTTGTGGGTCATCAAAAATATTTTCTAACCTAGACAAGTTATCAGCTACGGGGTTCTCAGCTCCTTTTCTATCAGTGATATGTAAGTCAAATTCTTGTAGCAAGAGAACCCACCTAATGAGTCTAGGTTTAGCATATTTCTTTTCCATAAGATATTTTATAGCAGCATGATCAGTGTGAACAATCATTTTAGAATCAACAATGTAAGATCTGAATTTATCACAAGCAAACACCACTACCAAGAATTCTTTTTCAGTAGTAGCATAATTTCTTTGGGCACTATCTGGAGTTTTACTAGCATAATGAATAACATTCAATTTCCTATCAACTCTTTGTCCTAGAACAGCACCAACATCATAATCACTAGCATCACATATAATTTAAAAAAGCAAGTTCCAATCAGGTGGTTGAACAATAGATGCAGAAATTAAGGCTTTCTCACGTGTTTCAATGGCTTCTACACAATCATCATCAAAAACAAATGGAACATCCTTTTGTAAAAGATTTGTAAGAGGCCTAGAATGTTTAGAGAAGTCTTTAATAAATCTCCTATGGAAACCTGCATGACCGAGGAAACTACGAATACCTTTAGTATCTCTGGGATATTGCATTTTCTCATTTGCATCAACTTTAGCTTTATCCACCTCAATACATCATTCAGAAATTTAATGTCCCAAGACAATACCTTCATTAACCATAAAATTGCACTTCTCCCAATTCAAGACAAGATTAGTTTGCTCGCATCTCTGCAAAACTCGATCAAGGATGCTTAAGCAATCATCAAAAGAAGTTTCGTAAACAGAAAAATCATCCTTGAAAACCTCAACAATCTTTTCACAAAAATCAAAGAATATAGCAGTCATACACCTTTGAAAGGTAGCAGGTGCATTGCACAAACCAAAAGGCATACGTCTATAAGAATAAGTTCCAAAAGGGCAAGTAAATGTGGTTTTCTCTTGATCAGGTTGTGAGGCAGGTGTCAGTGTCAAAACCGGCGGATCTCGGGTAGGGGGTCCCGAACTGTGCGTCTTGGCGGATGGTAACAGGAGACAAGGGACACGATGTTTTTACCCAGGTTCGGGCCCTCTCGATGGAGGTAAAACCCTACTCCTGCTTGATTAATATTGATGATATGGGTAGTACAAGAGTAGATCTACCACGAGATCGAGAGGCTAAACCCTAGAAGCTAGCCTATGGTATGATTGTTGTTCGTCCCACGGACTAAAACCCTCCGGTTTATATAGACACCGAGAGGGCTAGGGTTACACAGAGTCGGTTACAATGGAAGGAGATCTACATATCCATATCGCCAAGCTTGCCTTCCACGCCAAGGAAAGTCCCATACGGACACGGGACGAAGTCTTCAATCTTGTATCTTCATAGTCCAGGAGTCCGGCCAAAGGTTATAGTCCGGCCATCCGGACACCCCCTAATCTAGGACTCCCTCAGTAGCCGCTGAACCAGGCTTCAATGATGACGACTCCGGCGCGCAGATTGTCTTATGCATTGCAAGGCGGGTTCCTCCTCCGAATACTTCATAGAAGATTTTGAACACAAGGGTAGTGTCCGGCTCTGCAAAATAAGTTCCACATACCACCGTAGAGAGAATAATATTTACACAAATCCATCCTGCTGAAGTATTCCGCAGCGTGACATCACACCACGGACAAGCCTTTATTCGAATCGTTTTTACTGTCCCACCTCAGCGCACTTAGTGAGGCGGTTTCCTTGGCTCGTCTTGTCGAAGCAGAGATCGTGTACCCTTATTCCGGGATTCTCATTAATACGGGTGTGGGTAACCCAACCGTGCCACTAATTACGGCATTTGGGAGATAAGCGAGTTTTACCAGGCTGGTGGGGGCACATAGTTTCGTCCGCCCATATAAGGGGATAAGGATCCACCTTTTTTATCTACGCCTTCTTCCTCCTTCATTATTTATTTCACAAGACTCGAGCTCCAGCGCCCAAGTCCGCACTTCCCACCTCAACCTTCTCCAGCCATGTCCGGAGCGGGAGGCAGGTGGATGGCCTCCTCCGCCACGGAGGGGCACATCAAAAAGTTGAGGAAAGCCGGATACTTGTCCAACGACATTGCGCATCGGCTTCCAGATAAGGGGCAGCTCATCCCCACCCCCAGGCCCCATGAGAGGGTGGTGTTCCTCCCCCATTTCCTCCATGGACTGGGCTTCCCACTCCACCCATTTGTCCGGGGGCTCATGTTCTACTACGGCCTGGATTTCCATGATCTGGCCCCGAACTTCATCCTCAACATCTCAGCGTTTATCGTCGTGTGCGAGGCCTTCCTCCGCATCAAGCCCCACTTCGGCTTATGGCTGAAGACCTTCAATGTCAAGCCGAAGGTAGTGGGCGACCAGCAAGCGGAGTGCGGAGGCGCCATGGTGGGCAACATGCCCAATGTTATATGGCTCGAGGACTCCTTCGTGGAAACCATCAAAGGGTGGCAATCGGGGTGGTTCTACATCACCGAGCTGCGTGACCCTGAATGGGCAGCGGCCCCCGAATTCTAATCTGGCATCCCCACACGGCTCACCTCCTGGAAAGAGACGGGCCTATCGTGGGGTAATTCGGGAGAGCTGACCGGACTCCAAAACTGCGTCCAAAACCTGGTGGACAAGAAGGTTAAACTTGTCAACGTAGTCCAGGTCATGCTCATCCGCCGGGTCCTCCCGTGTCAACGACGGGCTTTTAACTTGTGGGAATTCGACCTAGCCCAGCACCAAACTCTGACCAGGCTCTTTGACACAAAGCACGAGGAAGCCTGGAAGGTGCTATTCAAGGGCGCCAAGGTTCCCCCTCCCATTACCGAGGATCACGGATTCTGCGCGAAGTGCCAAGCCAGCGTAGTAAGCTTGTTTTACCCTTTACATGATACTTGTTTTTCATAGTTTGACTCTATGTGGCAGAAGAAGGCCGGATAGATCGACTGTCCGGCTCCTTTGCCCGAAGGTCCAGCAGATGCCCACCTGGCGAAGCTGCTAGTCCCGGCACCTTACGTGGTGTCGGAGAAGAAGGCCAAGAAGAAGGTCGTGGGAACCCGGAAGAGCTCCCAGCGCCCGGTGGAGCCGGACTCATTGTCCGATGACTCCGAGGCGGACTCCTCCCACGAAAACGAGGAGGAGGAAAAAGAGGTTCCTCCCCAAGGGGGGGAAGAGAAGAAAAGGAAGGCCGCCCCAACTGGGGAGGCCGGGGGGTCCAAGAAGGGAAGGACCCTTCCTCCGGGCTACTCTGCCGACGCCGACGACGGCGAAGAGGAGTGGCCATCCAGGGCGAAGCCCATGGAAAAATCGTAAGTATCCGGATACCAGAATAACTCATGGCGTTCCTTTATTGCACAGGACCTTCCGACGCCGAATATAATCATGTAGTCCGCCCCGAGCCCAGGTCGGCGTGTCGTCCAGCGGCTCCTTAAGCTCGTCGGATGTGAATAGCACTTCACTTCCGACCGCCCCCTCCCCTCGCCATGCGGATGATGCCGAGGTGGAGTCCCAAAAGGGTCCAAGCCAGGAGGAGTTGGTCCTGGAGGCGCCGCCAGGCGACCTCCCGGACTCCAGGCGCAAGGGGGACAAAACCCCCAAGGGCTCCAAGTCCGGCCCTGGGCCGGACACCGCACCGGAACCTTCAGCGGTTCCGGAGTCTGGCAGGCGGCCCCCTAGTAAGAAGGGCAAGGCTACGACGCCGGTGACCTCCATCCAACCGGAGGCACCGGATAATTTGCTGGAGGTGCTTAACGGCGCCTCATCAACGAGGAGCACCGCACTATCATGAGTGCGGAGATCTAGAAGGTTCAATCCGCCAAGGGAGGGCTGACTGAAGCCTGTGCCAACCTTCTAACAGGCTTTGAGGTATGTATTTAAGATATGTAAAATATTACCGCATAGACAGTAGCCCCTGATGCTCAGTTTGGTGTTCGGAAAGAAAAGCCGAGCTAAGGAGCTAAAATATATACGCAGGAGTCTAATATAAGTATGTTAATATGGGAATGCAGGCTGCGCTGCTGACCTCTGCCGCACTGACTGCGGAGGTCGATGCGTTGAAGCAAAGCCTCGAGCGGTCCGAGAACGAGCTCGGCCTTGCCAAGAAGCAGCTCGAGGACAAGGAAGGTAAGTAATACCTTATGTAAGTATATAAAAAAAGATGTGGTTGCAAAAAAATGGAAGGACCAACATGACTATTACAGGGGCCACAACCAAGGTGGCGACCCTGAAGGAAGCGCTATCCAAGGCCGAGGACAATGCGGCCGTGGAGCGCACCGAGCGAGAAAAGCAGGAGGCGCGGGTGGCGGAGGTGCAGCGAGAGCTCCAGGCTCTCGGGAAAAAACACGAGAGTTTGGAGCTTGACTCAAAGACTCGAGAGTCTGAGCTCGCCTCGGCCCTTGAGAGCGCCAAATATGCCAAGGCCGAAGCTCCATAAGCACTCCAGGAAATTGAGGCGATGAAGAGGATAGCGGCGGGTAAGGCATTCTTTATGCAAAGCAAGCACGTGAAAGTAAATTACTTGTTACTTACCCGAGTCCGGAGCTCTCCATGAGCATTCGCAGATCTTCCCTGCAGTGTGTCCGACGCTGCCGCATTCTACCGAGCCGAGGAGGGGAGCTCGACGGAGAAGGTGTTCTAGTCCCAGTATGTTGAGGCCGAACACCCGGTGCCCTTGAGCGACCAGCTGAAGTAGCTGGTCGAGCTCCATAAGGTGGCCGAACATGCCATGAAGGGCCTTATAGTCCTGCTATGGCATGGGGAGGTCATGCCTGGGAGCTACTTTGTGCTAGTGAGGCGGCTGGCGGATGCCTGTCCATGGCTTGAAGTCATCAAGCGCTCCATATGCATCGAAGGCACCCGTAGGGCCCTTGCCCGTGTTAAAGTGCACTGGGGCAAGATGGAGGCTGAGAAGCTGGTGACAGATGGGCCACCGCAGGGCAAGGAGCATCGCAAGCCCGAAATGTATTATGAGGGCGTCCTAAAGGGTTCCCGCCTTATGGCGGATGAACGTTCCAAGGATGTATTTTTTGAGTAAACTCGCTCGTTTTATCCTGTGCGCTGAAAACTTGTTCATATGCGCTAAGTAGCGCTTTTTGAATTTAAAATATTACCTTCTGTGCGGCCGTTTTATTAAACCCGAGAGATGGCGAGTCGTCGGCTTCTGCCCCCATGCCACGAGTGCTGGGGTGTTCGGGATAAACCTGAGCGCTCTTGTTCCCATTCTTGGGTCCTTCGAGGGAGGCGCTCAGCACAACGAACAAGGCAATTGGACTATAATGCTTTATCACTCTCACTTCGCCATAGAATTCTATAATTTTAAATTTCGGCGAAGCCCCTAGTATTCGGAAGACCGAGTTCGGGGTGCTATCCACGCCTAGGCCGGACAAAGCCTGCTCCTTGCTCTAAGCGGCATAAGTCTTTAGGGACTCGAAACCTCTCGAACAGCGACCAGCTCTCGCCCTATCATGACGGTCAGTTTTAGCTTTCTCTACTGAGGTTCTTAACCCAGCTCAACCGGGGCACAATCGCAGTAGTTCTCCCAGTGCTACCTTAGCCGATATAATGGAACGTAAGGTACCAAAACATGGGAGCCGGGCAAACCCAACTATTGACCCAAGACATGATTCGGAGCCGATGCATATAATGCTATAAGTTCAGGGTGCCGCACTCGTGAGAGTGTTCAGACTTCTCACACCATATTCTGGGGTACTTAAGCCCTTGGTGTATTGGCCGTACCAAAGTGTACGGTTGCGTAATGTCATAACTGAACATATTTACATAAAAAATGAATGCAATAATAGACAAAAGCTATGTATTGTTTATTCGAAAAGGCTGCGGTAAAAGCAGAACGATACAAATAGTGCAATAAGCAAGAGATGGGATTATTTGACATGTCCTCCT
The DNA here is from genome assembly GCA_021605205.1 of Aegilops longissima. Taxonomy (NCBI): domain Eukaryota; kingdom Viridiplantae; phylum Streptophyta; class Magnoliopsida; order Poales; family Poaceae; genus Aegilops; species Aegilops longissima. The sequence goes on along the minus strand of CM038679.1, from coordinate 544,606,650 downwards.
CGTGGGCTTAATCATGGATGGTATGTAAGACAGGTATTTAGCCCGTTATAGAGACCACCTGGACATTTGACGTAGCTTTCTGCCTCCCTGGCTGTTGCATCGTGTGTTCGGCGATTGTACTGCCGGACAGGCCTTCCGGAGAGTGAAGTCCTAAAAGTAAGAAAAAAGGAATGACAAAATCGGGAGCCCCTGGTGCGGTTGAGCCGCATATTGGGCATGTCGTGGTCGTGCCCCTCCCCCTATGCCCATGGTATTTCCAGAGCGTAATTGTATACGCGTAGTAGTGGTTTCGCAATTTCGCGAGGGCTGGGGTTGGGGCCGCATTGCTATGCTTGCTCGGAACGTGCCAGGCGGTCTTGCTGTAGGTTACTCCGGGCGCGCTTGACGGTGTCCGGACGTTTGAGAGCCGGACTGTGGAATTGCCGTGAGAGGCTACTTTGTGCTTCTGCCGCGAGGGCTGCCGTATGATCCTCCGTTCGGAGAGAGCGTTCGGTGTTTCCATTGACCGTAATGACTCCTTGAGGGCATGGCATCTTGAGCTTGAGATATGCATAGTGCGGCACCGCATTGAACTTTGCAAATGCGGTTCGTCCGAAGCAATCGCGTGATAGCCATCATGAACGGGACTATGTCAAGATTAACTCCTCGCTTCGAAATTATCCGGGATCTAAAGACCACCTAAAGTGTAATGGCGAGCCTGCATAGCTTGACCTCTACACCTGGTATGACGCCTTTAAAGGTCGTCCTTGTGGGTTTAATGCTTGAGGGATCTATGCCCATTTTTCGCACTGTATCCTGATAAAGCAGGTTCAGGCTGCTGCCGCCGTCCATAAGGACTCTAGTGAGGTGAAATCCGTCAACGATTGGGTCTAGAACCAATGCGGCGAATCCGCCATGGCGGATGCTAGTGGGGTGGTCCCTTCGATCAAAAGTGATCGGGCAGGAGGACCATGCGTTGATCTTTGGGGCGACTGTCTCCAACGCATATACATACCTGAGTGCACGCTTCCGCTCCCTTTTGGGGATGTGGGTTGAGTATATCATGTTCACCGTCCGCACATGTGTGGGGAAGCCCTTCTGTCCCCTATTGTTCGGCAGCCGGGGCTCCTCCTCGTCATCGCTATGCAGCCCCTTGTCGCTGTTTTCAGCATTTAACTTGCCTGCCTGTTTGAACACCCAACAATCCATGTTGGTGTGATTGGCTGGTTTTTCGCGGGTGCCGTGTATCTGGCACGAGCGATCGAGTATTCGGTCCAAACTGGATGGGCCCGGAGTATTTCTTTTAAATGGCTTTTTTCGCTCACCGGGTTTAGAACCTCTGAATCTGGCATTAACTACCATATCCTCAGCATTGTCGCCATTAATGTGGCGCTTCTGCTTGTTGCGACCTGACCTGCCATTGCTGTCCTTGGTATCCGAATTACCAGGGTTCTTGGTCATGTTATTGCTACGAGCTAGCCAGCTGTCTTCTCCCGCGCAAAAGCGGGTCATGAGTGTTGTGAGGGCTGCCATGGATTTCGGCTTTTCCTGTCCTAGGTGCCAGGCAAGCCACTCGTCACGGATGTTGTGTTTGAAGGCTGCAAGGGCCTCTGCGTCCGGACAGTCGACTATTTGATTTTTCTTGGTTAGGAATCGTGTCCAGAATTGTCTGGCTGATTCCTCTGGCTGTTGAATTATGTGGCTTATGTCGTCGACGTCTGGTCGTCGCACATAGGTGCCCTGGAAATTGTCGAGTAATGCGGCTTCCAGGTCCTCGCAACAACCAATTGACTCTGCTGGCAAGCTGTTAAGCCAATGCTGAGCTGGTCCTTCAAGCTTGAGTGGGAGGTATTTGATGGCGTGTAGATCATCACCGCGGGCCATGTGGATATGAAGGAGATAATCCTCGATCCATACCGTAGGATCTGTTGTGCCATCGTATGATTCGATGTTTACGGGTTTGAAACCCTCGGGGATTTGATGATCCATTACTTCATCTATGAAGCATAGTGGGTGTGCGACGCCTCTGTACTGGGCTATATCACGAGGTAGCTCAAATGAGCTTTGTCTACTGTGTTCGGCCCGGCCGGATTTGCCATATCCGGCGTGACGGTTATCGTCACGTGTCGTGGGGCGCCCACACGATCCATAGATCGATCTTGTTTGCCTTGCCTTGTCCTCCAATATATCTCGCAGGTCTGGCGCATTTCCCCGTGCCTTGGTATTTTTTGAGCGACGCCGGGGTGCGGCTTGAGTGGAGGGCCGAGAGGCCTCTCTGTCGCGGCCACGAGGTGGCCGGTCGGCTGCGTCGTGCGCTGGTGATGTAGGTTTAGGTGCTTCCTCCTCTAATCGGGGTAGCAGCCTGCGCTTTGGGTAGCTCTTGGAGGGGCGTTCGAGTCCGTACTCTTCGGCCGCAAGGACTTCAGTCCATCTGTCGGCTAGCGAGTCTTGGTCAGCTCTAAGCTGTTGCTGTTTTTTCTTGAGGCGGCTCGCCGTGGCCATAAGCCTGCGTTTGAAACGCTCTTGTTCGATGGGATCCTCAGACATGACAAATTCGTCATCGTCGAGGCTTGCCTCGTCTTCGGAGGGAGGCATATTATTATCGTCCTCTACCTCTTTGTCTGCCGCTCTCTCATGAGGGCTGGCTTCTACATCCTCTTGTGCTGAATTCTGCCGAGGGGTTGTCTTGACCGTCCGGTGTTATTATCTCCCGTGCCGGAATCGCCGCTTTTGCTTTGGTGGATTTAGAGCGGCGCCACGACGTCGGCGCTTAGGCTGCTTCTTGGGGGTCATCCTCCGTTGTTCCATCGCTGCTCCTTCTTTGGGGTGTCTACCATGTATATGTCATACGACGAGGTGGCCTTCCAAAGCCCTATAGGCGCTGGTTCTTGGTCGCCTCTGCATCGGCGCCCATACCATCGATGTCTTCGGAGTCGAAGTCGAGCATGTCGGTTAAATCATCGACAGTGGCTACGAAGTGGTTGGTGGGTGGGCTTTGAATTTCTTCGTCGTCCGCATCCCAACCTTGCTGACCATAGTCTGGCTAGGGCTCTCCTGATAAAGAGAGAGACTTTAGTGAATTCAGAATGTCACTGAGGGGCGACTGCTGAAAGATGTCCGCAGCGGTGAACTCCATGATCGGCGCCCAATCGGATTCGATTGGCAGGGGCGCGGAGTGTTCGGAGTCCAGAGAGGAGTCTGGCACCTTGGAGTCATGTGGTTCGCAGAGGACAAGGCTGGTGTTCGGCTCGATCGCCGTAGAGATTAGAGCCCCTGAAGCGGTGTCCAGCCACCCGTCCTCGATCGGCGTGGTCGGCTCCGAGCTAAGGGTCGGAGCGGACATGGGTGCAGCCTCCAGGGCACTGTTCGGTGGCAGAGCTAGATCATGCCCATCGTAAAACTGCGGCGCGCTCGGCTGTGGCTCGAACCCGTCGAAGATCAAGTCTCCGCGGACGTCAGCCGTGTGGTTTGAACTTCCAAATCTGACCTGATGGCCAGGGGCGTAGCTTTCGATCTGCTCCAGATGGCCAAGCGAATTGGCCCGCAGTGCAAAGCCGTCGAATACGAAGATCTGTCCGGGGAGATAGATCTCACCCTGGACTGCATCGTTGTTGATGATTGGAGGAGCCATCGGGCCTAAAGATGACGACACAGAGGAACTCTCAATGAAAGCAACAATGTCGGTGTCAAAACCGGCGGATCTCGGGTAGGGGGTCCCGAACTGTGCGTCTAGGCGGATGGTAATAGGAGACAAGGGACACGATGTTTTTACCCAGGTTCGGGCCCTCTCGATGGAGGTAAAACCCTACTCCTTCTTGATTAATATTGATGATATGGGTAGTACAAGAGTAGATCTACCACGAGATCAGAGAGGCTAAACCCTAGAAGCTAGCCTATGGTATGATTGTTGTTCGTCCTACGGACTAAAACCCTCCGGTTTATATAGACACCAGAGAGGGCTAGGGTTACACAGAGTCGGTTACAATGGGAGGAGATCTACATATCCGTATCGCCAAGCTTTCCTTCCACGCCAAGGAAAGTCCCATCCGGACACGGGATGAAGTCTTCAATCTTGTATTTTCATAGTCCAGGTGTCCGGCCAAAGGTTATAGTCCGGCCATCCGGACACCCCCTAATCCAGGACTCCCTCAACAGGTATTTGAGAAAAACCAGAATATCCATCAAGGAAAAAAAGTGTGTGTTCTTGGAAATTCTTTCTAACATTTGATCAATAAAAGGTAGAGGGTGATGATCTTTTCTAGTTGCTTTATTTAATTTTCTAAAATCAATTACCATTCTATAACCAGTGACAATTCTTTGTGGAAGAAGTTCATTTTTATCATTAGGAACAACAGTTATACCTTCTTTCTTAGAGACATAATCAACATGACTTACCCATGTACTATCAGCTATGGGATAAATTATACCTACTTCCAGAAGCTTAAGTATTTCAGTTCTTACCACTTGTTTCATTTTAGGATTTAAATGCCGTTGGTGATCAACAACGGGTTTAGCATCTGGTTCCATATTAATCTTGTGCTAACAGAGAGTGGGACTAATGCCCTTAAGATCATCAAGAGTATATCCAATAGCAGCTAGGTGCTCCTTCATAATTTTCAATAATATTTCTTCTTCATGTTCTGAAAGGTTAGCACTAATTATAATAGGATATATCTTTTTCTCATCAAGATAAGCATATTTCAAAGTGTCTGGCAATTGTTTTAATTCAAACATAGGATCTCCTCTAGGTGGAGGAGGACCTCCTAGAGTTTCAATAGGCAAATTGTGTTTAAGTAGAGGACGTTGTTCAAAGAAAATTGTATCTATCTCATTTCTTTCATGCACATGCATATCATTTTCATGGTGTAGCAAATATTGTTCTAGTGGATCAGTAGGAGGCACGACAATAGAAGCAAGACCAATTATTTCATCCTTACTAGGCAATTCTTTCTTATGATGTTTTCTATTGAACTTGGAAAAATTAAACACACTAGACTCATCACCAAAACTAACACCGACAGTTTGTTTCTCACTATCTATTTTAGCATTAACAGTGTGGAAGAAAGGTCTACCAAAGAAAATGGGACAAAAGTCATCTTGTGGGGAACCAAGAACTAGAAAATCAGTAGGGTATTTTATTTTCCCACACAAGACTTCAACATCTCTAACAATCCCAAGTGGTGTGATGGTGTGTCTATTAGCAAGTTTAATAGTAACATCTATGTCTTCTATTTCAACGGGTGCTATGTCATTCATAATTTCTTGATATAAGGTAAAAGAATAGCACTCACGCTAGCACCTAAGTCACATAAACCTTGATAACAGTGATCTCCTATTTTGACTGAGACAACATGCATGCCAACGACAGGTTAATGTTTATCTTTCTCATCTGGTTTAGCAATTCTAGCAGCTTCATCACAGAAGTAAATAACATGCCCATCTATATTTTCTACCAAGGGATCTTTAACCATAGCAACGCTAGGTTCTACTTTAATTTTTCACCAGGTTTAGGTGCTCTTATATAACTTTTATTGACCACAGTTGAAACCTTAGCATGTTTCCTTTATCCTAACAGGGAAAGGTGGTTTTTCAATATAAGCAGTAGGAACAGCTAGATCAACATTATAAATAATAGTTTCATCTTTAGCTATTACCGGTTCTTTAATTTCTTCCTTAATAGCTGGGTGATATTTGAACCACCTCTCCTTAGGGAGATCAACATGAGTAGCAAATGATTCACAAAAAGAAGCTACTATCTCAGAGTCAAGTCCATATTTAGTACGAAACTTTTGAAAAGCATCGGTATTCATAAAAGATTTAACACAATCATACTTAAGCTTAATACCTGACTCTTTACCTTCGACGAGTTCCCAATCTTCAGAGTTGCGTTTAATTCTTTCTAAAAGATCCCACCTGAATTCAATAGTCTTCTTCAAAAAGGAACCAATACAAGAAGTATCGAGCATGGATCAATCATCATGAGAAAGTCGAGCATAAAATTCTGAATAATAACTTATCTTGAGAGCTCATGATTGGGGCATGAATATAACATTGACTTAAGCCTCCCCCAAGCTAAGGCGATACTTTCTCCTTCACGAGTCCAAAAATTATATATGTAATTTGAAGGAAATATGCCCTAGAGGCAATAATAAAGTTGTTATTTATATTTCCTTATATCATGATAAATGTTTATTATTCATGCTAGAATTGTATTAACAGGAAAGTTAGTACATGTGTGAATACATAGACAAACAAAGTGTCACTAGTATGCCTATACTTGACTAGCTCGTTAAATCAAAGATGGTTAAGTTTCCTAACCATAGACATGAGTTGCAATTTGATTAACGGGATCACATCATTAGAAAATGATATGATTGACTTGACCCATTCCGTTAGCTTAGCATTTGATCATTTAGTATATTGCTATTGCTTTCTTCATGATTTATACATGTTCCTATGACTATGAGATTATGCAACTCCCGAATACCGGGGAAACACTTTCTGTGCTACCAAACGTCACAACGTAACTGGGTGATTATAAATGTACTCTACAGGTGTCTCCGATGGTACTTTTTGAGTTGGCATAGATCGAGATTAGGATTTGTCACTCCGATTGTCGGAGAGGTATCTCTGGGCCCTCTCGGTAATGCACATCACTATAAGCCTTGCAAGCAATGTAACTAATGAGCTAGTTGTGGGATGATGCATTACGGAACGAGTAAAGAGACTTGCCGGATTGAACTAGGTATTGAGATACCAACGGTCAAATCTCGGGCAAGAACATATCGACGACAAAGGGAACAACGTATGTTGTTATGCGGTTTGACCGATAAAGATCTTCGTAGAATATGTGGGAACCAATATGAGCATCCAGGTTCCGCTATTGGTTATTGACCAGAGATGTGTCTTGGCCATGTCTACATAGTTCTCGAACCTGTAGGGTCCGCACGCTTAATGTTCAGTGACAATCGGTAATATGAGTTTATGTGTTTTGATGTACCGAAGGTAGTTCGGAGTCCCAAATATGATCACAGACATGACGAGGAGTCTCGAAATGGTCGAGACATAAAGATCGATATATTGGATGACTATGTTTGGACTTCGAAAGGGTTCCAAGTAAGTTCGGACGAATCTGAGTGCGGGGGTTACGAACCCCCGAGGAGTGTAATGGGCCTCATGGGCCTTTGTGGAGAGAGGAAGGGGCGGCCAGGGCAGGCCGCATGCCCCCTCCCCCTCTAGTCCGAATTGGACAAGGAAGGGGGGGAGGGCGGCGCCCCCCTTTTTCCTTCCCCCTCTCTCCTCCTTCCTTCCTTCCTACTCCTACTCTTGGAAGGGGTGAAATCCTACTCCCGTTGGAGTAGGACTCCCCTTGGGGCGCGCCTACAAGGCCGGCCCCCTCCCACTCCTCCACTCCTTTATATACGGGGGAGGGGGCACCCCATGGACACACAAGTTGATCATTGATCTTTTAGCTGTGTGCGGTGGCCCCCTCCATCATAATCCACCTCGGTTATATAGTAGCGGTGCTTAGGCGAAGCCCTGCGTCGGTAGCATCATCATCACCGTCATCACACCGTCGTGCTGACGGAACTCTCCCTCGAAGCTCTACTAGATCGTGAGTTTGTGGGACGTCACCGAGCTGAATGTGTGCAGATCGCGGAGGTACCGTACATTCGGTACTAGGATCGGTCAATCATGAAGACATACGAATACATCAACCGCGTTGTCATAACGCTTCCGCTTACGGTCTATGAGGGTACGTAGACGATACTCTCCCCTCTCGTTGCTATGCATCACCATGATCTTGCGTGCGCGTAGGAATTTTTTTGAAATTACTACGTTCCCCACCAGTGGCATCCGAGCCAGGTTTATGCATAGATGTTATATGCACGAGTAGAACACAAGTGTGTTGTGGGCGATACAAGTCATACTGCTTACCAGCATGTCATGCTTTGATTCGGCGGTATTGTGGGATGAAGCGGCCCGGACCGACAATACGCGTACGCTTACTCGAGACTGGTTCTACCGACGTGCTTCGCACACAGGTAGCTAGCGGGTGTCAGTTTCTCCAACTTTAGTTGAATCGAGCGTGGCTATGCCCGGTCCTTGTGAAGGTTAAAACAACACATACTTGATGAAATATCATTGTAGTTTTGATGCATAGGTAAGAACGGTTCTTGCTCAGCCCGTAGCAGCCACGTAAAACTTGCAACAACAAAGTAGAGGACATCTAACTTGTTTTTGCAGGGCATGTTGTGATGTGATATGGTCAAGACATGATGTTAAATTCTATTGTATGAGATGATCATGTTTTGTAACAGAGTTATCGGCAACTGGCAGGAGCCATATGGTTGTCGCTTTATTGTATGAATTGCAATCGCCATGTAATTGCTTTCTTTATCACTAAGCGGTAGTGATAGTCGTAGAAGCAATAGTTGGCGATACGACAACGATAATACGATGGAGATCAAGGTGCCGCGCCGGTGTTGATGGTGATCATGACGGTGCTTCAGAGATGGAGATCAAAGGCACAAGATGATGATGACCAGATCATATCACTTATATTGATTGCATGTGATGTTTATCTTTTATGCATCTTATTTTGCTTAGATCGACGGTAGCATTATAAGATGATATCTCACTAAATTTCAAGGTATAAGTGTTCTCCCTGAGTATGCACCGTTGTGAAAGTTCGTCGTGTCGAGACACCATGTGATGATCGGGTGTGATAAGCTCTACGTTCACATACAACGGGTGCAGACCAGTTTTGCACATGCAGAATACTCGGGTTAAACTTGATGAGCGTAGCATATGCGGATATGGCCTCGGAACACTGAGACCGAAAGGTCGAGCGTGAATCATATAGTAGATATGATCAACATAGTGATGTTCACCATTGAAAACTACTTCATCTCACATGATGATCGGACATGGTTTAGTTGATTTGGATCACGTGATCACTTAGATGATTAGAGGGATGTCTATCTAAGTGGGAGTTCTAAGTAATTTGATTAGTTGAACTTTAATGTATCATGAACTTAGTACCTGATAGTATTTTGCGTGTCTATGTTGTTGTAGATGGATGGCCCGTGCTGTTGTTCCGTTGGATTTTAATGCGTTCCTTGAGAAAGCAAAGTTGAAAGATGATGGTAGCAATTACACGGACTGGGTCGTAACTTGAGGATTATCCTCATTGTTGCACAAAAGAATTACGTCCTGGAAGCACCGCTAGGTGCCAAACCCGCTGCAGGAGCAACACCAGATGTTATGAACGTCTGGCAGAGCAAAGCTGATGACTACTTGATAGTTCAGCATGACATGCTTTACGGCTTAGAACCGAAACTTCAACGACGTTTTGAATGTCATCGAGCATATGAGATGTTCTAGGAGTTGAAGTTAATATTTCAAGCAAATGCCCGAATTGAGAGATATTAAGTCTCCAATAAGTTCTACAGTCTCAAGATGGAGGAGAATAGTTCTGTCAGTGAGCATATACTCAAAATGTCTGGGTATAGCAATCACTTGATTCAACTGGGAGTTAATCTTCCGGATGATAGTTTCATTGACATAATTCTTCAATCACTTCCACCAAGCTAGAAGAGCTTCGTGATGAACTATAATATGCAAGGGATGGATAAGACAATTCCCGAGCTCTTCGCGATGCTAAAGGCTGCGTAGGTAGAAATCAAGAAGGAGCATCAAGTGTTGATGGTCAACAAGACCACCAGTTTCAAGAAAAAGGGTAAAGGGAAGAAGGGGAACTTCAAGAAGAACGACAAGCAAGTTGCTGCTCATGTGAAGAAGCCCTAGTCTGGACCTAAGCCTGAGACTGAGTGCTTCTACTACAAACGGACTGGTCACTGGAAGCGGAACTGCCCCAAGCATTTGTCGGATAAGAAGGATGGCAAGGTGAACAAAGGTATATGTGATATAAATGTTATTGATGTGTACCTTACTAATGCTCGTAGTAGCACTTGGGTATTTGATACTGGTTCTGTTGCTAATATTTGCAACTCGAAACAAGGACTACGGATTAAGCGAAGATTGGCTAAGGACGAGGTGACGATGTGCGTGGGAAATGGTTCCAAAGTCGATGTGATCGCGGTTGGCACGCTACCTCTACATCTACCTTCGGGATTATCTTTAGGCCTGAATAATTGTTATTTGGTGCCAGCGTTGAGCATGAACATTATATCTGGATCTTGTTTGATGCGAGACGATTATTCATTTAAATTAGAGAATAATGGTTGTTCTATTTATATGAGTAATATCTTTTATGGTCATGCACCCTTGAAGAGTGGTCTATTTATATTGAATCTCAATAGTAGTGATACACATATTCATAATATTGAAGCCAAAAGATGAAGAGTTGATAATGATAGTGCAACTTATTTGTGGCACTGCCGTTTAGGTCATATTGGTGTAAAGCGCATGACGAAACTCCATTCTGATGTACTTTTGGAATCACTTGATTATGAATCACTTGGTACTTGCGAACCATGCCTAAGATGACTAAAATGCTGTTCTCCGGAACAATGGAGCGAGCAACAGATTTGTTGGAAATCATACATACTGATGTATGTGGTCCAATGAATGTTGAGGCTCGCGGTGGGTATCGTTATTTTCTCACCTTCACAGATGATTTGAGCAGATATGGGTATATCTAATTGATGAAACATAAGTCTGAAACATTTGAAAAGTTCAAAGAATTTCAGAGTAAAAGTGGAAAATCATCGTAACAAGAAAATAAAGTTTCTGCGATCTGATCATGGAGGAGAATATTTGAGTTACGAGTTTGGTCTTCATTTGAAACAATGCGGAATAGTTTCGCAACTCACGCCACCCGGAACACCACAACGTAATGGTGTGTCCGAACGTCGTAATCGTACTTTACTAGATATGGTGCGATCTATGATGTCTCTTACTGATTTACCGCTATCGTTTTGGGGTTATGCTTTAGAGACAGCTGCATTCACGTTAAATGGGGCACCATCTAAATCCGTTGAGACAACGCCTTATGAACTATGGTTTGGCAAGAAACCAAAATTGTCGTTTCTTAAAGTTTGGGGTTGTGATGCTTATGTGAAAAAGCTTCAACCTGATAAGCTCGAACCCAAATCGGAGAAATGTGTCTTCATAGGATACCCAAAGGAGACTGTTGGGTACACCTTCTGTCACAGATCCAAAGGCAAGACATTCGTTGCTAAGAATGGATCCTTTCAAGAGAAGGAGTTTCTCTCGAAAGAAGTGAGTGGGAGGAAAGTAGAACTTGATGAGGTAATTGTACCTTCTCCCTTATTGGAAAGTGGTTCATCACAGAAATCTGTTCCTGTGACTCCTACACCAATTAGTGAGGAAGCTAATGACGATGATCATGTAACTTCAGATCAAGTTAATACCGAACCTCATAGGCCAACCCGAGTAAGATCCGCACCAGAGTGGTACGGTAATCCTATTCTCGAGGTCATGTTACTTGACCATGACAAGCCTACGAACTATGAGGAAGTGATGATGAGCCCAGATTCTACGAAATTCCTTGAGGCCATGAAATCTGAGATGGGATCCATGTATGAGAACAAAGTGTGGACTTTGATTGACTTGCCCATTGATCGGCAAGCCACCGAGAATAAATGGATCTTCAAGAAGAAGACTGACGCTGACGGTAATGTTACTGTCTACAAAGCTCGACTTGTTGCGAAAGGTTCTCAACAAGTTCAAGGAGTTGACTTCGATGATGTAACATCCAAATTTTCAATTTGGAATGTTATACACTAGATCATCACTTGCATAGCATATTTTATTGCATTTTGGCTCGCTCCTAGAAATTTCACGCAACTCATGGACCCACGGAGCGAGTTGGAGATTTCGTTATTTTCATATTTGAGTTTTCTCAAATTTTGAAAATAGGATCATTTGATTTTATTTATTTTATCTTCAATTATTTCTAATGTCAAAATGTGAGAGAGGGAATAAAATGACTTTCCCAAAATAAAGGAATAGTGAAGATTTAATAAAAAAATCAAATAAATTTTTATTTGGAGTTTTTCGCTATTTTATTTTAATTTAGGAAAAATTGCACGTTTTCAAAAGTTGCATTTTAGAGCCAAGAAAATGTTCACCTCGTTCTAATATTTTATTTGGGCGGTGAAAATTTGTTTTGGCATTTTTAGATTTTTATTTATTTTTCTAGAATTTTCTAAGTCTCGGTGGTTTTATTTAAAAAAGCACCAAGACTTTGTCGGGCGAAGGCCCACCAGAGCCAACCCAGCCGCCGCCGCCTCCCATGCAGTAGGTCAGACGCCACCGCCGCCGAGTCCGGCCGGGCACGCCTCCGAGGCCAACCCAGCGCCCTTCCCAAGTCGGCCGACCCTCCCCTCCTTAAATAGCCGCCGCCGCCTCACCCCCGCCATCAGCCCGCCCGCCGCCGAGTCGTCGCCGCCCACCGCTTTGCGCCGCCGCCGCCGAGAGCCACGCCTCCGCCGCCGTCACCGCCGCCCGCAGCCCGCCGGACATCGCCGGAGCCCGAGCGAGGTAGCCCCCCCGCCGCCCTGGTTTTCCGAGAAAAACCAATCCGGTTTTTTCTGAAAACCCTAAATTTTTTTATAGATCGGTTTATTTTTTCTGGTTTATTTATTTACCGAGCGTTCGCTCGTTCGTTCGTTTTAAAGAAGGTGTTCACCGTTCAGTTACAGTTAACGAACGTTCATTCGTTAATCTGTTCGTCGCTTTTCTTTTTCTCGGATTTGTTCCGCGATTTTTTCTGATCGCGATTTCTGATCCGATTTTCGATCTAGTATAACTTTTCGCTCTTCTATCGGAATCAGGTGATTCAAGCGCCTAGAGTTTCGTCTCGAAACCCTCTTTCCGAATAATCAACTCAAACAAGTTTTTGCCTCTGCAAAATTGGACTTAGGTCCAGATTAGTAAAACGAAGCCAGTTTCTTTCGCTGTTTGACTTTCGTTGTTTCGTTTGATTTGATTCTTTTTGCAAACCGGAGGTCTTAAGTTGAATTTTCTGGTTAGATATTTTATTTGAGTTTTACCTATGCATTAGTTGAGTACTTATTGTGTGCTTGTTTGTTTGCGATAGAGTACCCGGAGTGCGCCGCTTGCTACTTTGAATCTCTAGGTTTCACGGATCATCAGCAAAGCAAGTAACACTTAGATCATATCCCTTTTCATACCCAGTTTTTATGCATTAGATCAGTCCTCAAAAATTGCATGATTAGGATCAAATTAAATTGTGGGTCTTGGGAAAGTAGATGAGGTAGTACCTATTACCTATTTTATTATCAAAGCCTTGGTAGTTACTTCTACGTTTGCTTATTATGCCATGCCATGCTAGTAGACGTGGATTGGGTGAGTGTATCCATGACAGATGTGAGATTGTTAATAAATGGTTTATTTAAGGTGGAAACTTAAACACACATCTGGGTGGATTGAGGTACCTGGGTATTCCAGGATTGCCTTTTTTTTGGACCGCCACCCAGGCTCAAAGGGATCATGAGATTTTTCATGCTAGAAACTTCTGTGTGAAGCCACAAGCTACTATGGGCTCTAGCATAGTTGATTAAGTCGTGCGAACTCTTACATTGGTAGACTAGCAGATGTAGGGGATGTAGGTGTAACGGTCTACCCATCGTAAGGTCCTAGCGTTTCTGAAAGACTATGTCTCGGTCATCCGTTTCTCAAACACCATGTATTGCGAGAATCCCAACGGAGGAGATCGAGTCTTGTGGGAAAAAGTGCACAAACCTCTGCAGAGTGTATAAAACTAATCATGGTTAGCCGTGTCCCCGGTTATGGACAACTTGAGTATCTAGTACTTGGATTATCATGTGAATCTCATCATGTTACTTTAATAAATATTGTTGGGTTTTAATGATGATGTTTAATTGGGATTGAGAATGTTGTCAACCATTCTCAATGTTTAACAACCACCATGATAGTTAAACAAAATTTATTCCTTTGCAGTAGGGAAAAATTGGCTTTACGCAAAACTGTAACCATAGAGCTTTCCACCAGCCATATATGCATGTAGAATAGTATTACTCTTTCATGTTACTCTCTATGTGTTACATTGCCAGCATATTCAATGTGCTGACCCGTTTTCGGACTGCAACGTTCATGTTGCAGACTTTTCAGACGATGAGTAAGGTGCCTTAGGTCGTGGTTCTATACTCAGTGATGCCGTTGGAGTTGATGGACTCACTTATCTTCCAAGCCTTCCGCTGTTATCGTTATTAGATGGCCTTAAGCCATATTTATTGTAATAATTTCTCTTTTGAGACACTCGATGTAATAAGTGTGTGATTGCTACTATTTTATAAATCCGTCAAGTATTGTGCGTCAAGACATTCTTGATCCAGGATGACAACGATGCACAGAGATCAGACTGTTTGAAGTCTGGTCGCTACAAGATAGTATCAGAGCACACGCTGACTGTAGGACACGACCACTGAGCTAAAGCCCTAGATCACTACTCTTTCTTCTCATTCTGACTCCTCCTCTTTTCTATTTCTTTTAGGATGGCAGATGCAAGGAACAAGTTTGCACAACCGGATGAAGATACACCCTTTGGATGTCACTTGAAGGAAGTCACTAGTTACCTGAACATCGGAGTACCAAGCTTCACTGGGACCTACAATGCCACTTTACCTGAAGAGGAGCGCTGGATGATTCAAGTTCAAGTTCCAGGAAGGACATTCGCACCAGTCACGGAACCCATAGAGTTTTCCTTTTATGCACCAACCTGGAGTCTAGGAAAGAGCATGGAAGACCACATCGCCATGGCACGTATCGGACAAGTTTACCGCAATGATCTCAAGAATACTATCTACCAAATTTGTGGGCGCCGAGATGAGCAATGGGAGATGATCAGCACCAGGAGGGATAGATCAATTGCAGCATATATCCAGGAGTTAAACCAGCACATCCGACGCTAGGAGAACCAAATGTGCGCAGGCATGGAGGATCTGCAGAAGGCCTTGACCAAGATCAAGGAGCTAGAGGAAGAACTCAAGGCTACACATGAAGATTACATGGAAGAAATTGAAGTGCTAGTGGAGAAGAATGATCACTTAACCAGGAAGCTCGGAGTTTTCATGGGAGACCCCGCACCAGGAGGAAATGACGATGATTCCACTTGTCCGAATAACTACATCATCATCGACGACACCGACTCGGACCCCGACGACAGTGATGATGACTATGTTGATGAAGCTGGAGCAGATATTATGGAGTCTTCATTGGAGCAGTTTTTCTAGTTGACCACCGTAACAGTAGTAGAAATTCCCCCATTGTATTTAGTTTAGTCCAAGGACTTTTATGACGATAGTTAGACCGTTTTATGCCCTTGATTGATTGATTGGAGTGATATTGTTTGAATTTGTCTCATGTGCATATGGGTAGTGTTTTCTCACTAGACCTCATTCTATTCTATATTCTCACCTTCTCTAAACCCTCAGATGCCTCCGAGACGCGACACCGAATTTGTTTTCCCACCGGAGATCACTCAGTTGATTCAGCAGCAGAATGCCCTGATTCAAGCACTGGTACAAAACCAAGGAAACAACAACAACAACAACAACCCACCACCACCACCACATGTTGACCATTTGACTCGTTTCTTGAGGCTAAATCCACCGGTGTTTTCCAGTAGCATCGAGCCTATTTTTGCAAATGATTGGCTCCGCAAGGTTGGAAGGGAGCTGACCACTGCAGGATGCACTGATGCGGAGAGAGTGCGTTTTGCTGCACATCAGCTTGATGGACCCGCAGCATCATGGTGGGAGAATTACACAGCCACACACCCTATTGACACTGTCACATGGGATCAGTTTTAGCAAGCTTTCTGTACTGCCCACGTTTCAGCAGGAGCTATGGCCATGAAGAAGCATGAGTTTCGCAAATTATGCCAAGGAGGACGTACTGTAAGCCAGTATGTGGAGGACTTTAGTAAGTTAGCAAGTTATGCCCCATATGACATTGCTACAGATGCACCTAAGCAGGAGAAGTTTCTGGAAGGACTGAATGATGAGCTGAGCATGCAGTTGATGGCAGCCACTTTCAATAACTACAAGGAGTTGGTAGATCGTCCTCTTATGATTGAAGGGAAGCAGCAACAGATTGATAACCGCAAGAGGAAGTATGGACAGGGGAAGTACAATTCTGGAGCTCAGCAGAAGCTACGCTTTACCCTGAAACCAGGAGACAATTTCAGCATACCCATGGAGGAGGTAGCTTGCACAATCATAAAGGTTCCAAGAATGGAAACGGGAATGGAGGAAGCAATGGACAAAACCGAACCAACCCGTCAACCCCAGCCAAGAGAGACCTGAGCCAAGTCACTTGCTTTAAGTGTCAGAAGACTGGACATTATGCCAATGAATGTCACGAAGCCCAGAATGGAAATGGCAATGGAAGCACAGGGAAGAAGCCAAACCCTTTCAACAGGGGACAGGTGAACCACCTTAACATGGAGGAGGTTGAAGCCCAGCCAGATGCAGTAATAGGTAAGTTTTTGGTTAAGAGATTTACCGCAATCGTTCTTTTTGATACTGGTGCATCGCATTCATACATATCACGGGGATTTGTGGATAAGTACAAACTGCCCACCAAGGTTCTTAGAACACCTATGCTAGTAAGCTCACCAGGAGCGGAGTATATGGCCAGTCGTGGATGTTTTCAAGTACCTTTGAGCATAGGTAGGCATGTTTTCCCCACGGATTTAATCATTCTGGAATCACAAGGTTTGGATGTGATTCTAGGTATGGATTGGCTATCGATGTATGGAGGGAACATCGATTGCGCTAGTAAGTCGATTTTGCTTACAACGCCCGAAGGAAGAAGGATCAAGTATGTATCACGGCACGAGCCGAGGAGGACACAAGTAAACTCCTTATCAGGAGTTGTACAGGAGGAAGTACCAGTGGTGAGGGATTACCCGGGCGTGTTTCTAGAAGAGCTGCCAGGCATGCCACCAGATAGAGACATTGAGTTTTTGATTGAGCTTTTGTCGGGCACAGGGCCAATATCCAAGAGACCGTACAGGATGCCCGCACAAGATTTGGAAGAAATTAAGAAGCAAATTAAGGAGTTACTCGATAAAGGTTTTATTCGCCCAAGTTCTTCGCCTTGGGGATCGCCGGTACTTCTAGTGGAGAAGAAGGATGGATCATTGAGAATGGTTGTTGATAATCGTGGATTGAATGAAGTGACAATTAAGAATAAGTACCCGTTGCCGATGATCAACGACTTGTTTGATCAATTGCAAGGAGCTAAGGTATTTTCCAAGATCGATTTGCGATCAGGATACCATCAGTTGAAGATTCGAGAGCAGGATATACCTAAGATGACTTTTACCACCAGGTACGGGCTGTATGAGTATACCGTTATGTCATTTGGTCTGACTAACGCACCTGCCTATTTCATGAACAGGATGAACAACGTGTTTATGGAGTTTTTGGATAAGTTCGTCGTGGAGTTCATTGATGATATTTTAGTCTACTCGAAGAATGAAGAAGAGCATAAGAAGCATCTGCGTATGGTACTTGAGAAGCTCAGAGAACATCAGTTATATGCCAAGTTCAGCAAATGTGAGTTTTGGTTGAAGGAAGTTGGATTCCTCGGACATGTTATATCCGGAAAAGGTATAGCAGTGGATCCCACTAAAGTTGTCACTGTGACAAATTGGGAAGCACCAACGACAGTTGGAGAGATCCGGAGTTTTCTTGGACTGGCAGGATACTACCGGAGATTCATTGAGAATTTCTTGAAGATTGCGAAGCCTATGACGGAGTTGTTAAACAAGGACACTAAGTTCAATTGGACTGAGGAATGTGAGGCTAGTTTCCAAGAGTTTAAGAAACGATTGGTTACCTTACCAGTGTTGATTCTGTCAGATCAAAGCAAGGATTACGAGGTGTATTGCGACGCTTCACGTCGAGGACTTGCAACAGTGCTTATGCGGGAGGGAAGAGTTGTTTCTTATGCTTCACGACAACTTAAGCCTCATGATTTGAATTATGCTACTCATGATTTGGAGTTAGCAGCAGTAGTACACGCATTGAAGACTTGGAGACATTTTCTCATTGGAAACCATTGCGAGGTGTACACGGATCACAAGAGTTTGAAGTACATCTTCACGCAGAAGGAGTTAAATCTCAGGCAAAGGAGATGGTTGGAGCTCATCAAGGATTATGATATGAGATTGCATTATCACCCCGGAAAGGCTAACGTAGTAGCAGATGCGTTGAGCCACAAGAGCCATGTCAACTCACTAATGACCGGAGGGTTACCAAAGGAGTTAGCCGAGGAATTTCGAGAGCTATGTTTGGAGATTGTCCCGAGAGGCTATGTAGCAGCCTTAGAGATACAGTCGACTTTGATGGATAAGATCAGAGAAGCTCAGAAGACTGATAAGGATATTGCCACTATTAAGGAGAAAATGAGCAAGGGAAAGGCTAAGGGATTTCGTGAGGATGAGCACGATACCCTATGGTTTGAAGACCGTGTTTATGTGCAGAGTGATCCGGAGATCAGGAAGTTGATTCTACAAGAGGACCATGATTCGCCGTATTCGATTCACCCAGGAAATACCAAGATGTATTTGGATCTAAAGGATACTTTCTGGTGGACCGGAATGAAGAAGGATATTGCAGAGTATGTAGTCGTTTGTGATGTATGTCAAAGAGTGAAGGCAGAGCATCAGAAACCAGCTGGATTGTTACAGCCATTTCCCATACCCGAATGGAAGTGGGAAAAGTTAGGCATGGATTTTATCACGGGATTACCCAGGACCCGTTCAGGCTATGACTCGATTTGGGTTGTAGTCGATCGTTTGACGAAGGTAGCTTATTTCATCCCAGTGAAGACTACCTACAGCAGTGCTAAGTTGGCTAAGATATACATGACCAAGATTGTATGTCTACATGAAGTTCTGAGGAGTATCGTATCAGACAGAGGAACCCAATTCACCTCAAAGTTTTAGAATCAGTTGCACGAAACTTTGGGAACCAGACTAGAGTTTAGTACAACTTTTCATCCACAGACAGATGGACAGACCGAGAGAGTCAATCAGATTTTGGAGGATATGCTGAGAGCATGTGCATTGGATTATGGATCAAGTTGGGATGACAACTTGCCGTATGCGGAGTTTTGTTATAACAACAGCTAACAAACCAGTTTGAAGATGGCCCCTTTCGATGCCTTGTACGAAAGGAGGTGCAGAACCCCGCTGTTGTGGGATGAAGTTGGAGACCGGCAGTTGTTTGGACCAGATTTGATTAAGGAGTCTGAACGGAAGGTGAAATTGATTCGCGATAGGCTCAAGGTAGCCCAGTCTAGGTAGAAGAGCTATGCAGATTCAAAACGCAAGGAGACAGTATACGAAGTCGGAGACAGAGTTTATCTTTGTGTATCCCCGCTTCAAGGAATAAAGCGTTTTGGAGTTAAAAAAAGTTAGCGCCACGTTTTGTGGGACCATATAAAGTTTTGGAGCGCATGGGAGAAGTTGCTTACAAGTTGGAATTACCCGAAGGATTGTCAAGAGTTCACGACGTGTTCCACGTTTCTCAGTTGAAGAAGTGCCACGCACATATGGCTGATATACCACTAAGAGATACTGTGCCACTGGAAGCGATTCAGTTGGGTAACGATTAGACCTACGAGGAGAAACCAGTCAAAATCCTCGAGTATGCCAGTCGAGTCACCCGCAGCAAGGTTATTAAGTTTTGCAAAGTTCAGTGGAGCCACCACACCGAGGATGAAGCCACCTGGGAGCGAGAGGAAGATCTGCTTAAGGACCACCCTCACCTATTTTCTAGCCAACCCGAATCTCGAGGGCTAGATTCATCTTAAGGTGGGTAGGTTTGTACCATCCCAAATTTTCAATTTGGAATGTTATACATAGATCGTCACTTGCATAGCACATTTTATTGCATTTTGGCTCGATCCTAGAAATTCCACGCAACTCAAGGACCCTCGGAGAGAGTTGGAGATTTCGTTATTTTCATATTTGAGTTTTCTCAAATTTTGAAAATAGGATCATTTTATTTTATTTATTTTATCTTCAATTATTTCTACTGTCAAAATATGAGAGAGGGAATAAAATGACTTCCCAAAATAAAGGAATAGTGAAGGTTTAATAAAAAATCAAATAAGTTTTTATTTGGAGTTTTTCGCTATTTTATTTGAATTTAGGAAAAATTGCACGTTTTCAAAAATTGCATTTTAGAGCCAACAAAATTGCATTTGTTTTGTCATTTTTAGATTTTTATTTATTTTTCTAGAATTTTTCTAAGTCTCGGCGGTTTTATTTAAAAAAAACGCGCGCCCGCACCCGACTGGGCTGAAGGCCCAACCGAGCCGGCCCAGCCGCCGCCTCCCTGCGGGAGACCGCATCGCCGCCGCCGCCGAGTCCGGCCAGGCACGCCTCCCGAGGCCGACCTCGCGCCCACTTCCCAAGCCGCCCGACCCCTCCCCTCCTTAAATAGCCGCCGCCGCCCCACGCCACGCCACAGCCTGCCTGCCGCCGAGTCGCCGCCGCCCGCCGCCCGGCGCTCGTCACCGCCGCCCGTAGCCGCGGACCTCGCCGGAGCCCGAGCGAGGTAGCCGCCCCGCCGCCCCGGTTTTCTAAGAAAAACCAATCCGGTTTTTTTTTCTGAAAACCCTAGATTTTTTATAGATCCGTTTATTTTTTTCCGGTTTATTTAATTAGCGAGCGTTCGCTCGTTCGTTCGTTTTAACGAACGCTTTCATGTTTAGTTACAGTTAACGAACGTTCGTTTGTTAATCTGGTCATCGCTTTTCTTTTTCTCGGATTTGTTTCACGATTTTTTCTGATCGCGATTTCTGATCCAATTTTCGATCTAGTATAACTTTTCGCTCGTCTATCGGAATCAGGCGATTCAAGCGCCTAGAGTTTCGTCTCGAAACCATCTTTCCGAATAATCAACTCAAACAAGTTTTTGCCTCTGTAAAATTTTACTTAGGTCTAGATTAGTAAAACGGAGCCAGTCTTTCGCCGTTTGACATTCGTTGTTTCGTTCGATTTGATTCTTTTTGCAAACCGGAGTTCTTAAGTTGAATTTTCTGATTAGATCTTTTATTTGAGTTTTACCTGTGCATTAGTTGAGTACTTATTGTGTGCTTGTTTGCTTGTGATAGAGTACCCGGAGTGCGCCGCTTGCTACTTTGAATCTCTAGGTTTCAGGAATCATCAGCAAGGCAAGTAACACTTTGATCATATCCCTTTTCATACCCAGTTTTTATGCATTAGATCAATCCTCAAACATTGCATGATTAGGATCTAATTAAATTGTGGGTTTTGGGAAAGTAGATAAGGTAGTACCTATTACCTATTTTATTATCAAACCCTTGGGAGTTACTTCTACGTTTGCTTATTATGCCATGCCATGCTAGTAGACGTGGATTGGGTGAGTGTATCCATGATAGATGTGAGATTCTTAATTAATGGTTTATTTAAGGTGGAAACTTAAACACACATCTGGGTGGATTGAGGTACCTGGGTATTCCAGGATTGCCTTTTTTTTGGACCGCCACCCAGGCTCAAAGGGATCATGAGATTTTTCATGCTAGAAACTTCCGTGTGCAGCCACAAGCTACTATGGGCTCTAGCATAGTTGATTAAGTCTTGCGAACTCTTACAGTGGTCGACTAGCAGATGTAGGGGATGTAGGTGTAACGGTCTACCGGTCGTAAGGTGCTAGCGTTTCTGAAAGACTATGTCTCGGTCATCCGTTTCTCAAACACCATGTAGTGCGAGAATCCCAACGGAGAAGATCGAGTCTTGTGGGGAAAAGTGCACAAACCTCTGTAGAGTGTATAAAACTAATCATGGTTAGCCGTGTCCCCGGTTATGGACAAGTTGAGTATCTAGTACTTGGATTATCATGTGAATCTCATCATGTTACTTTAATAAATATTGTTTGGTTTTAATGATGATGTTTAATTGGGATTGAGAATGTTGTCAACCATTCTCAATGTTTAACAACCACCATGATAGTTAAACAAAATTTATTCCTTTGCAGTAGGGAAAAATTGGCTTTATGCAAAACTGTAACCATAGAGCTTTCCACCAGCCATATATGCATGTAGTATAGTATTACTCTTTCATGTTACTCTCTATGTGTTACATTGCCAGCATATTCCATGTGCTGACCCGTTTTCGGGCTGCAACGTTCATGTTGCAGACTATTTAGACGACGAGTAAGGTCCCTTAGGTCGTGGTTCTATACTCCGTTGGAGTTGATGGACTCGCTTATCTTCCAAGCCTTCCGCTTCTATCGTTATTAGATGGCCTTAAGCCATATTTAATGTAATAAGTTCTCTTTTGAGACACTCGATGTAATAAGTATGTGATTGCTACTCTGTTATAAATCCGTCAAAATGCTCGTGCGTGTCAAGACATTCTTGATCCGAGGATGACACTGATGCACAGAGATCAGACTGTTTGAGGTCTGGTCGCTACAGATGAGAATTTCTCACCCGTAGCGATGCTTAAGTCCGTCCACTGCAGAAGATAGAGAGAAAATGAAAGGTGTTCTCTATGCTTCAGCCATAGGCTCTATCATGTATGCAATGCTATGTACCAGACCTGATGTGTGCCTTGCTATTAGTTTAGCAGGGAGGTACCAAAGTAATCTAGGAGTGGATCACTGGACAGCGGCCAAGAACATCCTGAAATACTTGAAAAGGACTAAGGATATGTGTCGGTGTCAAAACCGGCGGATCTCGGGTAGGGGGTCCCGAACTGTGCGTATAGGCGGATGGTAACAGGAGACAAGGGACACGATGTTTTACCCAGGTTCGGGCCCTCTTGATGGAGGTAAAACCCTACGTCCTGCTCGATTGATATTGATATTGTGGATGTTTACAAGAGTGGATCTACCACGAGATCAAGGAGGCTAAACCCTAGAAGCTAGCCTATGGTATGATTGTAAGGGTTGTTCTGATTCTAGTCCTGCGGACTAAAGCCATCCGGTTTATATAGACACCGAAGAGGGCTAGGGTTACATAGAGTCGGTTACAATGGTAGGAGATCTACATATCCGTATCGCCAAGCTTGCCTTCCACGCCAAGGAAAGTCCCATCCGGACACGGGGTGAAGTCTTCAATATTGTATCTTCATAGTCTTGGAGTCCGGTCGATGATGATACTCCGGCCAATGATAGTTCGGCTGATGATGGTAGTCCGACTATCCGGACACCCCCTAATCCAGGACTC
Source organism: Aegilops longissima (assembly GCA_021605205.1). Classification (NCBI taxonomy): domain Eukaryota; kingdom Viridiplantae; phylum Streptophyta; class Magnoliopsida; order Poales; family Poaceae; genus Aegilops; species Aegilops longissima. The sequence continues at coordinate 544,583,424 of CM038679.1, read as the reverse complement.
CCTCAGTAGCCCCTGAACCAGGCTTCAATAACGATAAGTCCGGCGCGTATATTGCTTGGCATTGCAAGGCGGGTTACTCCTCCGAATGATAGAAGATTGTGAACACCAGGATAGTGTCCGGCTCTGCAAAATAAATTCCACATTCTACCGTAGAGAGAATAATATATACACAAGTTCAATCTGCTAACGTTTTCTGCGGCATGACATCACGCCACTACCAAGCCATTATTTAAATCGTTTTTTACTCTACCACCTCCGCACGTTTAGCGAAGTGGTTTCCTTGGCACGTCTTGTCGAAGCAGAGATCGTGTTTTCCCCTTAATACGGGATTCTCATCAATACGGACGTGGGTAACCCAACCGCGCCTGTTTGCCACTCCCCCTCTATCGAAGGCGAGTCCCAAACGGTCACGGAGACGGCTCTTGGTATTCTCCCTCTTTATAAAAGGACCAAGGCTCGTTTCTTTTTCTTCAATCCTCCATCGAATCCTCTCCACGCTCCAAGTTCCAGCACCTAGAGCTCCAGATTCGAGCGCTTTGGACTTTCAACGATGTCCGGTTCCGACCTCCAGGGCCGGTGGATGCCCTCCTCCGTCACGGAGGAGGACGTGCTAAAGCTGCGGGAGGCCAAGTACCTGTCTTACGAGATTTCGCACAGGCTGCCTGCCGAAGGGCAGGCCATCCCAACCCCCGAGCCCGGCGAGTATGTCGTTTTCGTATCCCACCTCCGTCGGGGTTTAGGCTTCCCGATGGATCCTTTTGTGAGAGGGCTCATGTTTTACTATGGGTTGGAATTCCACGATTTGGCTCCGGAGTCCATCCTCCATATCTCCGCATTTATTGTCATCTGCGAAGCGTTCCTCCGCGTCACCCCTCACTTCGGCCTGTGGCTGAAGACCTTCAATGTGGCGCCGAAGATGATCGGGGCGTCAGCGGAGTGTGGCGGGCGGCCATAAGTAGGAGGGCGATGCCCCGTGGCCCGCTGGCTCCTTCCAAGAGGAGCTCGGCCCGTGGCAGCAAGAGTGGTTCTATATTACCATCCCGAGGGGCCGCAGACAAAAGCCGCCGCCCTTATTCTGCCCGGTACCTCCATGATGGTTGATGTCGTGGGTCAACCAAGGGCTCAACTGGGGGCCGTCAAAGGACGTGCCCCTACTGCAGGGCCGGATTCGGATCTCCAAATGAGGGAGATCGATATGGTGGTGGTGATGCAGGTTATGCTGATTAGGCGTCTCCTGCCCTGCAAACGCCGCCCTCTCCGGCTATGGGAGTTTAATCCGGAGGGCCCACGGATTCTTCAACACTTCATGGGTACGACACCCCTGGAGATGTACAAATTATACTTCGGATCGCAAGAGGTGCGTCCGGAATTGACCGAGGATGCTGGCCTAAGCTGCAATCGCCCGGATACTCAAGTAAGTACTTCCAAGTCCGGACATACCGTTTGTTTTGAATTTCGATGATTCGCTTTATGACCAACTTCCTTCTACACAGGAGTGGATAGCGGAAGTAAAATTAATACTGTGTCCGGCCCCCCTCCCCGAGACCGCGCCGGATCCCGTGCTGGTCCGGATGCTTGAGGTTGCGCCTTTAGAGGAAGGCGAAGGGGAAAGCAGGAAAGCTACATCCTCGCCTAAGGAGGCTCTTGAAAGAGGGGGGATCGAGAATCCCTCCCCCCAAGGGGAGAAGAGGACTGCCTCTGAGGACCCGAGGGAAAAGCCCTAAGCGGGGAAGAAATCTTCGCCAGAGGTCCTGCGTCAGGGAGGCCCCGCCGCACAATCTCCCTTAATGAGTCGGCCCTCCAACGAGCCGTAAGTAGAAAGAAAGGGGTTTTATAATAAAGGGCATCCCTATTTGTGCTTCTGAGGATAACTAAAGTTTTTACCTTGTAGTTCGGATCTCCGTCCTTCGCAAATGAGCTCGTCTTCGGGGGACCTTCGTCCGGAGATGATAGAGAGCGAGACGCCTCCGTCCGGGGCGCCGTCGGATAGGGCGGACGAGCCTGAAGTGTCATCACGGAGGGAGCCCCCGGGTTTGGCAAAGCCGGATAGTTCGGCGCCAACTGGTGTACGGCTGAAGGATCTGCTTGAGAAGGCGTCTATCTCAGAAGATTAGCACGCATTGATGAGCATGGTGATTGAAAGGATTTCGTCCGCCGAAGGCGGGTTGCACGATGCCGTCAGGAGTTTGCTGGCGGGGTTTGAGGTACGTAAGTGACACACCTTTTAACAATTTTGCATATAGAATGCGCCCTGTATAGATAGTAGCCCCTGAGACTCGGTAGGTTGTCGAAATCGACAGCGTGCCGAGGTTCAAAATTGCAGGTTTAAATTCCCATCGTGCCGATGCAGGTGGCGGGTCGTCCAGGGGCCAGTCGGACTGATGGAGTTGCTGAACTAAAGCGGCAACTCGATGCTGCGGATACGGACATCACGCTGATCAACAGGCGACTTGATGAGTCGCAAGGTAAGTGTTACTGCGCGGTCACTTGGTAAGGGAGCCGAAGCCAGATCCTTATAATATGTGCGTGAAATGCGAGATAGTGCCGCTCTTGTGGAGAGCCTTGGGCGAACTTGCTCAAGCCAAGGAGCAGGCGGAAGAATAACGCGCGGCCTCGAGGGCGGCCGAGGAGTTAGCGGCGAAAGGGTCGCCTGCTTGCCGGCGAGGGAAGAGATGGCGAAATGGCCATTAAGTTAAAAGATGCTACCGACCGCAATGAGGCTCTTGTGAAGGAGCGCCTAGCGGGGCAAGAAGACCTGCGGAAGGCCACCGCCGAAGGCAAGGATGCCCGCTCTGCAATGCGGGCTAAAAGGAAGAACTGCGCCAGGCGGAGATATTGTAGCTGGCAAGCCTTTTACGCTGCGCCAAGGTTTACGGATCGAAATATGCTCAGCTGGGCCAGCTGTGGGGTTCAGAGGACCCTTATATGGACTTAGCAGCGAGTGCGGCGGATGCCGTTGTGCATTTTCGAAGCCAGAAGGATCACAAGACGGAAGAGCTGTTTTGGTCTCAATTCCATAGTCCGGACCGTTCACTTCCGCCGACCGACCGTTTGGCTGAGTGGGCTGAGCTAAATAGGTTGTCCGGGCTTGCTATGACGGATATAGTGACCCATATCTTGCCGGATAGGCCCCAGCCGAAGAGTTACTTTGGCTTATTGCAGCAATTTCTTGGGGCGGTGCCGCATATCAAGGCGGTGAAGCGGTCGGCCTGCATAGAGGGTGCGCGGATGGCGCTTCGCCGTGTGAAGACACATTGGACGAGAGATGGATGCCACCGCTGTTGCGACCCGGGTTCGGATGATAACGGTTACCGCCGAGCACTATTTTGGCGAAGTGCTGCGTGGTGCTCGTGTAATAGAGTCACAGTGCTCAAAAAATGTTACGTTCGAATGAACGTTTATATGATGTAAAACGATATTTATGATGTAAGCGCCTTTTATACTTGTGCGTTCAAGTAATAGAATATCTCCTATGCGGCCGTTCATGTATACGTGTGTATAACCTGAAAGATGGCAGTCGTCGGCTTTAGCCCCCACGCACAAGGTGCGGGGTGTTCATAAAAATAGCGTTTTCACACTTAATCCGATGTCTCGGTCCTGTAAAGGAGGTGGTAGCGTAGCAAGCGAGGCAACCGGACTATAATGCTTTATCACTTTCACTTAGCCATGGAGTTCGAGGGTGGAGCTACGACATAGCCCCTGGGGCACCGCGCTCTCGGTTCGGGCGCGTATGTGCTGGCCGAAACGGCCCTTCGTCAAAGCGGGGAATCCTAAACATTCCCATGGTTGATCGAGTGGTTGACCAGTCTCTCGCTGTATCATGACGGTCAGTTTTCGGCTTTCTCTCTTGAGGTGCTCGCCCGGCGAATCGGGCACAATCGCAGATAGTTCTCCGGAGCCGCGTTAGCCGATGATCTGAACGTAAGGCAGCAAAACACAGGAGCCGGGCAAACCCAACATTTGACCAAAGACATGATTCGGAGCTGATGCATATAAGGCCTAACTCGAGGCGCCAACACTCCCGAAGGTGTTCGGTCTTTATAATAGCGGCAAAACAAAGCCCTAAGCCCCTTGTGTCCAGTGCGGGCAGGTTCTTACGGCGCGCCGATGCCAAAACGCCAGTCTCCACTCTGGTTATAGTGATAAACCAGGGATTATAGCAATAAGAGACAGAAGAAAGGTTTACGTAGGGTCTTAGTCCGAAAAGAGTCCTTACAACGGGTCCCTCTGCACGTCTGCGCTGTGTCTCCGTTGTGCCGTATCCGGGCGGGTGTGCACGCGGTTCATCTGTAAAAGAGAGGAACTTGGTTGGAAAAGAAATCGTGAGAGAAAGTGCATAAAAATTGAAATATAGATTAAGAAAGCTGAGCCTATGCTAGCTCATTATGGCTTATATGTGCAAACCCTTGTGAAGGGGTGTGCGGCTAGGTAGCCCCTAAGCGTATTTATTCCGGACTCGTCCAGCCGTGTCCGGGTCTCGAGCGAGCGATATAATGAAATGATGCCACGGGACGGGCATTTTAAGCGTAAGAGACGCGTAATGTGGTATTGCATTGAAGCGGAAAGCTTCCCGTCCAAAGATGCTTGATAGCTACTTTTAAATGGGGCGACATGAAAGGTTAGCTTTTCTCGTCGGAAGTTGTCAGGTGACCCGAACACAACTTCTAGTAATAATGAAACTGTGCACCTGGCGTAAGGGCCTGCCGCCACTCCTTTGAAGGAAGTGCGGCTATGCCGAAATGTAGTATGGTCTATCCCAACTTGCGGATTGTGTCCGGATATAGCAGGTTTAAGTCACTGCCGCCGTCCATCAAAACCTGCGTGAAATGCAGTCCGTCTGTTATGGGATCCAATATCAGGGCAGTCTATCCTGCGTTCCGGATACTTCTAGACTAATCCAGATGGTCGAAAGTGATTGGTTTTGACATCCAATCTCGGTGTTCCACTGAGGTGGACTGTGCGACACTTGTCTTAGCGAGTGCCGTGTTGGTTTTCCGTACTATCACGTGAAGCTAGTTTACTGTTTTGACTTCTTGTGGGAAAGTCTTTTGACTTCCGGTGCTCTGCTGGTGGGGTTCGTCATCGTCCTCGCTTGGCGCATCGAGCCCCTTGTGTCCGGCGTTAAGTCTGCCGGACTGTTTAAAAACCCAACAATTTCGGTTGGTATGGTTTGCAGGCCTTCCGGGGGTACTGTGGATTTGACATATCCGATCTAAAATTTTGTTCAAATTTGATAGCTCGTCTCTGTTGTCCTTAAGAGGCCGTGTTTTAATGTTTGGCCGCGAGCTTTTGAATCCGGCGTTGACCGCCGTGCCTTTTGGGCTTTTTTCTTTATTCCGGCGCTGATCTTTCCTGCGCCGTGACTTTCCGTTCCATCTCTCGATCTCGGATGTACTTGGGTCATGGTGCTGCATCTTGCTAGCCAGCTGTCTTCTCTAGCAAAAAGTCGTCATGAGGCTTGTTAGCGCTGCCATTGTTCTTGGCTTCTCTTGGCGAGGTGTCTGCGAGCCATTCGTCTCGGACGTTGTGTTTAAAAGATGCTAAGGCTTACGTGTCCGGACAATCGACTATTTGGTTCTTTTGGTAAGGAACCTGTTCGAATTTTGCTACTGACTCTCCGGGCTGTTGGGTTATATGACTCAGATCGTCTGCATCCGGAGGGCGGACATAAGTCCCTTGAAAATTTGCTCTAAACGCGTCCTCAAGCTCTTCCCAACTTCCAACAGTGTTTTCTGGGAGGCTTTTGAGCCAGTGCCGAGCTGGCCCTTTGAGCTTGAGGGGTAGGTATTTTATGGCGTGGAGATCATCTCCTCTTGACATGTGTATGTGTAGTATGTAATCTTCATCCGACTCCGGGTCTGTTGTGCCTTCGTATGCCTCTATGTTCATGGGTTTGAACCTGCTGGAAATTCATGATCCAGCACCTCATCGGTAAAACATAGCGGGTGTGCGGCGCCCCTGTATTTGGGTGTGCCGCTGTCTTCGAACACTTGTTGTGTTGTATTACTTCTTGGGGCCCTCTTTTTTGGCCTATAGATGGACCTAGTTGGGCCGTCCATTTTCCCAGGAATATAATTCGGCTTGTGCGCGGCCCCGCTTGTCGCTTTTGGCCTGTCATCTGGCCATCTATCCGGCTAGGTGGCCTCTTTATTTTTTGACTGTGAAGGCTCTATGGCTTCCTTGTCAAATTCTGGCAGTAACTTGCGCTTCGGGTAGCTCTTAGTTTGATGGCCATTGCCATATTTGTCTGCAGTCTTGAATACTTTGCTCCACTTAATTCTGAGCATGTCTTCTGCTGTTTTGAGCTTTCGTTTCGCTTTCTTCAAACTTCTTGCAGTGGCGACGAGTTTTTTGTGTATGTTCTTATGCTCCGGTGTTGTGCCCGGACTGTTGATTGCTCCGTGAAGGGTTTGATTATCCGGCTCGTCCTGTTCGTCGTCCTTTGGTTTGCCCTGCTCTATCGCTGGGTCGTTAGGAAGGCTTCTTTGATCGAGGCGGGACTTAGGGCGGCGTCTACGTCGCCGTTTTGGTTCTTTATCGGCGGGATTATCCTCTGCCGCGTCCCGTTGTTCCTCGTTATCGCTTCCCTTTGGGTGTCCACCATGTATATGTCGTATGACGAGGTGGTCTTCCAGTGTCCTGTAGGCACTGGTTCTTGGTAGTCTCCGGCATCGTCGTCCATACCGTCGATGTCTTCAGAGTCGTTAGTCGAGTACGTCGGTTAAATCGTCGACGGTAGCTACGAAGTGGGTGGTGGGTGGGCTCTGAATTTCTTCGTCGTCCGCGTCCCAACCGTCCTGGCCGTTGTTCGGCCAGGCTCTCGAATAGTGAGAGATGCTTGATGAATTTATGATATCGCCAAGGGCGAAGTCTGAAAAAGATGTCCACAGCGGTGAATTCCATGATCAGCGCCCAATCGGATTCGACCGCGGGCGCAGGAGGTTCGGATTCGGCGGAGAGTCCGCACCTCGGAGTCATGAGCTTTATGCGGGACAAGGTAAGTGTTCGCTCCATCGCCGTAGAGGTTGCAGCTCGGCGGTGTCCAGCCATCCGTCCTCGATCCGGCGATCGGCTCCGGACCATGGGTCGGAGCGGATTCGTGTCGCGACCTCCAAGGTGCTGTCCGGCGGCGAGTTAGGTCATGCCCATCGTGACAGCGCACACGCCGGCTGTGGCTCAGATCCATCGAAGATCAAGTCCCCGCGGATATCGGCCGTGAAGTTTAGGCTTCCAAACCTGACCTGACGGCCAGGGGCGTAGCTTTCGATCTGCTCCAGATGGCCAAGTGAGTTGGCCCGCAGTGCGAAGCCGCCGGAATCGGAATATCTATCCGGGAGAAAAGTCTCACCCAGGACTGCATCGTTGTTGATTGAAGAGGCCATCAAGCCTATCGGTGACGACACAGAGGAACTCTCAATGAAAGCACCAATGTCGGTGTCAAAACCGGCGGATCTCGGGTAGGGGGTCCCGAACTGTGCGTCTAGGCGGATGGTAACAGGAGACGAGGGACATGATGTTTTACCCAGGTTCGGGCCCTCTTGATGGAGGTAAAACCCTACGTCCTGCTCGATTGATATTGATATTGTGGATGTTTACAAGAGTGGATCTACCACGAGATCAAGGAGGCTAAACCCTAGAAGCTAGCCTATGGTATGATTGTAAGGGTTGTTCTGATTCTAGTCCTACGGACTAAAGCCATCCGGTTTATATAGACACCGGAGAGGGCTAGGGTTACATAGAGTCAGTTACAATGGTAGGAAATCTACATATCCGTATCGCCAAGCTTGCCTTCCATGCCAAGGAAAGTCCCATCCGGACACGGGGTGAAGTCTTCAATCTTGTATCTTCATAGTCTTGGAGTCCGGTCGATGATGATAGTCCGGCCAATGATAGTTCGACTGATGATGGTAGTCCGGCTATCCGGACACCCCCTAATCCAGGACTCCCTCAATATGCTTCTCTTTTATGGAGGTGACAAAGAGCTCGTCGTAAATTGTTATGTCGATGCAAGCTTTGACACTGATCCGGATGACTCTAGTCTCAAACCGGATACGTGTTTATATTGAACGGTGGAGCTGTCAGTTGGTTCAGTTCTAAGCAAAGCGTCGTGGCAGGATCTACGTGCGAAGCAGAGTACATAGCTACTTCAGAAGCAGCAAATGAAGGAGTTTGGATGAAGGAGTTCATATCCAATCTAGGTGTCATACCTAGTGCATCGGGTCCAATGAAAATCTTTTGTGGCAATACTGGTGCAATTGCCTTGGCAAAGGAATCTAGATTTCACAAGTGAACCAAGCACATCAAGAGATGCTTCAATTCCATCCATGATCAAGTCAAGGAGGGATACATAGAGATTTGCAAGATACATACGGATCTGAATGTTGCAGACCCATTGACTAAGCCTCTCTCACGAGCAAAACATGATCAGCACCAAGACTCCATGGGTGTTAGAATCATTACTGTGTAATCTAGATTATTGACTCTAGTGCAAGTGGAAGACTAAAGGAAATATGCCCTAGAGACAATAATAAAGTTGTTATTTGTATTTCCTTATATCACAATAAATGTTTATTATTCATGCTAGAATCGTATTAACCGGAAACTTAGTACATGTGTGAATACATAGACAAACAAAGTGTCACTAGTATGCCTCTACTTGACTAGCTCGTTGAATCGAAGATGGTTAAGTTTCCTAACCATAGACATGAGTTGTCATTTGATTAACAGGATCATATCATTAGAGAATGATGTGATTGACTTGACCCATTCCGTTAGCTTAGCATTTGATCGTTTAGTATATTGCTATTGCTTTCTTCATGAATTATACATGTTCCTATGACTATGAGATTATGCAACTCCCGAATACCGGAGGAACACTTTGTGTGCTACCAAACGTCAAAATGTAACTGGGTGATTATAAAGGTACTCTACAGGTGTCTCCGATGGTACTTGTTGAGTTGGCATAGATCGAGATTAGGATTTGTCACTCCGATTGTCGGAAAGGTATCTCTGGGCCCTCTCGGTAATGCACATCACTATAAGCCTTGCAAGCAATGTAACTAATGAGCTATTTGCGGGACGATGCATTATAGAACGAGTAAAGACACTTGCTGGTATCGAGATTGAACTAGGTATTGAGATACGGACGATCGAATCTCAGGCAAGTAACATACGGATGACAAAGGGAACAATGTATGTTGTTATGTGGTTTGACCGATAAAGAACTTTGTAGAATATGTGGGAACCAGTATGAGCATCCAGGTTCCACTATTGTTTATTGACCAGATACGTGTCTCGGTCATGTCTACATAGTACTCGAACCCGTAGGGTCCGCACGCTTAACATTTGGTGACGATCGGTAATATGAGTTTATGTGTTTTGATGTACCGAAGGTTGTTCGGAGTCCTGGATATGATCACGGACATGATGAGGAGTCTCGAAATGGTCGAGACATAAAGATTGATATATTGGATGACTATTTTTGGACTTTGGAAGGGTTTCGGGTAAGTTCGGACGAATACCGGAGTACCGGGGGGTTACCGGAACCCCCCGGGGAGTGTAATGGGCCTCATTGGTCTTTGTGGAGAGAGGAAGGGGCGGCCAGGGAAGGCCGTGCGCCCCCTCCCCCTCTAGTCCGAATTGGACAAGGAAGGGGGGCGCCCTCCTTTTTCCTTCCCCCTCTCTCCTCCTTCCTTCCCTCCTACTCCTACTCTTGGAAGGGGTGGAATCCTACTCCTGGTGGGAGTAGGACTGCCCTTGGGGCGCGCCTAGGTGGCCGGCCCCCTCCCCCTCCTCCACTCCTTTATATACGGGGGAGGGGCACCCCATTGACATACAAGTTGATCATTGATCTTTTAGCCGTGTGCGGTGCCCCCCTCCACCATAATCCACCTTGGTTATATCGTAGCGGTGCTTAGGCGAAGCCCTGCGTCGGTAGCATCATCATCACCATCATCACACCGTCATGCTGACGGAACTCTCCCTCGAAGCTCTACTAGATCGTGAGTTCGTGGGACGTCACCGAGCTAAACGTGTGCAGATCACGGAGGTGACGTACGTTCGGTACTAGGATAGGTCGATCGTGAAGACATACGACTACATCAACCGCGTTGTCATAACTCTTCCGCTTACGGTCTACGATGGTACGTAGACGATACTCTCCCCTCTCGTTGCTATGCATCACCATGATCTTGCATGTGCGTAGGAATTTTTTTGAACTTACTACGTTCCCCAACATAATTCCTATCACAATGGACTAGATCCATAGGATAAAGTTTTTGGTGAAATTCCAATTTCAATTGATTCCAATTCCAAGATCCAATATCATCGCATAGCCTATACCATGCCAATGCTTTTCCCTTCAAAGATGAAGGGAAAACCTTATTCTTAGCTTCATCTCCGGGTAAACCTGCAAGCTTAAGCAATCCACAAATTTCATACACATATATCAAGTGCATATCAGGATGTTCAATTCATCTCGGATATGTCTCCAACGTATCTATAATTTATGAAGTATTCATGCAGTTATTTTATCATTCTTGGATGTTTTACAATCATGTTATAGCAACTTTATATCATTTTTTGGGACTAACCTATTGACCCAGTGCCCAGTGACAGTTGCTGTTTTTTGCTAGTTTTTTACATCGCAGGAAATCAATATCAAACGGAGTCCAAACACCGCGAAACTTTTTGTGGACCAGAAGACATCCAATGGGCCAGAGCAGCACCTGGGGGGTGCCCCGATGGGGGCACAACCCACTAGGGCGCGCCTGGGGGCCCAAGCGCGCCCATGTGGGTTGTGCCCACCTCGGTGGCCTCCCGCACCCCTTCTTCGTCCTATAAATTACCAAATATTTCAAAAACCCTCGGGGTAACCCTAGGTCAGAAGTTCCACCTCCGCAAGCCTCTATATCCACGAAAACAAATCCAGACCCCATTCCGGAAACCTGCCGGAGGGGGAGGTCATCACCGGTGGCCATATTCATAATCCCGGCAGCCACCATGACGAGGAGGGAGTAGTCCACCCTCGGGGCTGAGGGTTTGTACCAGTAGCTATGTGTTTAACCTCTCTCTCTCTCTCATGTTCTTGAGATGTCACGATCTTGATGTATCGCGGGCTTTGTTAATATAGTCGGATCATATGGTGTTTTACCCTCTCTATGTTGTTGTGATGAATTGAGTTTTCTTTGAGATTTTGTTTCATCAGATTGAATACTTTTATGGATTTGAGAACACTTGATATATGTCTTGCATATGAATACCCGTGGTGACAATGGGTTATTATTTTGATTCACTTGATATAAGTTTTGGCACTCAACTCGTGGATTCCCAAGGTGACATTGGGGTAATCTACTCATAGGGGTTGATGCACGTTCTTGTCTTTGTTTCTCCGGTAGAAATCTTGGGGCACTCTTGAGGTTCTTTGTGTTGGATTGAGTATTATGAATCTGAAATTATTTGGTGTTATTTTAGTATGAATTCTTGGATAGATCGATAGGAAAAAATACCTTCGAGGTGGTTTCGTACCCCACAAATGATTTCTTCTGATGTTCTCCGCTAGATAGGAACTTTGGAGTGATTCTTCATCACACTTTGAGGGATGGTTATATGATCCAATTATATTAGCACTGTTGAGAGATTGCACTAGCGAAAGTATGGACCCTAGGCCTCATTTTCAAGCATTGCAATACTGTTTGTGCTCCGTTTTATCAATTTCTACCTTGCTGTTTTTTACTGTTCTTATTACAAAAATAAATATCTACTATCATTACTACACTTGTATCACCATCTCTTCGCCGAACTAGTGCACCTATACAATTTACCATTGTATTTGGTGTGTTGGGGGCACAAAAGACTTTTTGTTATTTGGTGATGCATCTCCAACGTATCTATAATTTTTGATTGTTCCATGCTATTATATTATCAATCTTGGATGTTTTATAGTCATTTTTTGGTACTAACCTATTGACATAGTACCAAGTGCCAGTTGCTGTTTTATCCATGTTTTTTACATCGCAGAAAATCAATATCAGACGGAGTCCAAATGCCACGAAACTCCATGGAGATTTTTATGGGCCAGAAGGAATAGAATGGGCCCTGGCAGCGCCTGGGGGGTGCCCCGAGTGAGGCACAACCCACCAGGGCACGCCAGGAGGCCCAGACGCGCCCTAGTGGGTTGTGCCCACCTCGGGTGCCCCCCCCCCCCGACCGCCTCTTTCTCAATAAATACCCCAATATTCCAGAAACCATAGAAGCATCAACGAAATATTCATCCAGCCGCCGCAGAGTCCAGAACCACCAGATCCAATCTAGACACCATCTCGGATGGGGTTCACCACCTCCATTGGTGCCTCTCCGATGATGCGTGAGTAGTTCTTTGTAGACCTTCGGGTCCGTAGTTAGTAGCTAGATGGCTTTCTCTCTCTCGTTGAATTCTCAATACAATGGTCTCTTGGAGATCCATATGATGTAACTCTTTTGCGGTGTGTTTGTTGGGATCTAATGAACTTCGAGTTTATGATCAGTTATATCTTTTTATATCCATGAAAGTTATTTGAGTTTCTTTGATCTCTTATATGCATGATATCTTATAGCCTCGTATTTCTTCTCCGATATTTGGGGTTTGTTTGGCCAACTTGATCTATTTATCTTGCAATGGGAAGAGGTGCCTGGTAGTCGGTTCGATCTTACGGTGCTTGATCCCAGTGACAGAAAGGGAACCGACATGTATGTATCGTTGCTACTAAGGATAAAACGATGGGGTCTATCTCTACATAGATAGATCTTGTCTACATCATGTCATCATTCTTATTGCATTACCGCATTTTTCCCTGAACTTAATACACTAGATGCATGCTGGATAGCGGTCAATGTGTGGAGTAATAGTAGTAGATGCAGGCAGGAGTCGGTCTACTAATCATGGTCGTGATGCCTATGTAATGCTCATTGTCTGGATATCATCATAATTATTTTAAGTTCTATCAATTGACCAACAGTAATTTGTTTACCCACCGTTTGCTATTTTTCTCGAGAGAAGCCGCTAGTGAAAGCTACGTCCCCCGGGTCTTCTTTCTCATATATTTGCTTTGCGGTCTATTTTATTTGCACTTTTTATTCAGATGTACTAAACCAAAAATACAAAAATACTTTGCTGCACTTTATTTTATTTGTGATCTATTTATTCAATCTATTACAACTTTCTCCCGTCAACACGCAATTTCTGGCGCCATACCCCGTAAGGGATTGACAACCCCTTTAACACTTCAGGTTGCGAGGTGTCGTTATTTGTGTGCAAGGGTTGTTTACGTTGTGTTGCTTGGTTCTCCTACTGGTTCGATAACCTTGGTTTCATATCTGAGGGAAATACCTACCGCCGTTGTGCTGCATCATCCCTTCCTCTTTGGGAAATACCGACGTAGCTTCAAGCCACATCAAAAGGAATTTCTGGTGCCGTTGCTGGGGAGGATCTTCAACATATACCAGGTTCATAATCACAAATCTCATCTCCTTGCAATTTACATTCTTTTCCATTTGCCTCTCATTTTCCTCCCCCCCCCCCCACTTCACAAAAATTTGTCATTTTATTCGCCTCTCTTTCTTAGTTCGTAGTTTTCTTGCCGGATCTTTTTTTGAGTGCAATCTTGTTGTGTGGTCATCATGACTCAAGAGAACACCAAGTTATGTGTTTTCTCAAACGACAATGATTTTATTGGCACTCCGCTTGCTCCTCCCGCCACTAGTGCGGAGACTTGTGATATTAATACTGCTTTGCTGAATCTTGTTATGAAAGATCAATTTTCTGGTACTCCTAATGAGGATGACGCATCCCATCATAATACATTCGTGGAATTATGTGATATGCAAAAGAAAAAATATGTGGACAATGATGTGGTGAAGATGAAATTATTTCCGTTTTCTTTGCGTGATTCTGCAAAAAATTGGTTCTCTTCTTTGCCTCGCAATAGTATAGATTCTTGGAATAAGTGCAAAGATGCTTTTATCACTAAGTATTTTCCTCCTGCAAAAATTATTTCCCTTAGAACCCAGATCATAAATTTTAAGCAACTTGAACATGAGCATGTTGCACAATCTTGGGAAAGGATGATAATGATGCTAAGGCATTGCCCAACTCATGGGTTAAATCTTTGGATGAGCATACAATTTTTTATGCGGGATTGAATTTTGTTTCTCATAATCTTTTAGATTCTATCGCGGGTGGTACTTTTATGGAAATTACTTTGGGTGAAGCCACCAAATTTCTTGATAATATCATGGCAAATTATTCACATTGGCATACCGAAAGGGCTCCTACTAGTAAAAAAGTTAATTCGGTTGAAGAAATTTCTTCTTTGAGTGAAAAGTTGATGCTCTTATGAAATTGGTTGCTAGTAAAAGTGCACCTATTGATTTTAATGATATGCCTTTGTCTACTTTGATTGAGAAAAATAGTGATGCCATAGATGTGAAATTTATCTCTCGAAATAATTTCAACAACAATGCTTATAGAGGTAATTTTAATCCTAGGCCTTTTCCTAGTAATTCCTATAATAATTATGGTAATTCCTATAAAAGTAAATCTTATAATAATAATAGGAACACCTCTCATCTTGAGAATAATGTTAAAAAAATTATCAACACACAAAAAAAATTCAACACATCCATACAAGAAAAAAAATTCAACACATCCATACAAGTGTTGATAGAATTGCTCTTGATGTGGAAAATCTCAAGATGAATTTTTTTTGTGCCTAAAGTAGATGAATCAATTAAAGCTCTTTATGTTTCTATGGATGAAAGTAAGAAAAGAACTGCTATGCTTATAGCTAAAAGATAATTTTTAGAAAAAGCGTTTTCTAGTGATTTCTTTCGCAAGAGTGATGACAATCTTAAAATGATTGGTGTTTCTTCTATTGATTCCTTGTTTAGTAAAGTTAAGATTGATGAAAAAGGGTTTGGAGAAGAGTAAACTTTAGGTAGAAGGCGTCCCAATATTTCGGAGGGTGAAAATCTTGTTGGGAAAATTGATGAAAGTGGGTTTGGAGAGGTCAAAAATTTAACTAGTGATTTGCCCACTCTTTTGGATTAAAAAGACTTTAATTATAATAGGTACTCTTTGATTGATTGTACTTATTTGTTGCAATCCATGTTAAATTCACCCCATGCCTATGAACAAAATAAAGCTTTTACTAAACATATTGTTGATGCTATGATGAAAGCTCTTGAAGAAAAATCGGAATTAGAAGTTTAAATTCCCAGAAAATTGCATGATGAATGGGAACCAACTATCAAAGTCAAGATTAAAAATTATGAGTGTTTTGCTTTGTGTGACTTGGGTGCTAGTGTTTCTACAATTTCGAAATCTTTATGTGATGTGCTTGGTCTTACTAATCTTGAAGAATGTTCTTTGAATTTGCACTTGGCGGATTCTACTATTAAAAAGCCAATGTGAAGAATTAATGATATTCTTATTATTGCGTATAGGAATTATGTGCCCATATATTTTATTGTTCTTGATATTGATTGCAATCCGTCTTGTCCAATTATTCTTGGTAGACCGTTTTTACCCACTATCAGTGCCGTGATTGATATGAAAGAAGGCAATATTAAGTTCCAACTTCCTTTGAGGAAGGGTATGGAACACTTTCCTAGAACAAAAATTAAGCCACCATATGAATCAATCATGAGGACATCTTATGGATCTCGAACCAAAGATGACAAAACTTAGATCCTTGCTTTATGCCTAGCTAAGGGCGTAAAACTATAGCGCTTGATGGGAGACAACCCAATGAATAAATTTTATTTTTTATTTTTGCTTTCTTTTCTTGAGTGTTAACACAATTATGCTACTGTTATGATTGTGTTTTTTTGTTTTAATTAGTGTTTGTGCCAAGTAAAGCCTTTAGGATCTTCTTGGGTGATAGTTGTTTGATCTTGCTGAAAAAGACAGAACCTTTGCATTCACGAAAATAATTTTCGTAATTCACAGAAAAGTTCTTTTTCCCTGATTCACTTTGCAGAAGATTAATATACAAATTAACCTGGTCGTCCTAATTTGGTACAATTTTTGGATTCCAGAAGTTTTCGAGCAAATCAGATTGCTACAGACTGTTCTGTTTTAACAGATTCCGTTTTCTTTGTGTTGTGTGCTTATTTTGATGGATCTATGGTTTTATTTGATGATTTTTTGCCATAGAAAAGTTGGAATACAATAGATATAATAAAAAACAAAATAATAATTGGTTTGATACATCACTTATAGTTGATTTATTTTTCTTACACTAACAGATCTCACGAAGGTTTTGTTGTGTTTTGTGTGATTGAAGTTTTCAAGTTTTGGGTTATCTTACGATGGATGAAGGAAGGATAGAAGAGCCTAAGCTTGGGGATGCCCCAACATCCCAAGCTATTATCCAAAAATGAGCAACCAACTAAGCTTGGGGATGCCCCCAAGTGGCATCTCCGCTTTCTTCCAACAACTATCGGTATTTTACTCGAAGCTATAGCTTTTTTCGTCACATGATATGTGTTTTGCTTGGAGCGTCTTGTATGATATGAGTCTTTGCTTGTTTTATTTTGTGTTTTAAGTCATCAAACCTTGCTGGAAACACTTATTTGAGAGAGCCAAAATGATGTCATGACTTGTTAGAATTGCTCTCTATACTTCACTTAAATTTTTTATGAGCAATGGACTTGCTCTAGTGCTTTACTTATATATCTTTTTGATCACGGTGTGCTTAGTATTTTTGAAGAAATGCTCTCTTGCTTCACTTATATTTATTTGAGAGTTAGTAAAATTTTCAAGAAATTCTCTCTTGCTTGACTTAAATTATTTTGAGAGAAAGAAGAAAAATTATTCTCATGATCTCCACTTATATTTGTTTGAGCTTATGAAAAGCAACACATGAAAATTAGTCCCAAAGTGATAGATATCCAAGAAGGATATAATAAAAATGTCATGAAAATCATTGGACAAAATAAACTTGATTCTTAGTAATATTTTTGAGATATGATGATGTGATATGTGAGTTATGTTGATGAGTAATTATGCTTTAGTAAGAATATTGGTGTTAAGGTTTGTGATTCCCTATGCAAGTACGAAAGTCAATAGTCATGCAATGAAATTATATCCTACTTGTGGTGCATTATTCGGTGTTAATTATGCTTAATAATTGCTTATGAGATTATCTGTTTCTTGGTTGGTCGTTTCTCAACCTTTTGCTAGCCTTCATTTTGCACCAAGTATGACCTCTACTTGTGCATCCAAAATCCTTTAAACCAGTTTTGCCACATGAGTCCACTATATCTACATATATGCGGTACTCTTTTGTTGTTCTAAGCAAATTTGCATGTGCCATCTCTAATATTCAAAATAAACTTCTCTTTTGTGTGTTTGTTTCGCTCGCGGAACGGTAACAGATGGCTAATATTTTCCATGCTGGATGTGTTATTCTCACGATGAGTGTTTATTCACTTGTCACACTGGTGCGCGTCGGTCCTAAACAAACCGTTTAAAACCCCTTTCCGCAACGGCATTTGGAACCGTCGCCAAGTGAGTGTGGGCGATAGGGGGGGCCCTTCCCACACGACCCAGAAACTGTCGGGGATAGGGCCCCTACAGTACTCCTACTCGTTTCTGCTCGCATTGCCATCGCAGTCGGTATTCTGTGGTGCTATGTTTATGATGCACGGCCCATCACAAACGGTTCACTATTGTAGAACATGTATGATGCGCGGCCCATCACAAACGGTTCACCGTTAACAAGATTAGCTTATCGTCGTACGAGTGTCGGACAGGATTACGAAACATCGGACCGTCGTGACATCGTCGTACATGACAACTATCACACACGCTATTCTATGGTGCAACGTTTACGATGCATACTTCATCAGAAACAATTCATGGTTGCGAATCGTGTACGATAAGGCAACTAACACAAACCTTTAGTTTGCCCGCACCGTTTGTGATATTGCCTGACATCGCACATGCTTTGCAAATGGCAAATGTGTGCATGCTTGCACACGTTTCCTCTCTGTTAACCGTCTCGGATTATGGTGCATATTGCAAACGTTTGTGTTTTACCAACCGTGTGTGCCGTAACAACCTGGAGAGCTTTATTTCACCGTAATTTAATTGCTGCTTTTCCAAATTGTACCGGATTTGGATTTGGATTTGAATTTGAATTTGAATGTATGCTACATCTTTATTCATATCCATCAGGTTCAAACAACCAATGCATTATTCGATCCATAGGTACATATTTTCAAGAATTACATAGGTACCAAATAAAGAATGATGAACCACAGTTGTATACTTGTACTATTAAAGACGGTAAATAAAGAGGCGAAATATAATCTGGTTGCTGAACAAGGTGAAGCGGAATGCCCATATTGTGCCCTCCTCCATGCAGAAGGCACACACGACTGTAGTCCAACCCCTTGTGATGGCCGACCGCCCATCCTTCACGGTCTTCATGAAAACATCTAGATAATCATCGTGTTCTGGTAGAAATACTTTAACCTTTGCTTGCCCACCAATCATGTAGTTTGCGAGGTAATCTTGAGTAAACTGCTATGGCAACCAAGTTAATATTAGAAGCTAAATAGCAATTGCACAATGATGTAGTACAAAACTCTTTTATAATATGTCTATATACATCCGTATGTGGTAGTCCATTTGAAATCTCTAAAAAGATAAATATTTAGGAACGGAGGGAGTATCTTATAACATCCAATACACTCACATATTAGATGAATTAACATCTTATATTATGGGCCGGAAGGAGTTTAGTTCATCCATACAAATTATCGGCTGATTAACTGCTGTTGTATCCATGGGTTACAGTTAGTTTGAGCTAGTTCGGGCTAAAATAGCCCTAAAGTATATCTAAACATCAGGGCTAGTTTGAGCTAGTTGTATCTATAACCCACCCAAAAAAACTATCCAACCCAAGAGGTGCTAATTGGAGCTAGTTCTCCTAGTGCATTTATTGTCAATCTAACCATGCCATCCAAACAACTCTTTGGATGTAGTTAGTTCAGGGTTAGTAATGAGCTAGAAACTAACTCTAACCTCTAGCTAAGTTGAGTATCGAAACAGGGCTGTGTTGTTGCTATTGCTGCTGCTGCTCTTCTACGTATATCTAGACATCATTAGAACATTAATGTAACACTCTTCCTTGTTGCTATGTAGCCTAGGATTGGATATTTAGACACTAAGTACAGTGCATGTTGCTACGTAGCCTCAGATATATTAATATGTCTGTAGTTAACCTAACGAAAAATGGGTTGTAGATATATTCAGTTAGAAGTCCGATTCACCGATTAGTCCCTTATCAGCCGTCGGCCTATATGGTACCAGCTACCGATATCCTGAACAGTGAGCAGATATAAGCCATGGGATGAAACTAACCTCGATGGAAAACAACAGGCATTCCCAAAATTGTCCTGTGTAGGTACATCGAGAAGCATGTTAAGCAGAACATGCTAAACATCAACCAAAATTATACATGGCAGACAAAATAATCTCCAAAAGATAGCTTCAGTGTGTAGGTTTAAGCATGCTAGTAAATAAAAAGTGGAAAGGTGTGCTAACTACAACAGGCCTAAAATTTAACAACAAGCAAACATAGTCATTCAAACTGGTATTGTGCCGGTCTAAGTACACTGGTTATGGTTAAATAAAAATGGAAAGGCGTGTTAACTACAAGATGCAGCAACCAAATGTAGTCATTCATAGTGGTATTGTTGAAACTGGTACTGATGAAATTGAACTGCACAGTTCTGTAACGCCCCGGATTCTATGCGCCAGGTGTCCGCCAGTTATTCGCCGTCTTTGCCATGTCATTTGCTTGCGTGTTGCACTTTGCCATGTCATCATCTGCACTTTATCATGTCATCATGTGCATTTCATTTTGCATACGTGTTCGTCTCATGCATCCGAACATTTTCCCCGTTGTCCATTTTGCAATCCGGCACTCCTATGTCTCCCGGCGCCCCCTTTTGCCTCTTTTCATGTGCGGGTGTTAAACGGTCTCGGAATGGACCGAGGTTTGTCAAGCGGCCTTGGTATAGCACCGGTAGACCGCCTGTCAAGTTTCAGATCATTTGGAGGTCGTTTGATACTCCAACGGTTAACCGGGTAACCGCAAAAGCCTCCTTCTCTTTGCAGCCCAACACCCCTTCCAAAGTGGCCCAAAACCCAGCAAACTCCCCTCCATGCTCTCGGTCGTTCGATCATGATCGTGTGGGCGAAAACCGCACCTCATTTGGACTCTCCTAGCTCCCTCTACCTATGTATATGTGATCCCCTCCGAAATTTTCGGGTCCAAACCCTAGCCAACCTTCCCCTCCGCGCGCCGGACATGTCCATCCCCGCCGCCCGGACGTATCCGCCCCATCCGCCGCCGCCTCCGTGGCCTAACGGAGCACGCCACGTGGCGCCCGCCACCCGCCGCCGCCGCGCCCGCTGGCCAGGGAGCCCGCCCGCCATGACCAGGCCAGCGCCGCCCCGCGCCGCCCTAGCCTCCCGACGCCACAGCGCGCGTCTCCCGCCAGAGCCGTCATCCGGTGTGCCCTCGTCGCGGCGTCCCTTCGCCGCCGGGCGGCTCAGCCACAGACCTCCGCGCCGCCCCTCGCCGCTTCGGCCGGCCGCCAGCCGCGCCGTCCTCCGCGCCCTCCGCTGGCGAACCACGCCGCGCCAGGCGAGCTTCGCGCGCCCTCCTCGCCCGGCCAGCCTCGCCCAGCGCCCGGCGACCTCCGCCGCCTCCGGCGCCCGCGCCTCCGAGCCTCCTCCTCCTCCGCCGGCGCCAGATCCGGTGAGGGGCCGGCCGGATCCGGCTCCCCCGTACTCCGGCGAGCCCCCCTCGCCGGCCCCCTCATCTCTGGCCGCCGCAGCCGCAACTCCGGCCATCCTCGGGTTCCGTGCCATGAGGTTGACTTTCTTCCCCCAAGGTCTATTTTTCTCTAAGTCCCCGAGTCTGTGTTATTTTCATGCATTTTCATCGCATCATAACTCGGTCATCGCTGCTCCGTTTCGTGCGTGTAATATGTCAAATTGTTCGTCCCGAAGAGTAGATCATTTCATCTCATTGCATCATTTTCATTTGAGCTCATCTTGATTCCTGAATATTCGTTGCAAGGGTGCTATGTGATGTTAGTTTCAGATTCTTATCAGAACTTGCACTTTTGTCATTTTTGCCATGATTGATGTGTGCGCCCTATGAACTTGAGTCCTACATGTGTTTTGTAATATGCCATGCCATCTTTACAGGGGTGTATGCCATGTATTTTTGTGATCTCTGTGGTGACGCACAAGCATGCAAACTAGGCTTCACGATGTTGCTGATTTCAGCCCCTGTTCTGCTGATATTTTTATGCCATGTAAACTTGATGCTACCGAGAGATCCATGCTTATTTTGAGATACTTCAGTAAGGATGTTTTGAACATATGGCTATTCTCTATCCATCCGTGCCCTTGTTTGCAATTATGAAGTGCCTTACCTTGAGTCAATCGAGCTCTACTTTTGCTATAAAATGTTTCCTGGCAGGTTGTATACATGTTATTCAATTTTTCCAAGGTTGTTGTAGTTGATCCGTGTATGCTATGAACTTGTTCTTGCCATGCTTAGCTTCTATGCCATATCTTCTTACTGTGAGTTGCCTTGCCATGCCATGTATTGCTCTGTGGTGAGTGGTTCAAGCTCACTAACATGCCTACTGATTGTTGTTCCTGCTGTGTATGAGTCTGTAATATAACTTGCCATGTTTACATGGGTGCCATGTATGAGTCTGTTATTATTTGCAATCTTGCCATGTGTGTTTGAGCATGTTCTAGTGATTTATGGAGATAGATCAGTGTTCATGTTTTGTCATGATTTACCTGTACTTCATGCCCATGCCTTTTGTTATTACGTTGAGATGTTGTAGCATGTTGTTTTGATGCTTGCAATATGCCTAGTTGCTGTTTTGGACAGATTATTGCTATAACTTGTATAGTGTGTATGTGTTGATCCGTTGCTCCGTTTTGAGTGTGCTCTATATGAAACTTCCTTGATTTTGCATGTAGTTTCATATTATCATGTTGCATCCTTGTTTTGAGGTGTTTGCTTGATGTTTGTATGCATTTTGCATCAATGCATGTTTAACTTGTTTTGCTCATATCTTCTAGGCCGTAGCTCCGAATCTAATGAACTTTATATGTAACTTGACTAGAATTTCGTGTAGATCATCGTGGTGCATCTTAACTTTCTGTTTAACAACTTGAACATAAGGTTTATTCGGATCTGGACCAATTTCGAAATTTGCATATGAGGACTTACCGGAATTGTTATATGTTGTTCCCGGCCTCATTTAAACTTGCTTTGATGTGTTGCTCTTGTTTGCATCATCTCTTGCCATGAGTAGCTTCATGTAGTCTTGTCATGCATCATGCTTGTTGTGCATCATGCCTGGTTCATGTGTGGTGTGTTTACTATGTTGTGTGCTTCTTCTCGATAGTTCCCGTTTCGTTGCGATCGTGAGGATTCGTTCGTCTACGCTTGGTTCATCTTCGTGGCTTCATCTTCTTCATGGACTCGTTCTTCTTCCTTGCGGGATTTCAGGCAAGATGACCGCTACCCTGGATCTCACTACTATCATTGCTATGCTAGTTGCTTCGTTCTATCGCTATGTTGCGCTACCTATCACTTATTCCTCAAGCCTCCCAAATTGCCATGTCAGCCTCTAACCTTTTGCACCCTTCCTAGCAAACCGTTGTTTGGCTATGTTACCGCTTTGCTCAGCCCCTCTTATAGCGTTGTTAGTTGCAGGTGAAGATGAAGTTTGTTCCTTGTTGGAACATGGAGATGTTGTTCCTTGTTGGAACATGTTTACTTGTTGGGATATCACAATATATCTTATTTAATTAATGCATCTATATACTTGGTAAAGGGTGGAAGGCTCGGCCTTATGCCTGGTGTTTTGTTCCACTCTTGCCGCCCTAGTTTCCGTCATATCGCTATTATGTTCCCGGATTTTGCGTCCCTAACGCGGTCGGGTGATTTATGGGACCCCCTTGACAGTTCGCTTTGAATAAGACTCCTCCAGCAAGGCCTAACATTGGTTTTACCATTTGCCTCACCTATGCCCTTTTTTCCCTTGGGTTTCCGGAGCCCGAGGGTCATCTTTATTTTAGCCCCCCGGGCCAGTTCTCCTTCGAGTGCTGGTCCAAACCGAGCGATGTCCGGCGCCCCCTGGGCAATCAGGGTTTATGCCAACCCGACGTCTGGCTCATCCGATGTGCCCTGAGACCGAGATATGTGCAGCTCCTATCAGGATTTGTCGGCACATCCGGGCGGCTTTGCTGGTCTTGTTTTATTGCTGTCGAAATGTCTTGTAGCTGGGATTCCGAGACTGATCGGGTCTTCCCGGGGAGAAGGAATATCCTTCGTTGATCGCGAGAGCTTATCATGGGCTAAGTTGGGACACCCCTGCAGGGTATAAACTTTCGAGAGCCGTGCCCGCGGTTATGTGGCAGATGGGAATTTGTTAATATCCGGTTGTAGTAAACTTGAAGCAAACTCTTCTAAAATACACCAACCGTGTGCGTAACCGTGAGTGTCTCTTTTCGGGGTTGATCGAGAGGAGAACACGGTTTCGGGTTATGTCGGCGTAAGTAGGAGTTCAGGATCACTTCTTGATCATTACTAGTTGACGACCATTCCTTTGTTTCTCTTCTCGCTCTCATTTGCGTATGTTAGCCACCATATCATGCTTAGTCGCTGCTGCAACCTCACCACTTTACCCCTTCCTTTCCCTTTAAGCTTTGCTAGTCTTGATAACCATGGTAATGGGATTCTTTGAGTCCTCGTGGCTCACAGATTACTACACCAACAGTTGCAGGTACAGGTTTGCGATGATCATGGCGAGAGCGATGTGTGCTTGTATTGGAGTTCTTCTGCTTCTTCTTCGATCGGGGATAGGTTCCAGTCGGCTGCACAGGCTAGCAGGTGGATGTCGTTTGAGTTTCGTTTATGTTTCATCCGTAGCCCGATGTTGGTCTTGTATATGATATTGTTGTATTCATGTGACATTGTATGTCTTGGTTGTATCCCTATGTATTATGTAATGTTGATGTAATGATATCCACCTTGCAAAATCGTTTCAATATGCGGGTCTATCCTTGGTGGGACCTTCGAGTTCCTTTTGGATAGGGTCGCATATTGGGCGTGACAAGTTGATTTCAGCCCCTGCTCTGCTGATATTTTTATGCCATGTAAACTTGATGCTACCGAGAGATCCATGCTTATTTTGAGATACTTCAGTAAGGATGTTTTGAACATATGGTTATTCTCTATCCATCCATGCCCTTGTTTGCAATTATGGAGTGCCATAGCTTGAGTCAATCGAGCTCTACTTTTGCTATAAAATGTTTCCGGGCAGGTTGTTTACATGTTATTCAATTTTGCCAAGTATGTTGTAGTTGATCCGTGTGTGCTATGATGTTGTTCTTGCCATGTATAGCTTCTATGCCATGTCTTCTTACTCTTGGTTTCCTTGCCATGCCATGTATTGCTCTGTGGTGAGTGGTTCAAGCTCACCAACATGCCTACTTATTGTTGTTCCTGCCATGTATGAATCTGTTATATAACTTGCCATGTTTACATGGGTGCCATCATATCTTCTGATCCTTTTTGGCTTATGGTCAGTAAGGGACTTTTGTTCTATGCAATTAGTAGATTCATTCCATGCCTTTGTTTTCCATGATAAGACCCTGTAACATGTTGTTTGATAGCTCTAAACATTGCAACCTGATGTTATTTCCTGATAAGTCTGAACCTGTTATTATTTGCAATCTTGCCATGTGTGTTTGAGCATGTTCTAGTGATTTATGGAGATAGATCAGTGTTCATGTTTTGTCATGATTTACCTGTACATCATGCCCATGCCTTTTTTTATTACGTTGAGATGCTGTAGCATATTGTTTTGATGCTTGCAATATGCCTAGTTGCTGTTTTGGACAGATTGTTGTCATGACTTGTATAGGGTGTATGTGTTGAACCGTTGCTCCGTTTTGAGTGTGCTCTATATGAAACTCGCTTGATTTTGCATGTAGTTTCATATTATCATGTTGCATCCTTGTTTTGAGGTGTTTGCTTGATGTTTGTAATGCATTTTGCATCAATGCCATGCTTATCTTGTTTTGCTCATATCTTCTAGGCCGTAGCTCCAAATCTAATGAACTTTATATGTAACTTGACTAGAATTTCGTGTAGATAATCGTGGTGCATCTTAACTTGCTGTTTAACAACTTGAACATAAGGTTTATTCAGATCTGGACCAATTTCTAAATTTGCATATGAGGACTTACCGGAATTGTTATATGTTGTTTCCGGCCTCATTTAAACTTGCCTTGATGTGTTGCTCTTGTTTGCATCATCTCTTGCCATGAGTAGCTTCATGTAGCTTTGTCATGCATCATGCTTGATTGTGCATCATGTCTTGTCTATGTGTGGTGTGTTTACTATGTTGTGTGCTTCTTCTTATTAGTTCATGTTTCGTTGCGATCGTGAGGATTCGTTCGTCTACGCTTGGTTCGGCTTCTTCCGTTCATCTTCTTCATGGACTCGTTCTTCTTCCTTGCGGGATTTCAGGCAAGATGACCGCTACCCTGGATCTCACTACTGTCATTGCTATGCTAGTTGCTTCGTTCTATCGCTATGCTGCGCTACCTATTACCTGTTTACCAAGCCATCCCAAATTGCCATTTCAGCCTCTAACCTTTTGCACCCTTCCTAGCAAACCGTTGTTTGGCTATGTTACCGCTTTGCTCAGCCCCTCTTATAGCATTGTTAGTTGCAGGTGAAGATGAAGTTTGTTCCTTGTAGGAACATGGAGATGTTGTTCCTTGTTGGAACATGTTCACTTGTTGGGATATCACAATATATCTTATATTATTAATGCATCTATATACTTGGTAAAGGGTGGACGGCTCGGCCTTATGCCTGGTGTTTTGTTCCACTCTTGCCGCCCTAGTTTCCGTCATATCGGTATTATGATCCCGGATTTTGCGTCCCTAACGCGGTCGGGTGATTTATGGGACCCCTTGACAGTTCGCTTTGAATAAGACTCCTCCAAAGAAGGCCCAACATTGGTTTTACCATTTGCCTCACCTATGCCCTTTTTCCCTTGGGTTTCGGAGCCCGAGGGTCATCTTTATTTTAGCCCCGGGCGGTGCTCCTTCGAGTGTTGGTCCGAACCGAAAGCAGATCTGCGAGGCCACCACGGGGCAACTCGAGGGCTGGTTTTACTCATAGGCTGACTTATCCGGTGTGCCCTGAGAACGAGGTACGTGTGACTCCTATCGGGATTTGTCGGCACATCCGGGCGGCTTTGCTGGTCTTGTTTTATTGCTGCCGAAATGTCTTGTAGCCGGATTCGAGACTGATCGGGTCTTCCGGGAGAAGGAATATCCTTCGTTGATCGCGAGAGCTTATCATGGGCTAAGTTGGGACACCCCTGCAGGGTATAAACTTTCGAGAGCCGTGCCCGCGGTTATGTGGCAGATGGGATTTTGTTAATATCCGGTTGTAGTAAACTTGAAGCAAACTCTTCTAAAATACACCAACCGTGTGCGTAACCGTGAGTGTCTCTTTTCGGGGTTGATCGAGAGGAGAACACGGTTTCTGTGTTATGATTGACGTAAGTAGGAGTTCAGGATCACTTCTTGATCATTACTAGTTGACGACCGTTCCTTTGTTTCTCTTCTCGCTCTCATTTGCGTTTGTTAGCCACCATATATGCTTAGTCGCTGCTGCAACCTCACCACTTTCCCCCCCTTCCTTTCCCATTTGAGCTTTGCTAGTCTTGATACCCATGGTAATGGGATTGCTGAGTCCTCGTGGCTCACAGATTACTACACCAGCAGTTGCAGGTACAGGTTTAGCGATGATCATGACGCGAGAGCGATGTTTGCTTGTGTTGGAGTTCTTCTGCTTCTTCTTCAATCAGGGGATAGGTTCCAGGTCGGCAGCCTGGGCTAGCAGGGTGGATGTCGTTTGAGCTTCTGTCTATGTTTCATCCGTAGTCGGATGTTGATGTTGTATGATGTATTGTTATATTCATGTGACATTGTATGTATTGGATGTAGCCCCACTATTATGTAATGTTGATGTAATGATATCCACCTTGCAAAAGAGTTTCAATATGCGGGTCTATCCTTGGTGGGACCGTCGAGTTCCTTTCGGATAGGGTCGCATATTGGGCGTGACAAGTAACGCCCCGGATTCGATGCGCCAGGTGTCCGCCAGTTATTCGCCGTCTTTGCCATGTCATTTGCTTGCGTGTTGCACTTTGCCATGTCATCATCTGCATTTTATCATGTCATCATGTGCATTTCATTTTGCATACGTGTTCGTCTCATGCATCCGAGCATTTTCCCCGTTGTCCGTTTTGCAATCCGGCACTCCTATGTTTCCCGACGCCCCCTTTTGCCTCTTTTCGTGTGCGGGTGTTAAACGGTCTCGGAATGGACCGAGGTTTGTCAAGCGGCCTTGGTATAGCACCGGTAGACCGCCTGTCAAGTTTCAGATCATTTGGAGGTCGTTTGATACTCCAACGGTTAACCGGGTAACTTCAAAAGCCTCCTTCTCTTTGCAGCCCAACACCCCTTACAAAGTGGCCCAAAACCTAGCAAACTCCCCTCCATGCTCTCGTTCGTTCGATCACGATCGTGTGGGCGAAAACCGCACCTCATTTGGACTCTCCTAGCTCCCTCTACCTATATATATGTGATCCCCTCCGAAATTTTCAGGTCCAAACCCTAGCCAACCTTCCCCTCCGCGCGCCGGACATGTCCATCCCCGCCGCCCGGACGTGTCCGCCCCATCCGCCGCCGCCTCCCGTGGCCAATGGGAGCACGCCACGTGGCACCCCGCCACCCGCCGCCGCCGTGGCCCGTTCGCCCAGGAGCCCCGCCTGAACGCGACCGGCCAAGCCAGCGCCACCCGCCGCCCGAGCCTCTCGGCGCCAGCGCGCTCTCGCCGCCGCCGTCATTCGGTGTGCCCTCGTCGCCAAGCGTCCCCTTCGCGGAGGCGAGCTCAGCCAGCCCTCCGCCTCGCGCCCCCTCGCCGCCCGGCCCGGCAAGCCAGCCCGCCGTCCTCCGCGCCCCTCCGGCTGGCGAACCACGCCGCCCGGCGAGCTTCGCGCGCCTCCTCGCCCGGCCAGCCTGCGCCCGCGCCGCCGGCGACCTCCTCCGCCTCCCGGCCAAGCCTCCCCGAGCCCTCCTCCTCCTCCGCCGGCGCCAGATCCGGTGAGGGGCCGGCCGGATCCGGCTCCCCCGTGCTCCGGCGAGCCCCCCTCATCTCTGGCCGCCGCAGCCGCAACTCCGGCCATCCTCGGGTTCCGTGCCATGAGGTTGACTTTCTTCCCCCAAGGTCTATTTTTCTCTAAGTCCCCGATTCTGTGTTATTTTCATGCATTTTCATCGCATCATAACTCTGTCATCGCTGCTCCGTTTCGTGCGTGTAATATGTCAAATTGTTCGTCCCGAAGGGTAGATCATTTCATCTCATTGCATCATTTTCATTTGAGCTCATCTTGATGCCTGAATCTTCGTTGCAAGGGTGCTATGTGATGTTAGTTTCAGATTCTTATCAGAACTTGCACTTTTGTCATTTTTGCCATGATTGATGTGTGCACCCTATGAACTTGAGTCCTACATGTGTTTTGTAATATGCCATGCCATATTTACAGGGGTGTATGCCATGTATTTTTGTGATCTCTGTGGTGACTAGCACAAGCATGCAAACTAGGCTTCATGATGTTGCTGATTTCAGCCCCTGTTCTTCTGATATTTTTATGCCATGTAAACTTGATGCTACCGAGAGATCCATGCTTATTTTGAGATACTTCAGTAAGGATGTTTTGAACATATGGTTATTCTCTATCCATCCGTGCCCTTGTTTGCAATTATGGAGTGCCATAGCTTGAGTCAATCGAGCTCTACTTTTGCTATAAAATGTTTCCTGGCAGGTTGTATACATGTTATTCAATTTTGCCAAGGTTGTTGTAGTTGATCCGTGTATGCTATGAACTTGTTCTTGCCATGCTTAGCTTCTATGCCATGTCTTCTTACTGTGAGTTGCCTTGCCATGCCATGTATTGCTCTGTGGTGAGTAGTTCAAGCTCACTAACATGCCTACTGATTGTTGTTCCTGCTGTGTATGAGTCTGTAATATAACTTGCCATGTTTACATGGGTGCCATCTTATCTTCTGATCCTTTTTGGCTCATGGTCAGTAAGGTACTTTTGTTATACGCAATTAGTAGATTCATTCCATGCCTTTTTTTGCCATGTTAAGTTCCTGTAACATGTTGTTTGATAGCTCTAAACATTGCAACCTGATGTTATTTCCTGATAAGTCTGAAACTGTTATTATTTGCAATCTTGCCATGTGTGTTTGAGCATGTTCTAGTGATTTATGGAGATAGATCAGTGTTCATGTTTTGTCATGCTTTACCTGTACTTCATGCCCATGCCTTTTGTTATTACGTTGAGATGTTGTAGCATGTTGTTTTGATGCTTGCAATACACCTAGTTGCTGTTTTGGACAGATTATTGCTATAACTTGTATAGTGTGTATGTGTTGATCCGTTGCTCCGTTTTGAGTGTGCTCTATATGAAACTTGCTTGATTTTGCATGTAGTTTCATATTATCATGTTGCATCCTTGTTTTGAGGTGTTTGCTTGATGTTTGTATGCATTTTGCATCAATGCCATGTTTAACTTGTTTTGCTCATATCTTCTAGGCCGTAGCTCCGAATCTAATGAACTTTATATGTAACTTGACTAGAATTTCGTGTAGATCATCGTGGTGCATCTTAACTTTCTGTTTAACAACTTGAACATAAGGTTTATTCGGATCTGGACCAATTTCGAAATTTGCATATGAGGACTTACGGAATTGTTATATGTTGTTCCGGCCTCATTTAAACTTGCTTTGATGTGTTGCTCTTGTTTGCATCATCTCTTGCCATGAGTAGCTTCATGTAGTCTTGTCATGCATCATGCTTGTTGTGCATCATGCCTTGTTCATGTGTGGTGTGTTTACTATGTTGTGTGCTTCTTCTCGATAGTTCCCGTTTCGTTGCGATCGTGAGGATTCGTTCGTCTACGCTTGGTTCATCTTCGTGGCTTCATCTTCTTCATGGACTCGTTCTTCTTCCTTGCGGGATTTCAGGCAAGATGACCGCTACCCTGGATCTCACTACTATCATTGCTATGCTAGTTGCTTCGTTCTATCGCTATGTTGCGCTACCTATCACTTATTCCTCAAGCCTCCCAAATTGCCATGTCAGCCTCTAACCTTTTGCACCCTTCCTAGAAACCGTTGTTTGGCTATGTTACCGCTTTGCTCAGCCCCTCTTATAGCGTTGTTAGTTGCAGGTGAAGATGAAGTTTGTTCCTTGTTGGAACATGGAGATGTTGTTCCTTGTTGGAACATGTTTACTTGTTGGGATATCACAATATATCTTATTTAATTAATGCATCTATATACTTGGTAAAGGGTGGAAGGCTCGGCCTTATGCCTGGTGTTTTGTTCCACTCTTGCCGCCCTAGTTTCCGTCATATCGCTATTATGTTCCCGGATTTTGCGTCCCTAACGCGGTCGGGTGATTTATGGGACCCCCTTGACAGTTCGCTTTGAATAAGACTCCTCCAGCAAGGCCTAACATTGGTTTTACCATTTGCCTCACCTATGCCATTTTTTCCCTTGGGTTTCTGGAGCCCGAGGGTCATCTTTATTTTAGCCCCCCGGGCCAGTTCTCCTTCGAGTGTTGGGCCAAACCGAGCGATGTCCGGCGCCCCCTGGGCAATCAGGGTTTATGCCAACCCGACGTTTGGCTCATCCGGTGTGCCCTGAGACCGAGATATGTGCAGCTCCTATCAGGATTTGTCGGCACATCCGGGCGGCTTTGCTGGTCTTGTTTTATTGCTGTCGAAATGTCTTGTAGCCGGATTCGAGACTGATCGGGTCTTCCGGGAGAAGGAATATCCTTCGTTGATCGCGAGAGCTTATCATGGGCTAAGTTGGGACACCCTGCAGGTATAAACTTTCGAGAGCCGTGCCCGCGGTTATGTGGCAGATGGGAATTTGTTAATATCCGTTGTAGTAAACTTGAAGCAAACTCTTCTAAAATACACCAACCGTGTGCATAACCGTGAGTGTCTCTTTTCGGGTTGATCGAGAGGAGAACACGGTTTCGGGTTATGTCGGCGTAAGTAGGAGTTCAGGATCACTTCTTGATCATTACTAGTTGACGACCGTTCCTTTGTTTCTCTTCTCGCTCTCATTTGCGTATGTTAGCCACCATATCATGCTTAGTCGCTGCTGCAACCTCACCACTTTACCCCTTCCTTTCCCTTTAAGCTTTGCTAGTCTTGATACCCATGGTAATGGGATTGCTGAGTCCTCGTGGCTCACAGATTACTACACCACCAGTTGCAGGTACAGGTTTGCGATGATCATGACGTGAGAGCGATGTGTGCTTGTATTGGAGTTCTTCTGCTTCTTCTTCGATCAGGGGATAGGTTCCAGGTCGGCAGCCTGGGCTAGCAGGGTGGATGTCGTTTGAGTTTCTGTTTATGTTTCATCCGTAGCCGGATGTTGGTCTTGTATATGATATTGTTGTATTCATGTGACATTGTATGTCTTGGTTGTATCCCTATGTATTATGTAATGTTGATGTAATGATATCCACCTTGCAAAATTGTTTCAATATGCGGGTCTATCCTTGGTGGGACCTTCGAGTTCCTTTTGGATAGGGTCGCATATTGGGCGTGACAAGTTGATTTCAGCCCCTGTTCTGCTGATATTTTTATGCCATGTAAACTTGATGCTACCGAGAGATCCATGCTTATTTTGAGATACTTCAGTAAGGATGTTTTGAACATATGGTTATTCTCTATCCATCCATGCCCTTGTTTGCAATTATGGAGTGCCATAGCTTGAGTCAATCGAGCTCTACTTTTGCTATAAAATGTTTCCGGGCAGGTTGTTTACATGTTATTCAATTTTGCCAAGGTTGTTGTAGTTGATCCATGTGTGCTATGATGTTGTTCTTGCCATGTATAGCTTCTATGCCATGTCTTATTACTGTTGGTTTCCTTGCCATGCCATGTATTGCTCTGTGGTGAGTGGTTCAAGCTCACCAACATGCCTACTTATTGTTGTTCCTGCCATGTATGAATCTGTTATATAACTTGCCATGTTTACATGGGTGCCATCATATCTTCTGATCCTTTTTGGCTTATGGTCAGTAAGGGACTTTTGTTCTATGCAATTAGTAGATTCATGCCATGCCTTTGTTTGCCATGATAAGATCCTGTAACATGTTGTTTGATAGCTCTAAACATTGCAACCTGATGTTATTTCCTGATAAGTCTGAAC
The DNA here is from genome assembly GCA_021605205.1 of Aegilops longissima. Taxonomy (NCBI): domain Eukaryota; kingdom Viridiplantae; phylum Streptophyta; class Magnoliopsida; order Poales; family Poaceae; genus Aegilops; species Aegilops longissima. The sequence goes on along the minus strand of CM038679.1, from coordinate 544,550,999 downwards.
CTGTTATTATTTGCAATCTTGCCATGTGTGTTTGAGCATGTTCTAGTGATTTATGGAGATAGATCAGTGTTCATGTTTTGTCATGCTTTACCTGTACATCATGCCCATGCCTTTTATTATTATGTTGAGATGCTGTAGCATATTGTTTTGATGCTTGCAATATGCCTAGTTGCTGTTTTGGACAGATTGTTGTCATGACTTGTATAGGGTGTATGTGTTGAACCGTTTCTCCGTTTTGAGTGTGCTCTATATGAAACTTGCTTGATTTTGCATGTAGTTTCATATTATCATGTTGCATCCTAGTTTTGAGGTGTTTGCTTGATGTTTGTAATGAAGTTTGCATCAATGCCCTGCTTATCTTGTTTTGCTCATATCTTCTAGGCCGTAGCTCCAAATCTAATGAACTTTATATGTAACTTGACTAGAATTTCGTGTAGATAATCGTGGTGCATCTCAACTTGCTGTTTAACAACTTGAACATAAGGTTTATTCAGATCTGGACCAATTTCGAAATTTGCATACGAGGGCTTACCGGAATTGTTATATGTTGTTTCCGGCCTCATTTAAACTTGCCTTGATGTGTTGCTCTTGTTTGCATCATCTCTTGCCATGAGTAGCTTCATGTAGCTTTGTCATGCATCATGCTTGATTGTGCATCATGTCTTGTCTATGTGTGGTGTGTTTACTATGTTGTGTGCTTCTTCTTATTAGTTCCTGTTTCATTGCGATTGTGAGGATTCGTTCGTCTACGCTTGGTTCGGCTTCTTCCGTTCTTCTTCATGGACTCGTTCTTCTTCCTTGCGGGATTTCAGGCAAGATGACCGCTACCCTGGATCTCTCTACTATCATTGCTATGCTAGTTGCTTCGTTCTATCGCTATGCTGCGCTACCTATTACCTGTTTACCAAGCCATCCCAAATTGCCATGTCAGCCTCTAACCTTTTGCACCCTTCCTAGCAAACCGTTGTTTGGCTATGTTACCGCTTTGCTCAGCCCCTCTTATAGCGTTGTTAGTTGCAGGTGAAGATGAAGTTTGTTCCTTGTTGGAACATGGAGATGTTGTTCCTTGTTGGAACATGTTCACTTGTTGGGATACCACAATATATCTTATATTATTAATGCATCTATATACTTGGTAAAGGGTGGAAGGCTCGGCCTTATGCCTTGTGTTTTGTTCCACTCTTGCCGCCTAGTTTCCGTCATATCGGTATTATGTTCCCGGATTTTGCGTCCCTAACGCGGTCGGGTGATTTATGGGACCCCTTGACAGTTCGCTTTGAATAAGACTCCTCCAAAGAAGGCCCAACATTGGTTTTACCATTTGCCTCACCTATGCCCTTTTTCCCTTGGGTTTCGGAGCCCGAGGGTCATCTTTATTTTAGCCCCCGGGCGGTGCTCCTTCGAGTGTTGGTCCGAACCGAAGCAGATCATGGGCCACCACGGGCAACTCGAGGTTGGTTTTACTCGAGGCTGACTTATCCGGTGTGCCACGAGAACGAGGTACGTGCCACTCCTATCGGGATTTGTCGGCACATCCGGCGGCTTTGCTGGTCTTGTTTTATTGCTGCCGAAATGTCTTGTAGCCGGATTCGAGACTGATCGGGTCTTCCGGGAGAAGGAATATCCTTCGTTGATCGCGAGAGCTTATCATGGGCTAAGTTGGGACACCCTGCAGGTATAAACTTTCGAGAGCCGTGCCATGGTTATGTGGCAGATGGGATTTTGTTAATATCCGGTTGTAGTAAACTTGAAGCAAACTCTTCTAAAATACACCAACCGTGTGCGTAACCGTGAGTGTCTCTTTTTGGGGTTGATCGAGAGGAGAACACGGTTTCTGTGTTATGATTGACGTAAGTAGGAGTTCAGGATCACTTCTTGATCATTACTAGTTGACGACCGTTCCTTTGTTTCTCTTCTCGCTCTCATTTGCGTTTGTTAGCCACCATATATGCCTAGTCGCTGCTGCAACCTCACCACTTTACCGCCCTTCCTTTCCCATTTGAGCTTTGCTAGTCTTGATACCCATGGTAATGGGATTGCTGAGTCCTCGTGGCTCACAGATTACTACACCAGCAGTTGCAGGTACAGGTTTAGCGATGATCATGACGCGAGAGCGATGTTTGCTTGTGTTGGAGTTCTTTTGCTTCTTCTTCAATCAGGGGATAGGTTCCAGGTCGGCAGCCTGGGCTAGCAGGGTGGATGTCGTTTGATCTTCTGTCTATGTTTCATCCGTAGTCGGATGTTGATGTTGTATGATATATTGTTGTATTCATGTGACATTGTATGTATTGGATGTAGCCCCACTATTATGTAATGTTGATGTAATGATATCCACCTTGCAAAAGAGTTTCAATATGCGGGTCTATCCTTGGTGGGACCGTCGAGTTCCTTTCGGATAGGGTCGCATATTGGGCGTGACAAGTAACGCCCCGGATTCGATGCGCCAGGTGTCCGCCAGTTATTCGCCGTCTTTGCCATGTCATTTGCTTGCGTGTTGCACTTTGCCATGTCATCATCTGCATTTTATCATGTCATCATGTGCATTTCATTTTGCATACGTGTTCGTCTCATGCATCCGAGCATTTTCCCCGTTGTCCGTTTTGCAATCCGGCACTCCTATGTCTCCCGGCGCCCCCTTTTGCCTCTTTTCGTGTGCGGGTGTTAAACGGTCTCGGAATGGACCGAGGTTTGTCAAGCGGCCTTGGTATAGCACCGGTAGACCGCTTGTCAAGTTTCAGATCATTTGGAGGTCGTTTGATACTCCAACGGTTAACCGGGTAACCACAAAAGCCTCCTTCTCTTTGCAGCCCAACACCCCTTCCAAAGTGGCCCAAAACCCAGCAAACTCCCCTCCATGCTCTCGGTCGTTCGATCACGATCGTGTGGGCGAAAACCGCACCTCATTTGGACTCTCCTAGCTCCCTCTACCTATATATATGTGATCCCCTCCGAAATTTTCGGGTCCAAACCCTAGCCAACCTTACCCTCCGCGCGCCGGACATGTCCATCCCCGCCGCCCGGACGTGTCCGCCCCATCCGCAGCCGCCTCCCGGACGTGTCCGCCCCATCCGCAGCCGCCTCCGTGCTAACGGGCAGCGCCACGTGGCGCCCGCCACCGCCGCCGCCAGCAGCCCGCTGCTCATGGCGAGAGCCCGCCCGAACGCGGCCGGGCCGCGCGCCCACGCCACACAGCGCGTCTCCGCCGCCGCCGTCATCCGGTGTGCCCTCGTTGCAGCATCCCTTCGCCGAGGCGAGCTCCATCGCCCTCCTCCTCGCGCCGCCCCCGCCGCCCGGCCCGCCCGCCACCGCCCGTCCTCCGCGCGCCCTCCGCTGGCGAACCGCGCCACCAGGCGGCTTCGCCGCGCCTCATCGCCCGCCCGCCTCGCCCAGCGCCACCGGCGACCTCCTCCTCCTCCGGCGCCGCCTCCCGAGCCCTCCTCCTCCTCCTCCGGCGCCAGATCCGGTGAGGGGCCGGCTGATCCGGCTCCCCGTGCTCAGCGAGCCCCTCGCCGCCCCTCATCTCCGGCCGCCGCGGCCGCAACTCCGGCCATCCTCGGGTTCCGTGCCATGAGGTTGACTTTCTTCCCCCGAGGTCTATTTTTCTCTAAGTCCCGGAATCTGTGTTATTTTCATGCATTTTCATCACATCATAACTGTGTCATCGCTGCTCCGTTTCGTGCGTGTAATATGTCAAATTTTTCTCCTAGAAGAGTAGATCATTTCATCTCATTGCATCATTTTCATTTGAGGTCATCTTGATGCCTGAATCTTCGTTGCAAGAGTGCTATGTGATGTTAGTTTCAGATTCTTATCAGAACTTGCACTTTTGTCATTTTTTCCATGATTGATGTGTGCACCCTATGAACCTGAGTCCTACATGTGTTTTGTAATATGCCATGCCATCTTTACAGGGGTGTATTCCATGTATTTTTGTGATCTCTGTGGTGACTAGCACAAGCATGCAAACTAGGCTTCATGATGTTGCTGATTTCAGCCCCTGTTCTGCTGATATTTTTATGCCATGTAAACTTGATGCTACCGAGAGATCCATGCTTATTTTGAGATACTTCATTAAGGATGTTTTGAACATATGGTTATTCTCTATCCATCCATGTCCTTGTTTGCAATTATGGAGTGCCATAGCTTGAGTCAATCGAGCTCTACTTTTGCTATAAAATGTTTCCTGGCAGGTTGTTTATATGTTATTCAATTTTGCCAAGGTTGTTGTAGTTGATCCGTGCATGCTATGAACTTGTTCTTGCCATGCTTAGCTTCTATGCCATGTCTTCTTACTGTGAGTTGCCTTACCATGCCATGTATTGCTCTGTGGTGAGTGGTTCAAGCTCACCAACATGCCTACTTATTGTTGTTCCTGTTGTGTATGAGTGTAATATAACTTGCCATGTTTACATGGGTGCCATCATCTTTTCTGATCCTTTTTGGCTCATGGTCAGTAAGGGACTTTTGTTCTATGCAATTAGTAGATTCATGCCATGCATTTGTTTGCCATGATAAGTTCCTGTAACATGTTGTTTGATAGCTCTAAACATTGCAACCTGATGTTATTTTCTGCTAAGTCTGAAACTGTTATTATTTGCAATCTTGCCATGTATGTTTGAGTATGTTCTAGTGATTTTTGGAGATAGTTCAGTGTTCATGTTTTGTCATGCTTTACCTGTACATCATTCCCATGCCTTTTGTTATTACGTTGAGATGTTGTAGCATGTTGTTTTGATGCTTGCAATATGCCTAGTTGCTGTTCTGGACAGATTATTGCTATAACTTGTATAGTGTGTATGTGTTGATCCGTTGCTCCGTTTTGAGTGTGCTCTATATGAAACTTGCTTGATTTTGCATGTAGTTTCATATTATCATGTTGCATCCTTGTTTTGAGGTGTTTGCTTGATGTTTGTATGCATTTTGCATCAATGCCATGTTTAACTTGTTTTGCTCATATCTTCTAGGCCGTAGCTCCGAATCTAATGAACTTTATATGTAACTTGACTAGAATTTCGTGTAGATCATCGTGGTGCATCTTAACTTGCTGTTTAACAACTTGAACATAAGGTTTATTCAGATCTGGACCAATTTCGAAATTTGCATATGAGGACTTACGGAATTGTTATATGTTGTTCCGGCCTCATTTAAACTTGCTTTGATGTGTTGCTCTTGTTTGCATCATCTCTTGCCATGAGTAGCTTCATGTAGTCTTGTCATGCATCATGCTTGTTGTGCATCATGCCTTGTTCATGTGTGGTGTGTTTACTATGTTGTGTGCTTCTTCTCGATAGTTCCTGTTTCGCTTGCGATCGTGAGGATTCATTCGCTCACGCTTGGTTCATCTTCGTGGCTTCATCTTCTTCATGGACTCGTTCTTCTTCCTTGCGGGATTTCAGGCAAGATTACCGCTACCCTGGATCTCACTACTATCATTGCTATGCTAGTTGCTTCGTTCTATCGCTATGTTGCGCTACCTATCACTTATTCCTCAAGCCTCCCAAATTGCCATGTCAGCCTCTAACCTTTTGCACCCTTCCTGGCAAACTGTTGTTTGGCTATGTTACCGCTTTTCTCAGCCCCTCTTATAGCGTTGTTAGTTGCAGGTGAAGATGAAGTTTGTTCCTTGTTGGAACATGGAGATGTTGTTCCTTGTTGGAACATGTTTACTTGTTGGGATATCACAATATATCTTATTTAATTAATGCATCTATATACTTGGTAAAGGGTGGAAGGCTCGGCATTATGCCTGGTGTTTTGTTCCACTCTTGCCGCCCGAGTTTCCGTCATATCGGTATTATGTTCCCGGATTTTGCGTCCCTAACGCGGTCGGGTGATTTATGGGACCCCTTGACAGTTCGCTTTGAATAAGACTTTTCCAAAGAAGGCCCAACATTGGTTTTACCATTTGCCTCACCTATGCCCTTTTTCCCTTGGGTTTCGGAGCCCGAGGGTCATCTTTATTTTAGCCCCGGGCCAGTTCTCCTTCGAGTGCTGGTCCAAACCGAAGCGATGTCCGGCGCCCCACAGGCAATCGGGGTTTATGCCAACCCGATGTCCGCTCATCCGGTGTGCCCTGAGACCGAGATATGTGCAGCTCCTATCAGGATTTGTCGGCACATCCGGGCGGCTTTACTGGTCTTGTTTTATTGCTATCGAAATGTCTTGTAGCCGGGATTCCGAGACTGATCGGGTCTTCCCGGGGAGAAGGAATATCCTTCGTTGATCGCGAGAGCTTATCATGGGCTAAGTTGGGACACCCCTGCAGGGTTTGAACTTTCGAAAGCCGTGCCAGCGGTTATGTGGCAGATGGGAATTTGTTAATATCCGGTTGTAGTAAACTTGAAGCAAACTCTTCTAAAATACACCAACCGTGTGCGTAACCGTGAGTGTCTCTTTTCGGGGTTGATCGAGAGGAGAACACGGTTTTTGGGTTATGATTGACGTAAGTAGGAGTTCAGGATCACTTCTTGATCATTGCTAGCTTCACGACCGTTCCTTTGTTTCTCTTCTCGCTCTCTTTTGCGTATGTTAGCCACCATATATGCTTAGTCGCTGCTGCAACCTCACCACTTCATCCCTTCCCTTCCTATTTAAGCTTTGCTAGTCTTGATACCCATGGTAATGGGATTGCTGAGTCCTCGTGGCTCACAGATTACTACACCACCAGTTGCAGGTACAGGTTGTGCGATGATCATGACGCGAGAGCGATGTTTGCTTGTTTGGAGTTCTTCTTCTGCTTCTTCTTCGATCAGGGGATAGGTTCCAGGTCGGCAGCCTGGGCTAGCAGGGTGGATGTCGTTTGAGTTTCTGTTTATGTTTCATCCGTAGTCGGATGTTGTTCTTGTATATGATGTTGATGTATTCTTGTGGCATTTGTGCCTTATGTATGTATCCCCATCTATTATGTAATGTTGATATAATGATATCCACCTTGCAAAAGCGTTTCAATATGCGGGTCTATCCTTGGTGGGACCGTCGAGTTCCTTTTGGATAGGGTCGCATATTGGGCGTGACAAGTTCATACTTGCACATACAGAACATCACGTTGTGAATAGCTAGAATAAACAAGGCATAATACAAACAACCAAAGTTAGCATTTGAAACTGAACATATGCTAACTACAAACAACCGAACAATCAAAAAAATTAAAAGAGGCATATGCTAGCTATAACAGGCTTAATCTCAAGCAAATATATGCATTCCTATCGGCATGTTTAAAACTGGATTGATGAAATGTACTGCACAGTAAAGAATTGCACATATAGAGCATCACATTGTGAACAACTAAAATAAACAAATCATGGGTTTCCTCACTTGTCACAGATGGGCTCGTTCCCGTGGGACGAGCACGGGCCCTGGATGCGCTCCATGTTGTCGTAGATGGGCTCCTTCCCCTTGGAAGAGCACGGCTGTAGGGTGCCCTCCCTGATGTAGCAGACGGGCGATTTCCCCTTGGAAGAGCAGATGGGCTCTTTCCCCTTGGAAGAGACAGAGTGGGTGCCCTCCTCGTGGTCACCGTCGATGAGGTCTGACTTGGAAGCTGTGGATCCCAAGCCAGTGTCGCAGAATGTGTCCTTCAGAAATGACAAAAGGGGCTCGATGGCGATGTAGAATGGCAAATTCTTAACAGCGAGCCAGAGGAGATCAGCGGCGGGGCCATGGATGAGATCGACGGCAGTTGAACCGGAGGGGTTGGGGGTGGGCCACTTAACCTATGACACAGCCCGTCTCAAGCCGTCGCTATTGATGACCTCGATGTCGTAGCCGGCGGCCAAGACATGCCCGCATACTCTAGCCCGCTGCTTGAGTGCCTGCCGCCAGTAATGGTCGTCAGCTTCCTCGACGACGTCGGGCGAAGAGACCGCTATACACCTCTTTTGGGCTAGTCACTCCTCGAACTCCACGGGAAGCGTAGCCGGGCTTAGGCTGCGACACTCTAGAGTGGGAGATGGGGATTGGGATGGGGATCTATGGGAAAGGGGGCGTTTGGCAGGCGTCATCTAAGAAACTCAGGGCGGCCTAGGTATGGAGATCGGTGGGTAAGCTGCACGGGCAAACCGGCAGATGTTGGCAATGGAGGGCTCGCGGCGGAGGCAGCGGCGGGGACCTTGCTAGGGTTTCGAGCAAGGGAGGGGTGTGTGTGTGTGCATGCCTAAGGAGGTTTTGGTGTGTGTGTGTGTGTCGAGGGGGCGCGGGGTGTTTGAGAAAATAATGCGGGTACTGTAATTTTTCTACGCGGGAGTGAAATGCCGGGCTATTGAAAGTTTTGATGATAGTGCATCACACATGGTCCGGAGATAACAACCGTTTGTTATGAAACAGAAAAACCCTTGACGCGGGCAGATATTTTCTAGGGATGCAGGTGAGATTGGGAACAAGAAACATCGCACGTGGTCCGGAGATAACAACCGTGTGTTATGAAACAGAAAAACCCTCGAGGCGGGTAGATATTTTCTAGGGATGAGGCGGGATTGGGAACAAGAAACTTCGCACCTGGTCCGGAGATAACAAACATGTGTTATGAAACAGAAAAACCCTCGAGGCGGGCAAATATTTTTGAGAGGGGGAGTGAAAGTGCAACTATCCCTGGGTGGTTTTGGTAATTATTAACAACATATAGCTCATTGAGCTAATGCTACTTCAAGATAAATATTTCAAGAAAGCTCAATGATTGGCATGGCATGGATTAGGAATGTGGACCCCTCAAAATGCTAAGGACAAAGGATTGGCTCTAGCTCCAAAGCTCAAGACTCTACACTTTACTTTTACTGATCCAAGATCACATTGAGTCCATAGGAAAAGCCAATACTATTAAAAGGGGATGAGGTGTTGCTTAATGGGTTACTTGCTCAAAGTGCTTAGTGATATGCTCCAAAAACCCTCAACCACTTTCTCATATCCACATAGGTCCCAAACCAAAAGTCAAACTCGGCCCCACCGAAACTTTCTATCCGACACCACCGAGTTCAGTTGACATAGCCACTGCCACAAAACCCTAGTCACTTCGGTCTTACCGATAGGGATCTAGGTCTCACCGAGATGGGATTGCAAACTCTCTGTTTCCCTTCGTAATGTTTTGGTCTAACCGAGATGAGTGATCGGTCCCACCGAGTTCGCAATGCATACTCTCTGTTTCCCTTTCGTCACGTTTTGGACTCACCAAGATGAGCGAATCGGTCCCACCGTGTTTTCCTGACCAACTCTCTGGTTAGCTTATTAACAAAATCGGTCCCACCGAGTTTGTGTAATCGGTCTCACCGAGATTAGTTATGCCCTATCCCTAATGAAATCGGTTCCACCGAGTTGACATGTCGGTCCTACCGAAAAGCCTATTGTTCACATTTTGAACCAAATCGGTCTGACCGAGTTTCATTATTCGGTCCCACCGAGTTTGGTGATTTTTGTGTAATGGTTAGATTTGTGTGGAGGCTATATATACCCCTCCACCCACTCTTCACTCGTGGAGAGAGCCATCATAACATGCCTACACTTCCATCATACATTTTTTTGAGAGAGAACCACCTACTCATGTGTCGAGGTCAAGATATTCCATTCCAACCATATGAATCTTGATCTCTAGACTTCTCCAAGTTTCTTTCCACTCAAATCATCTTTCCACCAAATCCAAATCTGTGAGAGAGAGTTGAGTGTTGGGGAGACTATCATTTGAAGCACAAGAGCAAGGAGTTCATCATCAACACACCATCTATTACCTTTTGGAGAGTGGTGTCTCCTAGATTGGTTAGGTGTCACTTGGGAGCCTCTGTCAAGATTGTAGAGTTGAACCAAGGAGTTTGTACGGGCAAGGAGATCGCCTACTTCATGAAGATCTACCCTAGTGAGGCAAGTCCTTCGTGGGCGATGGCCATGGTGGGATAGACAAAGTTGCTTCTTCATGGACCCTTCGTGGGTGGAGCCCTCTGTGGACTCGCGCAACCGTTACCCTTCGTGGGTTGAAGTCTCCATCAACGTGGATGTACGATAGCACCACCTATCGGAACCACGCCAAAAATCTCTGTGTCTACATTGTGTTTGCTCCCTCCAAACTCCTCCATTTACCTTCAGGTGCAATGTTTTACATTCCGCTGCTATACTCTTAGACTTGCATGTGTAGGTTGGTTGCTTGACTAGTGCTAAGTTGCTAAAATCTGCCAAGCCTTAAAATTGGGAAAAGGCTAGATTTTTATTTGGTCAAGTAGTCCAATCACCCCCCTCTAGACATACTTTCGATCCTACAAGTGGTATCAGAGCTACGTCCTCCATTTGCCTTGATTTCCATAGCTTTTGGTGATCATAGCCTTGGTTTCACAACCTAGGAGAGTATGGCGTCTAGCGAGGGAAATTACCACCGTAGAGGTCCTTACTTTGATGGTACTAATTATGCTAGTTGGAAGCATAAGATGAAAATGCATATTCTTGGACATAACCCCGCCATTTGGGCTATTGTGTGTATTGGTTTGCAAGGTGAATTCTTTGATGGGAGAGAACCGAACCGTGAAGCTACCGTAGAAGAGTTGAAGATGCTACAATACAATGCTCAAGCTTGTGATATTCTCTTCAATGGATTGTGCCCCGAAGATTTCAACAAAGTCAACCGTCTTGAGAATGGAAAGGAAATTTGGGATACTTTGGTTGATATGCGCGAAGGTACCGACTCCGTCAAGGAATCCAAATTGGATGTGCTTCAAAGTCAACTTGACAAGTTCAAAATGAAGGATGGTGAAGGTTTCGCTAAAATGTACTCTAGGCTTGCTCTCATCACAAATGAGATTGCCGGGTTAGGGAGTGAAGAGATGACCGATAGATTCATCATCAAGAAGATCCGAAGAGCCTTGGATGGAAAATATGATATCTTATGCACATTGATCCAAATGATGCCCAATTACAAAGATCTCAAGCCTACGGAAGTCATTGGAAGAATTGTTGCTCATGAGATGTCACTCAAGGATTAGGAAGAGTTTCACAACAAGTCAAGTGGTGCTTACAAAGCCTCATGTGATGCTCCCACATCATCAAGTGAGAAACAAACCTTCAATGAAGAATTGAGCCTAATGGTGAAGAATTTTAACAAGTTCTACAAGAGTATAAACAAGGAAAGAAGTTCCAAGACAAGGTCCTACAATGACAAAAGATCTTCAAGTCGTGAACGAGATTGCTACAATTGTGGAAGACCCGAACACTACTCAAATGAGTGTACGGCTCCCTAAAAAATAAGAGAAGATTATCCTAAAAGAAGAAATAGAAGAGAAGAATCACCACCAAGAGAGAGAAGGAGTAGAGATGATCGTTATGAATGTAGAACCTCTCGGAGAAGCAAGGATTCGGAAAGGAAGGACAAATCATCAAGGAGATACACAAAGCACATACATCAAGCTCATGTTGGTGAATGGGTATCCGGCTCCGACTCCGACCATCACTCTGAAAGAAGTTATCACTCTGACTCTGAATATACTCAAGATGAAGGTGTTGCGAGTCTAGCACTTGTGTCAACCAACTCCTACGACATATTTAATTCACCAAATGAAGGAATTGAAAGATGCTTCATGGCTAAAGGCCCAAAGGTATCACACCCCGAGTATGTTGATTTCAATAGTGATGAAGATGATTTGCTAGGAGATGATGATTTACTTGTTGATAACTCAAGTTATGAAAACTATGATGAACTTCCTATTTATCATGCTAATCAAGATAAAACGAATGACGATGATAAGAAGGAGATTGAGCGTCTAACTAAAGAACTAAACACTCTTAAGTTAGCTTATGAAACTACCATGGAAGATCGTCGAGAACTTTTAAAGACTCGTGAGAAGCTATGCTTTGAAAAGCTCAACCTTGAGCAAGAGCATGAGTTCTTAAAGGCAATCAATGATGATCTTCGCAAGAAAAGTTCTTCTTACATTGCCAAGTGTTTACTCTTGTCCACTTACATGCCACAAGTAAAATCTAGCAACAAGAGTAAGAAAGTTTCTTCATCTAGTAGTAACAATAATCATGCTAAATCCAATGTTGTTGCTTCTTGTAGTTCTCTTGATTCCAGTAATGATTCTCTTAGCCAAGTTACACTTGAGCAAGAAAATAGCTTATTGAAGGGAATTATAGAGAAAGGTGTTTACAAGAGCCTTGCTTAAGTAAGCAATTTGAGGAAATTGTGCATAAGCAAGGAAGACACGGAAGAATCAAGGTGTTGGTTTTGAATGAAAGTTGAATGCCAATGGAGTTGAGTGGGAAGAAGATCAATACCCCAAGATGAAGTTTGTTCCTCAACAAGAGAAGTATGATCCTACTTCTTTCCAAGGAACACAAGCTCAAGATGATCTTCCACCACAAGACCACAAGCAAAAAGGCAATGACAATCTTCAAGAGGAGATTGATGCATTTGAAGAAGCTGCCAAGGCCTTGGTCAAGTGGGTTCCCAAGACTACATCAAGTACGACTACAACTCCACGGATTCCCATCAAGATGGTGTGGATCCCAAAGAAGAAGAACTAGAGAGTTCTTGAGGGTGACTCCGCCAACGTACTTCACTCATATTCTTTGGGGAGGACATGTGCAAACAACTTCCACACCTTGCACGAGTTCAAGGAGTCACAAACCCTCTTGTTGGTAAGACAAGGGACAAGGTAACCTAATGCTTTCATGGACATCATCTATGTGTACATCACTCTATGTCTATGGATATCCTTGCTTGCTCCTTGTGGGACTAACCCGTGTAGGTATTGAAAGTGCAACTCACTCCAATGGATTGCTCCAAACGATCTACATCAACATTGAGCATCCACATCTTCGACACCTACATGAAGTCATGATCGACAAAACCCAAGGTTAGTTCATCCCTCTTAAGGGGGATATCACATCTAGGGGGAGCTTTACTCTAATCAATTGAGCTAAAGCAACTCTAATGGTGTGAACACAACAATGCTTTATGTAAAAGTGGTAACCCCACTTGCGCTTAAACGATGAGTATGACCTATGATCAAATGTTCTCATTTGACTCCTAAGTCAATATACTCATATATAGAGGACCTAGTCATCGCCAATTGCTTGATAGATGCTAGAGTGTTTGTGCATGCTTTGTCACATATTTCATTTTCCATTTTATTGTGTGAGCATGTTGGTTGCATATTTCACTCATTCGAGGACATCCATTTGTTGTTTCGAATGTTTGCCTTTTTCTCTTTTGCCAAATGGATGGACAAGAATGCCTAAGAACTCCCTCTAGCTATCTATGATTTTCTCGTCTCAAACTCTAGTCATGCTACATCACAAAGTTTGATCAAGTTAGATTCAAACCACTCTGTGTGAGGAGCACTCGGAGTCCCCGATTCGTCATAGACTTAAACTTCCAAAACCTTTTTGTGCATTTTGGTATGACCGAGTCATCCACTTCAGTCACACCGAGTTCACTAAGTTGATCTAGGTTTTCCATCTCGGCACAACCGATTTGAACTTTTCGGTCACAACCAGTTGCAACAACCGCTTGCGATTCTGCATCGATGCCACCGACTTGTTCCACTCGGTCACACCGACATGGCCGTGAAAGTGCAACTATCCCTGGGTTGTTTTGGTAATTATTAACAACATATAGCTCATTGAGCTAATGCTACTTCAAGATGAATATTTCAGGAAAGCTCAATGATTAGCATGGCATGGATTAGGAATGTGGACCCCTCAAAATGCTAAGGACAAAAGATTGGCTCAAGCACCAAAGGTGAAGACTCTACACTTTACTTTTAGTGATCCAAGATCACATTGAGTCCATAGGAAAAGCCAATACTATTAAAAGGGGATGAGGTGTTGCTTAATGGGTTACTTGCTCAAAGTGCTTAGTGATATGCTCCAAAAACCCTCAACCACTTTCTCATATCCACATATGTCCCAAACCAAAAATCAAACTCGGCCCCACCAAAACTTTCTATCCGGTGCCACCTTGTTCAGTTGACATAGCCACTGCCACAAAATCCTAGTCACTTCGGTCTTACCGATAGGGATCTTGGTCTCACCGAGATGGGATTGCATACTCCACTAGAAAAAAATACACTTCCGTGATGATACGTGTTTGTCACAGTAGGTCAGGTTTTCTGTCATGCATGTACATCAATGACAATTTTATGATAGAATCAAGATAGGCATACATGTGCTGTTGTAGAAGTGTTCCATGACATTGCCAAAATTATCATCACGGAAGTGTCCACTTCCATGACGATAAATCGCGCATCACAGAAGTGCTTTCGTCAAGGGTGACCGACACGTGGCATCCACCGTAACGAAACGCCATTAAGCTATCAGGTCGGGTTTTGGATCCGATAACCCGTTATCAGTCCCGACCAATGGGGATTTTCCACGTGTAAAATCATCATTGGCTGGAGGAAACACGTGTCGGCTCATCGCTGGGACAGATGTCATCCACTCAATGGACAGAAGGCGCCTATGATACGTCGACACGTGGCATGGCCAAACAGAGGCCCATTCCTTTGGAAAGGCCGGCCTGTTTGACTTGGTCAAAAGGTGGCGGGCCGGCCCATGGAAAGCCTGTTAACGGCCTGTTCGCATATAGCCCATTTACAACCCACTAACAAAAGGCCCGTTACGCCCTATTCGAATTAGGCCTAGTAGCGTCATCTGGGCCATCCAATATGATTCCAGCCCGTTTTCACTTCTGGCCCATGTATGGCCCATGACGTCTTTCGGACCATATGAGGCCCTATGTAACTCTTGGCCTATTAACGGCCCGTGGTGAAACTGACCCGTAATGAACAGTGTATCACTTTACACCCATTAACGGCCCGTGGTGAAACTGACCCGTAAAGAACAGTGTATCACATTATACCCATTAACGACCTGTTATTCCGTTGGGCCGTTGTCGGTGTCAAAACCGGCGGATCTCGGGTAGGGGGTCCTGAACTGTGCGTCTAAGGCGGATGGTAACAGGAGGCAGGGGACACGATGTTTACCCAGGTTCGGTCCCTCTCGATGGAGGTAATACCCTACTTCCTGCTTGATTGATCTTGATGATATGAGTAGTACAAGAGTTGATCTACCACGAGATCGTAGAGGCTAAACCCTAGAAGCTAGCCTATGGTATGATTGTTGTATATCATCTATCGACTAGCCTGGCCCTGGTTTATATAATGCACCAAAGGCCTAGGATAACAAGAGTCCTGGCCGAATACGCCGGTGGGGAGGAGTCCTTGTCTTGATCGCCAAGTCTTGTGGAATCTTCCTTGTATGCGGCAGCTATCCGGACTGGCCCATGAGTATACGGCCATGGGGGTCCTCGGCCCAATCTAACAGATCGGGAGATGACGTGGTGAGTACCCCCTAGTCCAGGACACCGCCAGTAGCCCCCTGAACCGGTGTTCAAGTTAGGGACGCTCCTCGATTCTTCCGAACTGTTCTTCATCTTCGGTCGTCGGTCTTGAAAACTGGTTCAACAAATCTTCTCATCTTCGATCTTGAGGATCGCCGAAGTGTATCCGAAGAGTTTACACGTGGGGTATCCGAGGAGCCCCTTTAAGTTTCCGGCCTTTATCAATGCCCTGTTATATTTATGCCACGCCTCGGTTTTGAAGTTGTTCCCGGGAGGCAGTGTCCTCTTGCGTCCGAGCTCTAACGCCGGACTGCATTTGAGGTATCTTTTGCAGCCGAGCACCAATGCCGGACTGCTTCCGAGCTCCAACGCCGGACTATATCCAAGATGTCTTGGTTCAAAAAAGTTGAAGGAGTTTAGCCGGGCTTAATGTCGGAAATTCCCTTTATGGAGCTAGCCACTGGCGCCCGAGCTTTATGCCGGACTGCCTCTGAGGTGGTGCACCACCCGACCATGGCTGATTTTTTGTGAATATTTTTAATCGGTGCAGTTTATCCTCTGCCGAGATATATAGCCGTATCCCTCAAGGTGTGTATCGGTCTAAAACCCGAGATGCACCAAGGAAAGCATAAAACCGCTGTTCCCAAAGAGCCCTCGAGACTCGTGTCGATCGCTAAATCGGCCGAGGATCAACTCCTAGCTCGGCAGCATACATAGGAATAAAACGCAGTGTAATATATTAGAGATAATAGTCATCGCTGACGGGCCCTGAAAGAGGGTCATGAGAAGTCGCCGCAATATACTAGCTTGATGCCGGATAGGTCCATATGGTACCTATTATTGTTCGAAGACATGTATGCGCATAGTTCGGTCAAGCCGAACACTTGGCAGTTGAAACTTTCTGCATTGAAATAAGCAATGCAAAGAGCCCCGAGACACCGGTCGGTGGCAACACCGGATCAGGGGATCGATGTGCCCCTTTAATATTTGTAAATAATGAGCGCAAAGCCCAGTAGCCCCCGAGCCTCAATGTGGGCACGGGTGGCCGAATTAAGGATCGATATCAGGAGTAAAATCACAGATTATGTGTAATGATTCTATGTATCCAAGTACTTTACGTCATTATTTTGACTCCATTGTGACCGTTTATCAGTTGAAAGTGGCCCATCGTCGGCTTCTACCCCTTGGTAGATACTATGCAGGGTGTTTCCGCAATAACAGAGCAACCCTTAGCCGACGTCTCGGTGCTCGAAGGCGGTTGTGTTAGCGGAAACGAGGCAACCAGATATGCGGGCTTTATAACTTTCGCTTAGTCATAGGAGCTTTAAACTGGGGAAGCTAGCTATGAGCCCCCGGTTAGTGTTCGGCGACATTCGAGGTCAAGTCGTAAACACTTCGGTCAATGTTATGAACAGCTTGTCATTTAACATAGTCATCGAATCGCTGACCAGTTTACGCCAATTGTGACAGTCAGTTTTCGGCTTTCTCCATGAGGTGCTTGACCATGCGAACTGGAAGCACAATCGCAGTGGTTCTCCCTTTGCACACCTAGCCGAACAAAGCGGAACGTAGGAGGTAAGAACAGGAGCCGGGCAACCCAACTATTGACCGAAGACACAATTCGAAACCGATGCATATAAAGCAATATCCGAGAATGTTTTTGCCGAATCCCTAAAGGTGTCCGGCGTTGCACTGCGAGACTAATGCTAGAAACACACAAATAGTTTAAAAGTTCCATAGGCTCAAAAAGGCAAAAAACTTATTCAAAAGCTTAATGTCCGAACTAGATCAAGTGTTCGGTGCCAATCCGAAAATTTCGACTTTAAAAAAAAAGGTGCTTGTGTCATGCTTTAACATGACACATCCTATCTCAAGACTTCAAGCGGGTCAGCCTATGGCTTCAACCTCCTTATCTCGAAGGCGGAGTGCTTCTCTGAGGCTAGTTTAGCAAACTGCACTCGAGCGGATTTAGAGAGAAGCAAGGCTATCCGACTATTGACCACACACTTGCATCGAGAAAGGAGTGATAGAAAAAAGACTTTGCAACGACCAAGAAGAAAAACAGCTCATACTAATTTAAGAGCCCCCACGTGACTTGGGCAAAAGAATTTTATGTATAATGATTGTATGTACCGAAGTACTAATATCATATCTTTGTTCACCCGAACTTTTAACGCGTCTTAACCAACCGTCGGCTTCTCCCTCTTCGGTCAAGGACCGAAAAAGTGTTATGTACTCCACCTGTCGAGAATATCAACGGTGTTTCCGATAACCAGGCAATCAGGCCATTACGCTGTAACAGACAAACCACACTCAGGGAACTCATGCTATATTACTAACAAAGTGTAAGAAGCATCTTCGAAGAAAATAGTACCCCCACCGACACCTTTCTTCGGTGCTCATTGTTAATATGAGACTTGTGCAATAGATTTTTTGTACTCATGAGTTCCGTTGTGTGCCGACCATGATTGAAAACAATAAGAGCGCTAGCTTTCGGCTTCTCCCAGTCTGAGGTCCGGCTCGGATGAACCGATCGTGACAATCGCAGAGGTTTTCCCTTTACTCCCTATCCGAACAATCGGGAACGTAGGGGTAAGCACAGGAGCCAGGCAACCCAGCTTGCGGAACACTTAGGTCAATATGGTGCATATTGTGGCGTAATACACGAACAAGGAACGAAGCCGTACAAGTATAATCATATGCAAGAGGAAAAGCTTCTTGAAAGAAGCCCCCAAGTGAACTGAGTATTTGAATTTGTCCGTCACAAACAAAGTTTGGACAAGGAAATTTTTTACAAGAAACTTTTTTCCAAAAAAGTATAATGCTTGATCGAACCGAACACAAGTTAAAAATTTAAAACTTTGAGCAGGAAGGCAACTTAGCTGGTTGATGTGTTCGGTATTGATGACGCGGTCCGAGCTTGACGTGGGACAAGGTTCCATCCCCCAAGCCGGTCCCGAGGTGGCGGAGCAAAGAGTTCGGCGCTCCGAAGTGGTGAAATAGCATGGTCAATGCAGGCCAGTAGAGTGATGCCGAAGTCCCCGGCATGGGGTAATGAAGTGTTGACGAAGCCCCCCGTCCAGCCGAGGTGACACCAAAGGATATAGTCCGGATGGATCATTTTCCAGTGCGCAAAAAATAGTGCAAACCGGGGGTAATAGTAATAATAATAAATTTAAAAAAATCATTGCATAATAAATAATTTATGCAAAGTGAGTAATAAAAGAAATATGGCCTGGCGCCGAAGTTAATGTCAATGCAGGGCGTCGGCGTGATGCGGTAAATGCATGGCAACGCCTGAATTCACAGGTCGGTCTGAGTTCCGGCTGCGGCGTTCGCCGGACTATGTGCGGAAACTGACCGAACCACCATGCGACCGTCATTAATACGGCCACCATTTGATAGACTTGTGTACAGATGATGGACAAACCAGAGTAATAATTCCTTGGGAAAAATAAACCCAAACAAGCAAAAAAAATACTAGGATTAATAGCACTTGGTTTATTTGTTGTAGCAATCCGAAGGAAAGTGTTCCCAAAATTGGGACTCGATCCGCACACCCATTGCCTGATGGGTGATAAAGCGACGGAATGGCAATGCTGGCAAAGCTTGGCTTGCCGAGGCAAAGCCCTCGGTCCAGCTAATCGTGATGAAGCTGGTCGGCTGGTGACGCCAAAGTCACCGGAGTAGGTTGATGAAGAGATGATGAATCCCCTGATCCAGCCGAGGTGTCGAAGCCTCGATGTCAGCCGATGAGTTGAAGTAGGTCGGCATGATGGACACCGGCTTGAAGGAGCAACAGTGCGGCCCTGCCGATGCAGGTCGTGACGTGGTCAATGCCGTCTTGATGAAGTGACCGTGCGGCGATGCCGGTGTGCCCGCTCCGTGTAATCCGTGGGGCGGCAATGTTGGTGATGATTTATCCTTTGCGATGATATACTCTTGTTCGGCTTGCCGAGATGATGATCTGAAGAAGTTGATCTTGGCTCAATAAAGTGACGACGTGTCTAGTTCAGGTCGGCAGCCGTAGAGCAACGTTGTCGGGCTGGTTTGACACCAACCGATGGTGAAGATCATATTGGAAAAGACTTCACAATTAGCGGGATGTGTTCGGGAACAAAACACAATACCCCATACAAAACTTCCTTCAAAAAGGATGTCCGAAATCCCGTTCATAAAAAAGACGAACTTAGGTCGGATTCATTTTCGCGCAGAAAACAGATCCGAAAAGTGATGCACTAATCGGAAGGTTCCCGGAGTTTAGACGGTCGGATCGAGCTGAAATTTGGAGGGGTGGTAGATATAGGAATTCCGCAGCCAATCAACGGTTGGATCTTCCAAAGGAAGCCCGAGCTAGAAGCTGGACACCACGCCCTAAACTCGTCCAGACTCTCGTCCAGATTCGACAGGGCTCCGGTATATCGCGGATTACCAGAGATTCCTCCATCGGAACTCGACGAAATTTTTTAGGGTTGTTGTAGACTCAATTCCGCACAATTCCACCGAAGCAGTCATTAAAGCGACACTTGAGGATGCTGTGGCGGTGGACACAAGTCCGTTGTCCAGAAAAACAGTACGGTCGCCTGAGGGCAATGTTGACGTTGATCCCCCGGGCTCCCTGGATGATTCCTCCATGATCTTGATAGAGATCGTAGTTGATGTTGATGAAGGCCCTCATCTGAACATGACGATCGGAGGTAGGGCGCAGTCCTTGGTCGAACCAAGGTGACCAGTCGATCTGGTGACGAAGATGCTGAAGTCGCAGTTGATCTACAGGCGAGCCATCGACCTTTTGCCGAACACATAGCGGAACTCTCAATGAAAGCACCAATGTTGGTGTCAAAACCGGCTGATCTCGGGTAGGGGTTCCCGAACTATGCGTCTAAGGCGGATGGTAACAGGAGGCAGGGGACACGATGATTACCCAGGTTCGGGCCCTCTCGATAGAGGTAACACCCTACTTCCTGCTTGATTGATCTTGATGATATGAGTAGTACAAGAGTTGATCTACCACGAGATCGTAGAGGCTAAACCCTAGAAGCTAGCCTATGGTATGATTGTTGTATATCATCTATCGACTAGCCTGGCCCTGGTTTATATAATGCACCAGAGGCCTAGGATAACAAGAGTCCTAGCCGAATACGCCGGTTGGGAGGAGTCCTTGTCTTGATCGCCAAGTCTTGTGGAATCTTCCTTGTATGCGGCAGCTATCCGGATTGGCCCATGAGTATACGGCCATGGGGGTCCTCGGCCCAATCTAACAGATCGGGAGATGACGTGGTGAGTACCCCCTAGTCCAGGACACCGTCAGCCGTTTCCAGCCCATGTTATCTTTCGGCCTTCTCAGAGCCCATTTATTCTTGGGCTAGTTTCCAGCATTTGTTTACTTACGGCCCGTTACTATCATTTTCTGCTTGTGGGCCAAATTCAGGCCGTGGTTACAGTCGGTCCGTTTGTGGTCCGTTAATACGTTTTGCCGTTTTCATAGCGTCATCAAATACGGCCTATTAACGATGGCCCGTTATGGTCGGCCCATGAACGGACGATTCCAACTCTAGCCCGTTTACGTCCAGAATGCGGTTTGTTTGGCCCATGTTTGGCCAATCGATCATACGGCCCGTATAAGGCCCATTGATGATACGGCCCATAGAACGCCCATTGTTTCTACGGCCCGTAGAAGGCCCATTGTTTCTACAGCCCGTAGAAGGCCCACTATTTCTACGGCCCATAGAAGGCCCACTGTTTCTAGGGCCCGTAGGAGGCCCAGTGTCACTACAGTAAATATTAGCCCATGGTTATTGTGGCCTAGTTTTAAAAAATAGTTAATTGCAGCCACTAGCAAACCGCGGAAAAATAACTGCACTGACTACAAGCAAACAAATAAACAAGACAATAAGGAAATAAATAAGCAAGCAACTTACACAAGGCTATCACGGCTATTACACATATTACATCCACTAGGCATCAAAGTTCGCCACCAGTGCAAATATAGGGAACACAGCAGCATATAAACGCCGCAGCAAAACAAGTCCAGAACTGAAACCACTTCATAGGAGTTCAAGAAACAATATCCTGGGTACCCATAATGCTGGCAAGATGCTTAGCAAGCTTATTAACTTTCTCTTGTTTGGCGCTTAAGTCCTCCAGTAACTTGTTGTTGCACGTAAAGTATGCATCTAAATTATGCAGGACTTCCTCGGTCCTTGACTGTCGCATAATATCGATCGATGTCTTTCAACTTGAAGTTGAGACTCAAGAAGTTTAACTGATTCAGTAACGAGTTCAAGAGTCGGTGCCAAGATTGGTAGCCGATAACTCGAACACTACATCAAGACAGGACTTTGGGGTTGTCTCAGTGTCTTCAATATAGTTTTTATCAGCTTTCTTGGAGACCAATAGGGATGTCTCACTGTCTTGAACCTTATCTGCATTACTTCATTTACCATTGCATAACAGGGTACTCTTCTCCAATATTTTATCCGCGTTCTAAAAGAGAAGCAAACAAACACATCTCAATCTTACAATGTAGTATATGAAACTCATTTTGTTAAACCAGTTCAGTAGTAAGGTGGACAGGATAACAACATGAAACAAACATATATCTACGTAGTACGGTCACTGTATGGTCTATATCATTCTAGTTTATGTTGCCAAATCAAGATAGATACAGTTTGAATCATATCTATTTAAGACAAAGCAGCATAGACAGAATATAAGTGTGGGAAACTACACAAAAATAACAACACTTGTAGTGTGCATGGCATGAGAATATAAATGTTTATTCAATTGAAACTGAAATCAACATAGAGCAAGTTACAACAGCAAACAACCAAACACGTTGAAGAAACAGGTTTAAAACATACCTGTTGCGCCATTGGAGTTTCAATTGCATCCTTCAAATTTGAAATTAGTTGGTATCAGTAAATACAGTTACGCAAGAGCAAAGTAGTATGAACCATAGCTACGGAAGCTGACCTAAGAACAATTTTTCTTCTGCTTTAAGCGTTGACTTCGGGTTCGGAATGGTGGTCCTCATGATTTGGGCACTGCAGTTGCCTTACTAACTGCTCGTGTTTGGGTGCTCTCTTGTGGAGACGGTGCTGTGTCAACGGGAACTGGGTGTCTATCTGCTGGGGTTGGGGTTAGAAGGGGTGTAGCTGGTTCTCTGTCCAACTGGGTAGGGGTACAATCTGCATGAGTGTGGGTTATGTGTGGTGCGGCTGGTTCTTGGGAAAGTACAACCGTGGTTCTATCTGCATCAACAGGTAGCACGATCTTTTCTGAAGACCGTGTTTTTACTCCCACAGATACTGCCATCACTCCCTTCAATTGAAATGGCTGATAAACAAGAAAAGTAATTGAATGTACAGACATTGTAAGATAGACATGTGCAATGGATAGTAGGGAAGAAAACAGGGCATGAAATAATTCACATTTATGTTGTCTAAGCAAACAGAATAGCAGGACATAATTTCACATACATGATGGCTAATTAAACAGGATAGCATGACACAATTTCACATGTATGATGGCTAACTAAACAAGATAGAATGACATACTTCAAAATATGATGACTATGTAAACAGGATGACATGATATAACTATATGATGTGTCTATTAAACTGGTTGGCATGCCATAAATCACAAACATGTCGTCGATGGAAACATGATGGCGTGATATAATTCACGGATAGAATAACATAATTTAAAATATGATGACTATGTAAACAGGATGAGATGATATAACTATATTATGTCTTTATAAAATGGGTTGGCATGCCATAATTCACATACATGTTGTCTATGTAAACATCATGACATGACATAATTCAAATATATGATTTATATACTAAGGAAGTGAGCAAAGGGCAATCGCATATATGATGTGTCAACTAAGGAGATGGCATTCAATATTGTGTATATGATGTAAAAACTAAACATTGCAATACAACATATGCATTATATGAGTAATATAACCCTGCCAAGTTTGAGCATACACCTCAGGGGGATAATAGGACTGGTCATCTGCCTCTGAATCCTCCTCTGAAGAGCTATCTGTAACCAGCAAGATATATGCTTCAGCATGTAGCATTATCTGCTTTGAAGACCTTGTTTTCACTCCAGATTTGTTCATCACCAATTCAAATGGCTGATGCACAGGAAGAGCAGTTGAATATACAAACATTATCGACAAAAGCAATGAGAAATACAAAAAAAGGACGGCATGATATAATTCACATATATGACGCTTGCCTAAACAGCATGGCATTAAATAATTCACATACATAATGCCTTGCAGCAAGATAACATTGCATAATTCACATATATAATGTCTTGCAACAAGATGGCATTGCATAATTTACATATATGGTAATTAGAAACTAAAGAGGTGGCATTCACACAAAGCATGTCTAAACTAAGCAAATGACATAGCAATGAAAGATACCATACGCACGATATGAGCAACATAACCCTGCCAAGTTAGGGCATGCACCTCGAGGGGAAATATGACTGGTCATCTGTCTCTGAATCCTCCTCTGAGGAGCTATCGGTAACCAGCAAGACATGCGCTTCGTCAGATAGCATTGTCTGCTCTGAAGACCTTGTTTCCACTCCAGATTTTCCATGACCGTGCCGAATGGCTGATGCACAGGAAGAGTAATTGAATGTACTAAAATTGTTGACAAATTTAACACGTACTAAAAAATGATGGCATGATATAATTCACATATAAGATGACTGGCTAACCAGAGTGGAATTGCAAAATTCACATATATGATGCCTGGCTAGACAAGATGGCATTGCATGATTCACATATACAATAAAGAAACTAAACAGATGGCATTGACACAAAGCAAGTCTAAACTAAGAAGATGAAATCTTTAATGTATACAGTAAGCAATGCAAGGCACCATATGCATGATATTACCAACATCAGCATGCCAAGTTAGAGCGAAGACCTCATGGGGTAAATAGGAGTGGTCTTCTCCTTCTGAATCCCCCTCAGAACAATTATCTTCGTCTTGATGACGATCCGAAATGGGTGGAGGGGGGCCTGCCTTTGTGCCCACCATGGAACGACGTCTGCATGAAATTTTATTGCCATGCAAGGCTCGTCTCTTTTGCTCTACATGATCAGTTCCATTGTGTACAATAACTGGCATGCATAGGAATAAAACATAGTGAGATTATGTAACGAGTGCATGCACAAATCTAGAGTGATGGTAGCAAACTGTGGATAGACCCAAAACCAATGATAGCAGGCAGATAATAGCTTTAGTTAAAAAATACAGATAATGGCTCCTTTAATGTTTGTTTGCACCCAACATGAAACTCATAGTAGACACCGGAGATTAACCAGATAGTCGACAGATAGTACTGATTGCTGCCCCAATATGTACCCCACAACCATTTAAAAACTCAAGTTTCAACATTAGTTTGGACCTGACTCGGAGTCTAATAGGTGAACACGACGATAATTTAGCATGTCATCATATTAAGCGACGCATAACGTAAGCAGACACGGAAGAGTGCGACCTCTCTTGCGGACCCGTGTAGTCCTCAAGGTCATCTGCTCAGTTGATGATGGTAATGGAGTTGCCGTGGCTGCCGGCGGCAGGGAAGAAGATCTGAGGCGGGGAAAGACAGTCTGGAGAGCGGATCCCTGCTGTGGTGAACCCTTCCATCGTTGGACCAGCTGAGCTGGGGTGGAACACAGCACCGCAGGAGCAGGACAAACCACACAAGGTTTTCTTTGACACATATCTGTAACAGAAGTAATTGAGTAAGGGCTTATTTGAATTGAGGATTCTAACAATGCAGGGATAGGAAATAGACAGGAATGCACGTGCAAAACAGAGAATTTAAAAACACAGGATTTCTGCCAATCTGGGTGTTTGATTCACAACAATTGGAAGATCACAGGATGCAAAAAATCATGGTGAGATTAAGTCAAACCACAAGAAAATGTACGGTTATAATGCTATTATGCTACTATCTCTTAGTCTTGTGCTTGATGAATAGGAATATGAAAAGGAGGAGAAGTGTAAATTAGAATTCCTATGGTTTTTCTTTCAAGGAGACACTAAAGGAACAAATCCTACAGTTTTCCTTTGCTCCATTCCTTTGCACCAAATTCATGAAAAGCATAGTACCATAGGAAACTTTCCAATTCCGATGTTTTTCATTCACTTTTCCTTTCAAGCACTGGCGATTCTAGTAGGCAGGCTTGAGCAAGGAAAATCCTACTGTAAAAAAATGGTTTTGTGCTACTTCTATTACTTTGGACCCAGGCCACTGCCATACAAGCTCAACTCCCAGGCCCATCGACAAATGCACAGCTCAAACGCGCAGAGATAAATAATGATGGCGTTCAAGAGAGTCCATCACGGATAGCTGAGTTCCCTGCACCTGACTGCTTGTCATATAGTAGGATAAAATAATCATATTTCCCGTTACTACGAGTGCTCAGTGGACAATATATATAACATGTAGAGTAAAAAAGAGATGCAACAAGTGTACAACCTCTTTGGCGAAGCCATGTCGATCTCAGCGAGATTGGGTTGGCCGGTGAGGATGCTCCTGCTGTCTTGGCTGTCGGAGGAGGGGAAGAAGATCTTAGGCGTCTTGAGATGGAGCCCGAGGTACTGCTCTGCTGTGATGGAGGGTTTCATCCTTGGAGCAGCTCCGGTGAGTTGTACGACGCCGAGGCTGAAGCAGGACAAGAGAGACAACAAACAACGTTAACCTGAGTGGAATTCTAATAGAATCTCCAATACATGACGTAAAATACATAACCACAAAGTGCTACATGTAAAATACATCAGCCGCTCATCTCTGAACTTAACTGTCAAACTGAATTTAACCGTCAAACTGAACTTAACCGTCGAAACTGAACTTAACTGATTGATTCTTTGTCGAAACTGAATTTTGCTGTCGAAACTGAACGCACTAGCAAGGTGAGGCTACACGTCGGTCTACTGACTCTTTCATCTCTGGTCAGTCGATTTTGCAGCCGTTGGATACGAAATCAAGGGCCTGCGGTTCATCTTCAATCTCCACCCCCTGAGCCGCCAGCCACCACCTGCCAAACAGCAGCCCCCCGCCGCCCGCGGCCGGTGGTGCGCCGCCAAGCCCGCCCCGAAAACACTCCCCACCGCCGGTCCATCACCGCCCCGGCCATCCCTCTAGGCCCCCCCATGCCGAGCTTTTTCTCCGGTGATCCCCACGCCACCGCCCCGCCAACGCCCCGCCACCGCCGGCGACCACCGCCCCCATCCTGAACCCTAAGATAGATAGTGGGGTACCTCTCCGGCGAGCTCCCCTCCCGCTGGCTGGTTCTTCCTTCACCCCGCGAGCCCCCCACCTGAAAATTGATCGAACCAAAAGTCGATTCAGTCGACTGAAGTGTAGCTAAATCAGAGCAGCATCGCAAGCAAGAGCAAGAGTGAGAGCAGCAGCGCTAGCAAGAGCAGACTAGGCAGGGGACCGAGAGCAAGAGCAAAGCAGCAGCGCGAGCGAGAGCTAAAGCAGCAGCAGCTCCTACTGATGTGGACGTCGCCGCCGAGGGAGCGACGCCGTGGAGGAAGTGGCCGGTGATGCTGCTGTGGATGGAGTCGCGCCGTGTCGGCTCGGGACCGAGCGCCAGCAGCACCGTGAGATCAAATAAATAAGAAAATGCGGCGATTAGTGTACAACCTCTTTGGTGGCTCCGATTAGGCCGCAGCTTCATCCGAGGAAACGGTGATGATGATGCTCTTCCGGTGGTGCAGGTGAAGACGGCGGTGTGGGAACGTCGGGGCATCTCCTTGGAGGTGGAGGACGGGGTGGTTGAACCGGCGGGACGATGAGATCAACGACGGATCCTCATCCAGTACGGTGGATGAGGGACGTCGAGGTGTTGCTGTGGACGACGTCGTTGGGGAAGAGGCTCCGGCTGGGTGGCGGATGGAGCAGGGTGTGGGGTTTCATCACGGGTTTTCGCGGCCTCGGTGTACGAATGGATTGGCGGATGGGATGGCAGTGGGGAACCATGGCTTAGAGACGCACTTGTCCGAAATGTGGGGTAAGTTGCGGAAGTACCCGCACTGATTTGAGGCGGTTCTTTCGGTTCAGGGGTACCACAGGCATTTCGCGTGTCGGGATTTCACAGGAGGTGGGAGTTTCTGCACGCGTTGTAATTTCGGAATAGCAAGGCGCAGGTTGAGAAGGAGGGAGTTGTGGGAGCACAATGAGACAAAGATACATCTTAAATATTTCGGGCTAACAAGGCGCGGGTTGAAGAGGCGGGAGTTTCGCAGCATGATAGACAGAGACGCTAGCTTGAATTTTTGGCATAACAAGGCGCGGCTTGAAATTTCGGAAGAGCAAGCTTAACGTGTACCCCAAAAAAAGATAATTTGCACCTGAACACGCACAACACACACACAAACACCATTTAGACTAGAGTAAGGTACACATGCATTGCACGCATGAGATTTGGCAACCAAATTATGAATAAATACCACATTATAGCATGCAAGCTTTGAGTCATATATGCATGATGTAGATGTTCGTTTAATTCTTATAGTTCATTACATTCAAAATCATCTAGTTTTTCTAAGAAAGCTAATCTATTTTAAGATTCATGGAATTGTGTGTCGTAAGACATAAAGTAAAAACAAATAATGGCAAATCATGTAGAAAAACATTTGGGCAATTCTGATACGGAAGATTCTAGAACAAATAAGAAGTGCTTGTGTTTTGATGTTTGTGCATTATGCTTAAGTTCAACCATGGAGTCTTCTAGATTATACATGTGGCGAAATCTGGTGGAATCTAGATGATATCCAACGACCAGTAGTGCTCAAATTTGCCATCTTCGGACCATCGGATTCGCCTCATCCAACGACCATCTTTCAAAGTTAAAGTTACCCGCACACAATATAAAAAAATACAAAATATAATATATATATAGGGGTATAGATATAGATATGTGATGCAAAAGCCGCCCATCATCTCCAATTAGAATAGTGTGTCCATGCACGGATGCGACGTGGCCAAACGATGTCTGCCATCGGTATCTCAAAATCAAATCAGTCTGACCTTGTTCAATGTGTATACATTACAACATGCTCATTTCCAAACCACATCGCGCAGATCTCCGTTATATTCATGCATGCATGGGTTTCAAACATCAGGATCTCTTATTCAAATATTTGAATTCAACTTTACACTGATTATGACCTCACCTATTCTTTTACACCCACACAGTAGTCTTCTCTTTATAATTGTACCACTAACTTTCTCTCGTGCATGCATTAACACACACTACCAGTCAGCATTATCCATTCCACGCATGCAATCTTTTTCTTCAGGTCAGTCTCCCAGGAAGGCACACATCCACACACATCCCCCTCTCCATCATATCGGGCATTCTTTATCTCTCACGCGTGCATGCGCAACGATCGATGTTCCTCTATGTATGTGTTTATATAGCTAGGTCTTTCATAGTTTTCCACACAAACCGATCAGTCGATATATCCACTAAGGTCTCACCCTCTTTCCCATGTCCACATCAATCAATCTATACCTCTCTATATAGGATTAACATATATAGCTAATACACCCACATTAATTATATATCCAACGTCCCCCTCTCATCATCCATGCCTTCCGCTTCATCTCTCAGACGCGTGCACAATGGCAAAGACAGGGGCAGTAAGGGCCCTGCCCCCTCCCCCCTAACATCACTATATATCAAGGCTAATATGAATGTGATCATTAGACAATTGCTGCTAAAAATGGTTTAACTTCATGAATTGACCCTCCTCGTAAGGGATAAGAAATGCTTGGCCCCCTAGCTCATTTATGTTTCATGGCTCCGCCACTGCGCGCAACAGCGCACGTGTTCGCCCCCTCTATCTAAATATTGATCTCGCACTTGTGCATTCCTTCATAGTCTCCCTCCACTCGGCCCCTCGCACCATCTTCTAGCCCCCACCGGATTTTACCACATGTACAATCTAGCAGACTCCATGGCTGAACTTAAGCATAATGCATAAACCTCAAAACAACAGTGGTTCTCTTTTGTTCTAGAATCTTCCGTATCATAACTGCCCAAACTTTTTTTCTAGTTGAATTGCCATTATTTGTTTATACTTTATGCTTTACAACGCAGAATTCCATGAATCATAAAATAGATTAAGGGCTTCTTTGATTCAAAGGATTCTCAAAGGAATTTCGGAGGATTCTAATCATTAGGAATTTTTCCTATCTTCGTTGTTTGATTCGTAGGATTGTAAACCATAGGAATTTTTCCATATGATTCATTTGCACTACATTTCATAGGAAACATCCCCTCCACTCAAAACCTCTTTGAAAGAATTCTGCGTTTTTTCTATGCACAATCAAACACTCGTACAATCCTGTAGGATTCAAGATGACATTCCACTATAATCCCATGTTTTTCCTATTCCCGCGTTCTTAGCTTTTTTAAAAAACTAATTGATTTTGAATGAGATGAACTATAAGAATTAAACGAAGGGCTACATTAGGCATATATGACTCAGAGCTTACAAGCTATAGTGTGGTATTTATTCATAATTTGGTTGCAAAATCTGATGTGTGCAATGCACGTGTACCTTACTAGTACTTTGAGTATGTGCAAAACACGTAAATTAGAATACCCATGGCATGCTACACATTGTCTCTCTTACAGTTCATGAAGCCATGTCGCACATGTGGAGGCGTTGTCGCGACCTCCTTGCGTGGATTGATCACAGTGACGTGCTGTTGGTTCCAGAAGAATGTACTCGTCCTCCCTGCGCCATACTGGCGGTACATGCACGAAGCGAAGATGTGCACGCACGCCACGCACACACTCATTCCCTCGCACGCACACGCGGGTACACGGGCGGACGAAATTTTGTACCAAGATCCACCCCATGTGATAATTTGACGCGTGTAAATTCGTTCACTTCATTGATGGTCAATTAATACAGCGCATGCAAATTGAGTGGACGTGAGGCGGAAGAAAGAGATTATTACTCCATCATGCGCATGCGAGTAGTTAAATCATGGGTTGCTAGTAGTACTTCCATTGGTCTCCTTCGTATTTTGTGCCAATTTTGACAAGAAGATAATATTTACGCATTTGAGCAGTGTAGTACTTGAAATTTATGTTCCGCTAAACTCATCGGGAGCCATTTCGGGCCTCGAAACCAAAACCATCAATTAATCTTTACCTTGTTCCCATCACATTCGAAAGCCTGCTCACACCTACTAGTACGTACCAAACCTGAACGTGTTCCCACTATGCAGGTATTAGTACTAGTGATAGTACTTAGGTTATAAAAAGGGGAACTACCTAACCAAAAATTACTCTACCTTTCCTCCCCATAAGTGCTTCTTCTTCGTCCGTCGTTAACATGGCCGGTGAGCAGATCTCTAGGTCGAGAACTACTCGTAACAAGGGAGCGCCAACCAAGGCTGCGGAAAAAAAAGAGGGATCGCCGCCATGTAGAGACCTCGAAAGATCTCTCACGGGCAGGCGATGGCTCCCAGGACCGCCCTAGCCGCGGAGGCAAACATGCCGAGCCGGCGGAGCTGGAGTCGTTATCCCTCGATGGCATGCCTGATCAGCTCAATAAGTAGAAGGAGTTCATCCAAGGCTTGATGGAGTTGCTGAAGGAGAGCCTCGACGACATGCCCGCTGAGCTCAATCAGCAGGGGGAGTTGACCGCTGGCTTGGTGATGCTTCTGAAGAAGAGCATTGCCTCGGAGAAGAAGGCGGCCGGCGAAATCCTGCGACTTCAGGAGGACAAGGCGAAGCTCTGCCACGAGATCGACCTGTTGAAGGAGAAGAACGCCGGCTGGAAGAAGCTGCTTGAGAATAGTAGTTCCTCGATGATGATGCTGCAGGCCCTCATCATGGAACAGAAGGAGGAGTTGGCGGCTCCGCATCGAGCACCCGCTCTTTGTCAAGGTACGTAATGCGGCTGTGGAACAGATGATGAAGGCTCGCGTCAAGAAATCCCACGTCATGGACAGAATGAAGATGGCGGAGGATATGCGCAAGGAGATGGAGGTCGTGGAGGCGATGAATAAGCAATTACGACTCCACGGCGAATTAGATCATTTGGGGTGATAATCTTCCTTCTTCTTTTGCTCCTGTGTTTCATCTTTTGCTTCGGGTGTTTCGTCGCACGTGTCACGTTCTCTGCGAGGCATGAATAGCACAATGGTTTTTTTCAGGGGAATGAATAGAACAATGCTAACAATGAGATGACTAGCAAATTAGATCATTTTTTATCGCCATATGGCACTGGGCTGTCGTGTTTCGTGCTCCTCCGTCGCAGTACTACTCCAGTGGAAAGCTTGAGTATACCGCACGGTTCTTTGCTCCTCCTCGATCAGGTCGTCGGCGCATTTATACGAGCAGCCAAATCACAAGGCCTGCCCTTCTAGCAGTAATGAGCCGTAAAATCACAAAGGCCCTCGCCTCTCGTGAAACCGACCAAGCTAGACTGCCCCGCCCTCTAGCCTTTAAAAAATGTATACTTTTGTACATCAGTAGTATCGATGGATTGCGCCATGGAGCAAAACTTGAAATTAAAAAAGGTGGTACATATAGAGGCGCTCTTCACCAAATTATGCATATAGTACTATTAAAAGGCTAGTCACAATAATGGTGTCCAAAGACAACCCACCCTCAAATAAAACTAAGAGGGTGTTGGATACGTTTTAGTCCCATGACTAAAAGTAGTGGGACTAAAACATGCTAGCCTCACCCATGCTTGGATCCAAATACTAAAAAGGCTAAAATCAAGTTAATGAGCATTTATTATCCTCCAAACCCTCCAATCCAGAACTCGCATGTGTTAAAGGAGAGGAGTTAAATGAGTAGAGAGAGGACTAATCCACATTTTAGTAGGGGTACCCCTGACTAAAAAAAATTAGTCTCAAGACTAGTTTTAGCCCCTCTTTAGTCAGGGCTGCTTGGAACTTTAGCCTCTTAAAGAGACTATTTTTAGTCAGACTAAAATAAGTCCCTTGGATCCAAGCACCCTCTAAGCATCCTGGAATTCTTTGACAAAACAAAGCACCCTGAAATTCTTTAACAACTAAACTGCTGGCTATATGATGTTGGCCATATATATTGTATGTATATAATGTGAAGAAACGAGTGGTAGTACTATACCAACTAAAAGACGAAATGTAAGAAATACTAGTATGTACATACAGAAGAGTTAAAGTAACGAGAGGAAACATAACATAGTTCTACTGGGGGCTCAGCACAACACACCCCTCAAATTAAATTAAGCACACCTGAAATTAAACTTTGCTACTATTCCGTAGACACTGATTAGAACCACCATCAAGAACGACATCGCCACCTTACTCGGAGTCCTCGCCCACGCCCTCGACTTCGTCCTTGTCCCTCTTCCTCTTGGCCTATACTTCTTTGCTTGAACCGCACACTTGGATGTTGCTCTTCATCAAACCCTTGTAGATATTGAAGCAACGGTAGCCATCCATTGCAGCGTAGTGTATGTGGTCTATATCTAGTACATTCCGCTGCCAGGCATGACGATGAAACGTGTATGGAGGTTTCTCCGCCACTGCATCTGAAGGATGAACCATGGCTCCTGCCAGGGTCAGCATTGAAGGCTGACGAGAGGACACGAGCCGATTCTTCTGGAGGTCGAAGGTGTTGCCTACAACGAGGCCTATCCGACGCAGGACTTCTTTGTCGTTACCAAAGTCTATAGTAATGAATTTGACTAGGTTGCTCTCGAGGAAGTCCTTAAAATCCTGGCACTCAACATCGTCATGGCATATGTGGTAGCCCAAGCATAAGCCATGCACGCAAACCTGGATCACGGTGGGCTTCTTCCTCTCTTCGTTCTTTAGATCCTTCTCTCGTCCCAGGACTGTGGTGTACTCAACATCTAGCCCAGGGACCCACTCATCATCTGAGTCTTCGAACATGCGTCTGAAGCGAGAAAGGCATCCTTTCACCGTCGCGAAAGAACGGGTGTGGATGACATCGAACTCATCGCCGGTGATGGTTCTGTCATGACCCCGATTCCAAGTCACATCGACCTAGCCGGTAACACCTCATATCACTTTGCGGCCTCACGCACGGTATTCCCACGGGTGTCGCCTTACCATGGCCCGGGACCGTTTGCGCCTTTTGGCTCACGTATATGACAGTGTCGCTAGCATCCATATGACAGAGAACCCGGGCCGACATGGCTAGTCGTGAACCCAAAGCGGCACTAACCCATGGGGACAGGCATACATGAATCACATCGAGCATGTCGGTCAGCAGCGTGTGAATCCGGGCTGTAGCACTAGGCTAACAGGACTCCGGGAACCCGGGCTGTAGCAGGCTAGGCAGGACTCCGGATGTCACCGCGTGATATTTCCCGAAGGATGTATACAGAACGAAGTGAAACACATGCCGGCCAGTCAAGTGTCCTGAGCAGTAGTGCTGGGCTAGCAGGACACCGGTGAACCGGGCTATAGCGGACTACTATGGCTCAAGGAAGCACTAGACAAAATTTCCCCATAAGAGAGGTTGCCAAGGATAAATAACTAGATTGTCAGATCCCACACATACCAAGCATTTCAAACATACACACAATATGCCCGATATGTGTAAATACAACATGGCATCACAACATAACTCTACAACTCAAGTATTTATTCATTAGGCTCCGAGGAGCCAAGATATTACGAACATGGGTCTCATGACCCAACATTCAAAGCATACAAGTCAAAGCACATGCGGAAGCTTAACATGTCTGAGTACAGACATCTACAAATGAAAAAGGCTTAGAAGCCTGACTATCTACCAGATCCTGCCGAGGGCACAAGATCGTAGCTGAGGTAACCAGCTAAACGTCAAAGTCCACGCGGAACTACTAGCGAGACTGACGTCTCTCTGCAAAACATAAAATAAGCAAACGTGAGTACAAATGTACTCAGCAGGACTTACATCAGAACTAACTACATATGCATCATTATCAACAAAGGGGGGTGGTGGAGTTTGACTGCAGCAAGCCAGCTTTGACTCGGTGGCTATCCTGAACTATGACTGCAAGTAACTCTTTTGAGGTGGCGCACACGAGTCCACATATTCACCATATGTATACACCACTATGGATTTGATCCCGTCTTCCTACGAGAACGCCATCCATAGCACTCACGCTTATCTTGCGCATTTTAGAGTATCCACTTTCACTTGTCTATGAACTGTTATAGGTAACCCTGAAGTCCTTTACCGCGGACACGGCTATTTGAATAGATCATATTAACCTTGCAGGGGTGTACTTCTTCACAAACGCTCTCGCCACTTACCACCATGTACACGTTGTGTATCTCGGCAACCTTCAAGCGGAAGCCTGGCGAGGGAGTCGGCCACGACCTGACTAACCACACAAGTCTCTCATCCATTTTATCGCCTATTCAGGTTCCATCCGCAAGGAGATCCAGCCGGGGTGTCGTTCACGGCCCCAAACGATGTGAGCAGGGTTCCCGAGACACCAAAGGAGCGCCCGGTACACTGTGCCACGGTGTATCTACCGCAACATAGCCCACCCCTAGGGTCAGCACTACGCACAGCCCCCAACACATATCCTACAACACCAGAAACTAGTTGCAACTCCTGGACAAAGATCGAGTTGATTAATAAGTCGAGAGGGGCACTTAAGCATTCCAATGCGTGGTAGTAGTTGTTCATGGATCACAAACACAGAACTCAGTTCCTGAGGACGGCTGCAATGAGACAACCCACCATGTACTCCTACATGGCCTCTCACCGCTACCTTTACCCAATCGTGTTCACACACTTAGCTCTCACACAGTAGGACATGTTCAAACACCTCCAATTCATCCCCGATGAATCAGACCTGACACAACTCTAAGCAATAGTAGGCATGACAAACAAGCATGAATGAGTAGGCACATCAGGGCTCAAACAACTCCTACTCATGCTAGCGGGTTTCATCTATTTACTGTGGAATGACAGGTCATGCAGAGGATAAAGGGGTTCATCTACGGCAGCAAGTAACAGATGAATCATTGTTGTCCTAATGTAGTAAAAGAGAGCAGGAGCGAGAGAGTGGGATTGTATCAGAATGAACAAGGGGGTTTTGCTTGCCTGGCACTTCTGAAGATAATATAGTTCTTCATCGGTGTCATCGAACTCATCGCCGATACGTCCGCTCATCGAGAGGGACAAACACCGCAACAGAGAAAGAACACAATCAATGCAATGCAACAATATGATGCATGAGTGTGACATGGCAATATGTCTGTGGTTTGAGCTAATGCAGCTAGCAACCAGATTAAATGAAGTTGGTTTGAATCCAAGATTCAAATTCAAACTCCACATGTGGATATTAAAATGCCATTTATATGATTTGTGCTAAACAGCAGCTATAAGTTGTTCTAACATGCATGAAAATGGTACAGATGGATAGATTGGATTTTTCGATCATTTTCATATATAATTTGTTTGATTGGAGTTACGCTTGAATTTCTATGATTTTTAGAAGTTTTGGTTATTTTCGAATTAAATAAATCAAATAGATTTATTTAAAATCCGAAAAAGCATCATCGCCACCGACGTCGTAATGATGTCATCAGGTCAACAGCGTCGGCCCAGTCAAACTCGACGGGACCCACCGTCGCTGACTAGGCTAATTAATGAGACCGTTAGTGCTAATTTAATCCTAACTAAAAGTGTTTAGTGGGCGTGGGCCCGCATGTCAGTTACCCTGGGGTTAATTAGCAGGGTCATTAGCCCCTAATGACGGCGCCATGTCAGCACGTCGGAGACCAGCCGGCGGCGACCACAGAACACGGCAGGGGCACGCCGGACATGCGCTAGAAGCGTCGGTTTAGCGCGCTGAGGGAACCGGGGCATAGACCTCGCTCTTGCGCATCTAGAGAGCCAAGTGGGAGGGGATGGGGTGGAACGAGCTCGCCGGAGTCGAGCTCGTGGCGGCGGCCGGCGTTCAGGAGCAGTCGAGTACGGTGCTAGAGGGCATGGGAGGCGGAGCTACTGGTGGCTGCGGGTTCATGGATGCGCGTTGAGCACACTGGTGTGATCAGATACGGGCTGCAGTGCCCATGGCCTCGTCTGCACCATCGCCGGCGGCGAGGAGCTCGCGACTTCGGTGGAAAAGGCGGCTGGAGGAGGAAAATGACGGCGGGGAGAGAGGGGTTTGGAGCAGGGGCTCACTGTGAGATCGCAGAGCAGGTCGGCGTGCTCGGGGAGGCGGCGGAGACGGCAAATCGACGGCAGTGATCCTCGGTGAGCGAGGAGGGGAACGGCGGAGCTGGCGGCATCCAGGGCTTCCGGCACCTTCCGTCTTGGCGAGGAGGAAGAGGGGGACGAGACGGGGCTTATTGGCGTGTCGGCGAGGAGAGGGGAGCATGGTGGCCGCGGTGGTTCTCGTCGGCGGCGGCGGTGGCGTTCGGCTGCGTACGAGAGGAGAGCCAGGGAGGAAGAGAAGCTCGGGGAGAGGGTGGAGGGGTTCCAGGGGGGTCGGGGAGGCGACGTGGAGGTCGTCCAGGCATCCAGGGGCGCGGGCGGCAAGCAGGAGGTGGCGCACGACGGTGCGCGCGCGTCGGGCACGCGCCCGTCCTCCTGGCGCGAGATTGGTGGTGACTAGCAGGCGCCAGTGGACTGGGCCGATTCTACTGGGCCACCAGGTAAGTGGGCCTCAGGTAAGTGCCAGGTAAGGTTTTCTCTTCTCTCTGGTTTTCTCTATTTTGTTTACTTTTTGTTTCTTCTGTTTGTTTTAATTTAGTTCTGAGACCAAATCATTTTTGTAGCTTCTGAAAATAATTATGGGGTTAGATATGAAATATCCAAAACCAAATAAAAATGTTCCAGAATTATTGGACATATATTTAATATGTAACAAATATAAATCCAATGCAAATAATTTTTAGATTAAATCAAATGCCCAAAATAAATTATTTGTTTGACTCCAAAAATATTGGTTTGAATTTTACCTCATGCCAATATTTTCATAGAATAACAGGAACATTTTCTTGGACTCATTTGATGAGATTTAAATGTTGGTTATTTTTTAAGGTTTTTCTGAGGCTTTTGAAAATTCCTCAATTCAAATTTCATTTGAATTTAAACATGATGCACACATGGAAGCTGGCATAGGTCAGACCAGAATTAGGGATGTGACAACTCGCCCCCACTAAACAAGAATCTCGTCCCGAGATTCAAGACGTGAGGTAAGAAGACAGAGGGGCACAAACTAACACGGTTTTCACGATCCAGGTTACACTTCATAGGAACGTTGACATGATCACCATCTCTGGAGCTGAGAGGCAAAACCTGCATCAGGAGCGACAGAAGAAACAATTTGACGAGGGTTTCAAAGTAGCGAGGGAAATTGCCATGATTCCAAAACGGGGCACCTCAGGGGAGGTGACTCGAAGAACTATTCCCGTAAGTGGCAAAAGAATTACTTTTGATATCTAGATCACTGAAACTCTTTATACCAGCCTAAGGCAATCACAAACGATCATTTGAAGGAATTCAAAGAAATGGCATATCCGGATTCGAATGGACGATGTGGACTACCTTGTTGAAGACAACGCGATGGATGATTTGCTTATCATCGGAAATGGATGGGACCCATGGTAGGACCACTTTTGAAGATGATCCTAAACAACAATTACTGAGAGGGCAGCCCATGGGAATTGGCGCAATGGCGGTGCGAGCTGGGAACAACATGCAACTGTTGGGAATGTTCCAACCATCATATCTGCCTGAGATTCAGATTCAATTGGTGTCAGAATAATCCAGACTCATTGAGTCTAGAAGATAAATGAAAGTTTGCAACCAAATCGATGAGATGGTGTTGCAAGATCCTCGGGAAATGAGCTACGGTAGTAAGCTCCAAAACATGAGCTAGTTCTGCTACAAACCTGTGAACACGCTGTCCAAGACAAGCATGACCACGTAGTAGTCTCACAAATAAAACACTACCGAGTCCAGGTGGGGAACCATCATCAAGGATATCGAAGTCCTTGTATAAGCCGCGGTCTTAAGAAGGAACTTCTTCTCCTTGAACAAATCAATCAGTGGCTTGGTCTGCTAGGGAATACATATGGAGTGGAGGTAATTAATCTACCAAACCATAGAATACATTAGCACATGCATAACTAACCTTGGATGGTACCAGAGGAAATAAAAACCATCTTTCTCGAACTCACGGCGGCAACTTGCACCAAATGCACATGAATTCGAGGAGGTCACTTCTTCCATCCAAGCATAAGCTTCATGAACGGAACACGAAGGCATTGCTTACAAAGTTTCCAACACTAGGTTGATGTTCAGCATGAATCATGGGGGAGACAAAATGCTGCTGATGGGTTCAACAACAACTCATCGGAATTTCCATATCACTGGACTTCCACCATCATGTGGCCACGGTGATAGCATTGGTCAGACCAAAGTATGTAAGGGTGTATGCTCGAGGGATCAACCACGAGTAAGACAACATTACGAACATCGATGGTACTGATTTGATTTGGTGATAGCCCATACCCAAATAAAAGTTTTTATAAGACAATCGGTTCAACAACTGATCACAGAGACCAATCGATGAAGATATCATCTTTCTTCAACTAACACACCAACACTAGGATATCCCTTTGAATTGAACTAAGTTAGGTAAGCTTTTATCTTCCAACTCTCCAAGTTGTCGTTTAGCTTAACCAACTAGCTCAGGGGTATCCAACACAGATTCTTGGAGAAGGGGTGGTTCAGAGGAAAACCAACTTGATCATGACTCTACATAACAGTCAGGGGACAACCTGGTAATACTTCCGAGAAGATATTCGGAAAATCACGAACCACCGATATGTTACTAAGCTCTAGAAGAATCTTTCTTTTCAGAGCAAGACGATATGATCAAACGAGTAAGGGATTGACATATTCCTAACTCATTGATCGAAGAGTGCACCGGAATAAGGACTAGGTAGCACGATCAATCTTAGGATGATGATTTAATAACCAACACGCTAAGAATGAGAATATTGTCCATTCATTACCAAGCAACGTGGTTGCTAGGAGTATCGATTTCACACATCACAGTTCACTTGTCGACAATCCGGTTACAACAACATGAGACGGAGGAATGAATGATGATGGCGAGAGTATCACTGCATCAAGAATTCATAAGAGAAGGTGCAATTCTCATGGCGTTCCTGACATAAAGTGTGTAATACTTCAGGATAGAACAGAATCAAAAGCTTGATTGCATTTGATCTGCGGATTACAACTGCTTTGACCCAATCCTGGATATGGATGAGGTACTGGAGTTTGTTTCTCCTAGTCATTTCAGAATAGAATGGCTTGACAGACCACAAGAATAATAGGCATCGATGACGAATGCACGACTATTCCTGACTATCAATTGACAGACGGGGGTCAGAATACAACTTAGTAGGAACAACTCGAGGAACATATAACTTTCTGAGTTGTGGATGCATAGATTAGTATGTCGAGCGAAGCTCAACATTTCTTCCGGATAACCCATGCGGAAAGGGTAGAACTGGCAGATTCACAATTATGAATGGAGAACTCCACAAGAGTACTCTGACTGTGATCCTTCGGTTCAGCGAGGAACTTCTGCCATAAGCGGTTCATGGTATTCAGAAGAAGGAAATACCACGGACCTTGAGGACTGTTGCAAAGTTGCTAATATCCTAAAGGAACCAGCAAAAACTATCAACAGGAGGTAAGTAGGGTGAATCTCGGGTTCAAGAACCCAGGAATAGAATACCTACTAACTAATAACATCATGGGATGCTTTCGAGAATGGTGGCCAAAATCATCACACGGGGAACACAAAACATGTCTAGATTGCTAGGTGACCCCCTAAAACACCTAGGTTCATAATAATAGCTCCAACATATATGCTGAGGCAAGGAGTACCTCAGCAGACGATTAGTGTGCTTATTCTGACCAAAAGGACACCGTGAGCAGGAAGGAAGAATTTGCAAATGCATCAGATAGTTTAGAAGCCTGGGATGACTCGGACAACATAACGGCTGTAAATGCTCAAAAGATTTGAGACATCCTGCAAAATGGTGGCATAACCACTTGATCATCATAATATCAAGGTTCTAAGACCAACTATGAACACACGGAAGTAGTAGAAACTGAACTGGGGCTTAAACCAACAATCTTAGAAGTCTATGGATTAGTAACACGTCATCCTGATAGATAGATGAGAAGGCCTAGTTCTTAATCCCCGTAGAAGAGAAGAGGATGCCTCAGATCAGAAGGCCATGAGGTATAAGGAGTAAAAAGAGCCTTACGTTCCCTTCCACAATCAATTCCCTTACATAACTAAAGCATTTCTAGACACAACTTCGACCGGTTTGGCTTGGTAATCCTCACAGCAGTCAGGCTCGATACCAAAGCTGTCAGACCCGATTCCAAGTCACATCGACCTAGCCGGTAACACCTCATATCACTTTGCGGCCTCACGCACGGATTCCCACGGTGTCGCCTTACCATGGCCCGGGACCGCTTATGCCTTTTGGCTCACGATATGATAGTGTCGCTAGCATCCATATGACAGAGAACCCGGCCGACGTGGCTAGTCGTGAACCCAAAGCGGCACTAACCCATGGGGACAGCATAAATGAATCACATCGAGCATGTCGGTCAGAGCGCGTGAATTGGGCTGTAGCACTGGCTAACAGGACTCGGGAACCCGGGCTGTAGCAGGCTAGGCAGGACTCGGATGTCACCGCGTGACATTTCCCGAAAGGACAGAACACAGAACAAAGTGAAACACATGCTGGCCATCAAGTGTCCCGAGGAGTAGTGTCTGGGCTAGCAGACTCCGTGAACCGGCTGTAGCAGACTACTATGGCTCAAGGAAGCACCGACTACATTTCCCCATAAGAGAGGCTGCCAAGGATAAACAACTAGATTGTCGGATCCCACACATACCAAGCATTTCAAACATACACACAATATGCCCGATATGTGTAAATACAACATGGCATCACAACATAACTCTACGACTCAAGTATTTATTCATTAGGCTCCGAGGAGCCAAGATATTACAAACATGGGTCTGATGACCCAACATTCAAAGCATACAAGTCAAAGCACATGCGGAAGCTTAACATGTCTGAGTACAGACATCTACAAATGAAAAAGGCTTAGAAGCCTGACTATCTACCAGATCCTGCCGAGGGCACTAGATCGTAGCTGAGGTAACCAGCTAAACGTCGAAGTCCGTGCTGAACTACTAGCGAGACTGACGTCTCTCTGCAAAACATAAAATAAGCAAAAGTACAAATGTACTCAGCAAGATTTACATCAGAACTAAGTACATATGCATCATTATCAACAAAGGGGGGGTGGTGGAGTTTGACTGCAGCAAGCCAGCTTTGACTCGGTGGCTATCCTAAACTATGACTGCAAGTAACTCTTTTGAGGTGGCGCACACGAGTCCACATATTCACCATATCAATACACCACTATGGATTCGATCCCATCTTCCTACGAGAACGCCATCCATAGCACTCACGCTTATCTTGCGCATTTTAGAGTATCCACTTTCACTTGTCTATGAACTGTTATAGGCAACCCAGAAGTCCTTTACCGCGGACACGGCTATTCGAATAGATCATATTAACCCTGCAGGGGTGTACTTCTTCACACATGCTCTCGCCACTTACCACCATGTACACGTCGTGTATCTCGGCAACCTTCAAGCGGAAGCCTGACGAGGGAGTCGGCCACGACCTGACTAACCACACAAGTCTCTCAGCTAGGTTTATCGCCTATTCGGGTTCCATCCGCAAGGAGATCCGGCCAGGGTGTCGCTCACGGCCCCAAACGATGTGAGTATGGTTCCCGAGACACCAAACGGGTGCCCGGTATACCGTGCCATGGTGTATCTACCGCAACATAGCCCACCCCTAGGGTCAGCGCTACGCACAGCCCCCAACACATATCCTACAAACACCAGAAACTAGTTGCAACTCCTGGACAGAGATCGAGTTGATTAATAAGTCGAGTGGGTCACTTAAGCATTCCAATGCGTGGTAGTAGCTGTTCATGGATCACAAACACAGAACTCAGTTCCTGAGGACGGCTGCAATGAGACAACCCACCATGTACTCCTACATGGCCTCTCACCGCTACCTTTACCCAATCGTGTTCACACACTTAGCTCTCACACAGTAGGACATTTTCACACACCTCCAATTCATCCCCGATGAATCAGACCTAACAGAACTCTAAGCAATAGCAGGCATGACAAACAAGCATGAATGAGTAGTCACATCAGGGCTCAAACAACTCCTACTCATGCTAGTGGGTTTCATCTATTTACTATGGAATGACAGGTCATGCAGAGGATAAATGGGTTCATCTACCGCATCAAGTAACAGATGAATCGTTGTTGTCCTAATGCAGTAAAAGAGAGCATGAGCAAGAGAGTGGGATTGTATCGGAATGAACAAGGGGGTTTTGCTTGCCTGGCACTTCTGAAGATAATATAGTTCTTCATCGGTGTCATCAAACTCATCGTCGGTACGTCGTCTACTGAGAGGGGACAAACACCGGCAACAAAGAAAGAACACAATCAATGCAATGCAACAATATGATGCATGAGTGTGACATTGCAATGTGCTGTGGTTTGAGCTAATGCAGCTAGCAACCAGATTAAATGAAGTTGGTTTGGATCCAAGATTCAAATTCAAACTCCATATGTGGATATTAAAATGCCTTTTATATGATTTGTGCTAAGCAGCAGCTATAAGTTGTTCTAACATGCTTGAAAATGGTACAGATGGATAGATTGGATTTTTCTGATCATTTTTCATATATAATTTGTTTGATTTGGAGTTACGGTTGAATTTCTATGATTTTTAGAAGTTTTGGTTATTTTCTGGAATTAAATAAATCAAATAGATTTATTTAAAATCTAGAAAAGCAAGATTACGTCCACCGACGCCGTAATGACGTCATCAGGTCAACAGCGTCGGCCCAGGTCAAACCTGACGCCGGGACCCACTGGTCAGTGACTAGGCTAATTAACAAAGACTGTTAGTGCTAATTTAATCCTAACTAAAAGTGTTTAGTGGGCGTGGGCCCGCATGTCAGTGACCCTGGGGTTAATTAGCAGGGTCATTAGCCCCTAATGACGGCGCCATGTTAGCACATCGGAGACCAGCCGGCGGCGACCACAGAACGCGGCGGGGGCACGCCGGACTTGTGCTTGAAGCGTCG
Source organism: Aegilops longissima (assembly GCA_021605205.1). Taxonomy (NCBI): domain Eukaryota; kingdom Viridiplantae; phylum Streptophyta; class Magnoliopsida; order Poales; family Poaceae; genus Aegilops; species Aegilops longissima. The sequence goes on along the minus strand of CM038679.1, from coordinate 544,507,407 downwards.
GTTTAGCGCGCTGAGGGAACCGATGCATAGCCCTCGCTCTTGCGCATCCAGAGAGCCAAGTGGGAGGGGCTGGAGTGGAATGAGCTCGCCGGAGTCGAGCTCGTGGCGGCGGCCGGCGTTCGGGAGCAGTCGAGTATGGTGCTAGAGGGCACGGGAGGCGGAGCTACTGGTGGCTGCGGGTTCGTGGAGGCGCGCTGAGCACACTGGTGTGATCAGATACGGGATGCAGTGCCCATGGCCTCGTCTGCACCATCGCTGGCGGCAAGAAGCTCGCGGCTTCGGTGGAAAAGTCGGCTGGAGGAGGAAAATGACGGTGGGGAGAGAGGGTTCGGAGCAGGGGCTCACTGTCAGATCGCAGAGCAGGTCGGCGTGCTCGGGGAGGTGGCGGAGACCGTGAATCGACGGCGGCGATCCTCGGTGACCGAGGAGGGGAACGGAAGAGCTGGCGGCATCCAGGGCTTCCGGCGCCTTCCGTCTTGGCGAGGAGGAAGAGGGGGACGAGACGGGGCTTATTGGCGTGTCAGCGACGCGAGGGGAGCATGGTGGCCGCGGTGGTTCTCGTCGTCGGCGGCGGTGGCGTTCTGCTGCGTACGAGAGGTGAGCCAGGGAGGAAGAGAAGCTTGGGGAGAGGGTGGAGGGGTTCCAGGGGGGTCGGGGAGGCGACGTGGAGGTCGTCCAGGCATCCAGGGGCGCGTGCGGCAAGCAGGAGGTGGCGCACGGCGGTGCGCTGAGCTGGGCACGCGCCTGCCCTCCCGGGCGCGAGGTTGGTGGTGGTGGCAGCGCCAGATGGGCTGGGCCGATTCTCTTGGGCCACCAGGTTAGTGGGCCTCGTGTGGCGCCTGTGAGGTTTTCCTCTCTCTGGTTTTCTATTTTGTTTACTTTTTGTTTCTTCCATTTGTTTTAATTTAGTTCGAGAGCAAATCATTTTTGTAGCTTCAAAATAATTATGGGGTTAGATATGAAATATCCAAAACCACATAAAAATGTTCCAGAATTATTGGACATATATTTAATATTTAACAAATATAAATCCAATGCAAATAATTATTAGATTAAATCAAATGCCCAAAATAAATTATTTCTGTGACTCCAAAAATATTGGTTTGAATTTTACCTCATGCCAATATTTTCACAGAATAACAGGAACATTTTCTTGGACTCATTTGATGAGATTTAAATGTTGGTTATTTCTAAAGGTTTTTCTGATGCTTTTGAAAATTCCTCAATTCAAATTTCATTTGAATTTAAACATGATGCACACATGGAAGCTGGCATAGGTCAGATCAGAATTATGGATGTGACAGGTTCTAACCTTGTACTCACTGCCGATCGTGGAGATTTGGGACACCATGGATTTGGGAGGAGGGTTCGGATTAGTGGAACTGCCGTAACGTCAATGGACGGGACGACTAGGAGCGAATCGCCATAGTATTGAAGGATGTGCGGGGACTAGTAGGAGCGAACTGCCAGCGTGCGAACAGTAGGGTAGTGGCTTTCCATTCTCCCATGATACGGGCTTCCGAGAGCCCTTGGATCTGAGATCGAATGGTTGCATGGCGTGATTCTAGACCCATGGGTGAATATCCTATCCTAGAGGGTTATTCTGCAAATTTTCAGCAACTTAGCATGTGATCGTTTGATCTCAGATCCAAGGGCTGCCAGCAGCCCGTATCATGGTCGCACCTACCACGACAGTCGCGTCACTCGCGCGGTCGAGCCCTTGGAGATTTAACACGGAGTGTTAGGCTATCTGATGTTGGCATGCCATACATAGTCATCACTTAGTCACTCATACTACAACAAGGTTGGCTATAAGGTTGGCTATAAGTGTATTTTTTTACTCCTCTCTATCTCTTTCTTCGTACTCCCTCCGTCCCATAATATAAGAATGTTTTTGACACTAGTGTAGTGCCAAAAACGTTCTTATATTATGGGACACAGGGAGTACTAGTATTTTATTGCATTTGCCAAGGAGTGACCTCTTCCAATGAAATGGTGTTGCTAAGTTTGCTTCATTTAATTAGCTATAGACTCAAAATTGTCTTTTCACCTAGGTACTGTAACGCCCTCGATGCGGCTATATCTCCCACGTGTCGAAGCACGACTTAGAGGCATAACCGCATTGAAAGCAATGTCGCAAGTGAGGTAATCTTCACACAACCCATGTAATACAAAAGGGAAAGGGATACATAGTTGGCTTACAATCGCCACTTCACACAATACATGAGTAAAGCATTACATCATACAGATACAATCAAGGTCCGACTACGGAACCAAAATAAAAGAAGACAACCCCAAATGCTACACAGATCCCCGATCGTCCCAACTGGGCTCCACTACTGATCAACTGAAACGAAACAACACAATGAACAAGATCTTCATCGAGCTCCTCCTTGAGCTCAAAAGGCCACCGCACGGTTTCATCAGCACCTGCAAACTAGTTTTGGAAGTATCTGTGAGTCACGGGAACTCAGCAATCTCACGCCCGCGAGATCAAGACTATTTAAGCTTATGGTTAGGAGAAGGTAGTGAGGTGGAGCTGCAGCAAGCGACTAGCATATCTGGTGTCTAACATACGCAAAATGAGAGCGAGAAGAGAAGGCAAAAGCACGGTCGAACAACTATGATCAAGAAGTGATCCTAGAACAACCTACGTCAAGCATAACTCCAACACCGTGTTCACTTCCCGGACTCCACCGAGAAGAGACCATCACGGTTACACACGCGGTTGGTGTATTTTAATTAAGATCAACTTCGGGTTTTCTACAACCGGACATTAACAAATTCCCATCTGCCTCATAACCGCGGGCACGGCTTTCGAAAGATAATACCCTGCAGGGGTGTCCCAACTTAGCCCATTATAAGCTCTCACGGTCAACGGAGGATATTCCTTCTACCGGGAAGACCCGATCAGACTCGGAATCCCGGTTTACAAGACATTTCGACGATGGTAAAACAAGACCAGCAAAGCCGCCCGAATGTGCCGACAAATCCCGATAGGAGCTGCACATATCTCGTTCTCAGGGCACACCGGATGGGCCAGACGTCGGGTTGGCATAGACCCTGGATTGCCCAGGGGGCGCCGGACATCGCCCAGGTTGGGCCAGCACTCGAAGGAGCACTGGTCCGGGGGTTAAAATAAAGATGACCCTTGAGTCTGCAGAACCCAAGGGAAAAAGGCTTAGGTGGCAAATGGTAAAACCAAGGTTGGGCCTTGCTGGAGGAGTCTTATTCAAAGCGAACTGTCAAGGGGGTCCCATAAATCACCCAACCGTGTAAGGAACGCAAAATCAAGGAACATAACACCGGTATGACGGAAACTAGGGCAGCAAGAGTGGAACAAAACACCAGGCATAAGGCCGAGCCTTCCACCCTTTACCAAGTATATAGATGCATTAATTAAATAAGAGATATTGTGATATCCCAAAATAAACATGTTCCAGCATGGAGCAAACTTCAACTTCACCTACAACTAGCAACGCTATAAGAGGGGCTGAGCAAAGCGGTAACATAGCCAATCAACGGTTTGCTAGGAAAAGATGGTTAGAGGTTTGACATGGCAATATGGTGTCGGTGTACTAGAGTAGGGGTACCCTAGTATCCCGAACTCGTGCACGGGCAGTTGCAGCACCCCGCGGCAAGGCTTGCCGGGTGACCGCCAAGGTCCTCCGTGGTTCCTTTGGAGCCATTCAAGAACAAAGTATTCAAGCCAAGGAGACAAGGCCCCGGCAAGAGGAGCTTGCCGGGAAGGCCAACCAAGGCATGACCAAAGTATTTAAGCCAAGGAGACAAGGCCCCGGCAAGAGGAGCTTGCCGGGAAGGCCAACCAAGGCATGACCAAAGTATTTAAGCCAAGGAGACAAGGCCCCGGCAAGAGGAGCTTGCCGGGAAGGCCAACCAAGGCATCTCAAGGAACTTGCCGCGACGCGCCACGCGTCCCGACGAGGCCCTGTGAGCGACAAGCTTCCGGACGCGACAAGACAACGACCGCGGGAAGGCGCTTGACGCGGCACACTACCACTCTGTACCCGCACTCCAGCACATCCACCAACGTGTCGCCCTAGGACCTTTCCAGGCGCGCGTGGCAAGAGGCTGTGCGGCCAGCGGTGCACGGTGGCAAGGGGCGCTGACAAGATTGCCATCATGGCAAGTGGTGGCGTCCCTGACGGTCCCTTTTTGCACTGTTTGGGCGACGTAGACGGGCATTTAATGCCTTTGTCCCGCCGCCGTGGTTAGGTATGATACATCGTGCAAGTAGTTGTACCAACCGCAATTCCTTTTCCATTTTACCCTCGCCACGCTGCCACCTGTCGGAGAACCCTTTAGCATATAAAAGGAGGCCCATGCGCAACATAGAGAGGGGTTGAAGGTAGAAAACACTCACGCCGGCCTCGTTAGCAGCTAGCGTGTCTTTGTAGCACTCAGCGCCCCGAGCAAGAACTCAATACACTCGGACATGCAACAAGAGGAGTGTTATCTCTCGAGAGCTCCGCTGGGTAAACTGCTCGTGTGCTTCGCCGATCCGCTCTTCGTGGCGATCTCCGCTTCCAACCGAAAGGGGCTCGTCCGCCGTCCCATAGGTGTTCGTGGATCAGCTTCCCGACATCTTTGGCGCGCCGTAGGGCGCCGAGGTTGTGTGAACCTGATCCGACGCTCACACGAAGCTAGATCTTCATCTTCTTCATCGACATGCCACCAAGAAGAAGACTTCGCGGCAGCTGTTCCATCCACGGCGAACCCACCACCACCGGAGCAAACGGGTGGTGGGGTAGACGCCAGCGGAAGAACGGGCATCGACGAGGGAGCCCACGGTGCTGCCAGATCCAAGGAGAAGGCTGCGCAGACCTCGGCGTCCGTACATGCACCACGCCCATCTCAGGAGGCGCGGACCGACAAAGATCATGGTATTCACAAAGTGCCATACGCTCGCTGGACCAAGATCGAGCTGGTGGATTTCGGGTGCTCAAGACCAGCATGCACGCCAACATGCTGGCACGAAGCGGCACGGTCGCCGGACGGATGCTGCTCCTTCTAACATAGTTAGAAGTCCGAGCATATCCCGCTCCTCGCGCTGTTCGCCACTGCCGCCCGCCACTCCAGCAGAAGCTTTGGCGCGAGCTCAACTGCTCCTGGATTACCCTCCAACGGCAGACAAGATCGATGAATGGAGGGCCACCATTCAGAGTCTCATCGGCTTCGCTAACGGCGACACTCCGCGGCAGCCGAAAGTACATCGCTGCCGCAGCAGGACTGCCGTGCACGAGCCGATGGCGATTTAAACCGTGGGGTGCAACCACCATGCACTATCCACCCCGAAGGCCAAGGTCGCCGACTCGTCGGATCCACCTCGACAGCGACTCCACCGCATCATCAGATCCACGAGCTCGTCGCGATCAGCGCCAAGTTCTTCACGAACGACAGAAGAAGACGCCGAACTCGCGATCGAAGCGCCAAGAGAAGCACGGCGTCAATCGGACCAGCGCCGCTGGACCCTCCGTCGACATGCATGCACCAGGGAACCAGCGACTTGCCGTACGGGGTAGGTTGCCCTGCGTTCACTCGTGAGCTGCGGCAAGTCGAGTGGCCCACCACGAAGAATTTCAAGCCGACGCATTGAGAAGTACGACGGCAAGTCGCACCCGCCGGAGTTCCTAAGCATCTACACCATCGCGTGCAAGCTGCCGGGGCGGATGACAAGATCTCGCCAACTACTTCCACCGGTGCTCAAGCCCAATGTCGATCCTAGCTCATGCACTTGCCGGACAACTCCATATCCTCCTGGCAGACCTATGCCATCAGTTTGTCGGCGCCTTTACAGCGTGACCACAAGCCCCATGGCCAAGAGAGCGACCTTCATCTGCTCACCCGTAGGAAGGAGAGCCCTGCGCAAGTACATTCAGAGATTCAGCCACAGACAAAGACAACATCTCAGATGTCCACCTGCCGCTGTAATCAGCGCGCTCCATCGAGCGTGCGAAACCGCAGGATGCGGAGGAGATGGCGATGTGTAAGATCAGAGACATCAGTGAGCTATATGCCCTGGCCGACAAGTGTGCACGTGCTGAGGAAGGGAGGAAACTCTCCGGAGAGAATACAGAAGCAGGAGGATCTGATAGTGAGGAGGCTGCCCCGGCAAAGAAAAACCGGCGGCGGAACAACAGGAAGAAGAAAGGCAAAGATGTGCTAGTCGTTGAGCAGTCCGGCAACGGAGATGGCGCCAAGAAAGCCAAAGCTGGTAGCTCTGGCGAGCAGATTGCCGCAGGTACCAACTACCAGGCTATGGCGGTCGCCGACAAGCAGGACGACACCAACAAGCAGTACTGCAAGATCCACTACACCAAGGGCCATGACCTCCAGAGCTGCAAGAAGGTCGAGCAGCTTGTCGAGCAGCAAAAGGCTGAATACGAGCGAAGCGACAAGGAGAAGGCCCAGGAAGGTGCTGGAGGAGCCGGCAAGAAATGCCCCGGCCGAGGAGGACGCCGCGGCAAGGCCAAGCAGCGGCAAGGAGACAGACCTCCCCGCGGCCGCGACAAGGATGAAGATAACGACAACGATGAAGATATGGATGATGACGAGACCGATGAGTAGGAGTTCCAGAAAGCCACAGAGGTCCTGTGCGTTGACGGCAGTGCTTCTCTGCATACTTCACACCGCCAGCTCAAGCAGTGGGTGCGGGAAGTCAATGTGGCAGAACCACCCATCGAGTCACGCAAGCCTCTGAAATGGTCCAGCACGCCTATCATATTTGATATTGAGGACCACCCGATCGCATAATCGTGGTCGGTGCTTGCCGATGTTGGTTTCACCAACTATCCGCAACCTCAAGGTCACTAAGATGCTAGTTGACGGCGGGGCCAGCTTGAACCTGATCTCCTCCGAGGTACTCCAGAAACTCCAGATCCCTGATGGCGAGCTCGAAGAGACCGGCACATTCCAAGGAATCAACCCGGAAGGAGCAAGCGAAGGAAAGATCACGTTGCGGTGACATTTGGCAGCGAGTTGAACTTCGGACTGAGAGGGTCACTTTTGACGTCAGCTGACTTTCCATTGCCTTACAATGGGATACTCGGCCGTCCAAAGACTCGCCAAATTCATGGCAGCCTCTCACTATGCATACAACATGCTGAAGATGCCAGCCCAATAAGTGTCATCTCTGTGTCGGGCGACAAGAAGGATGCCCTTATCTGTGCCGACAAGATTTACCGGGAAGCAGCAGCCGCAACAGATCGCAAGTCACTTGCCGTTGAAGCTCCCGGGGCGAAGAAGAAGACCAAGTCCGCAAGAGTTCGATGCCCACTCCGGCAAGCGCACCTTCTTGTGTTGCGCTACCGCCGAGGACGCACCATCGAGCTCCACCGCAAGTGTAAGAAGACAATGGCAGCTCCACCAGATACCAAGAAGGTGTCCGCCAAGGAGGATGGCACCGGTGGTACCTTCACCATCGCCCACTCTTGACCCTAAATAGAAAAGACGCCATTGCTTTCCTCAGGTGAACGCCGACGATTTGCGTGGCAACCGCCCGACATCCCCGTGTTCCCAGGAAAGTAATCGAGCACCATCTTGCCGTCTGTCCTCATGCGCGGCCCGTCAAGCAGAAAGTCGGGAAGCAGGCAGTGGGGCGCCAAGAATTCATCGCAGAAGAAATCAAGAAATTGGAAGCAGCAAGCCTTGTTAGAGGAGTGCTCCATCCTACGTGGTTGGCCAACCCTGTAGTCGTGCGCAAGGCAAACGGGAAATGGAGGCTTTGTATTGACTTTACCGATGTCAATAAAGCTTGTCCCAAAGACCCATTTCCTTGCCGCATCGACCAGATTGTTGACTCCACGGCCGGATGTGACTTGCTTTCATTTCTTGATGCATACTCAGATACCATCAGATCTTCATGGCGTAAGAGGATGAGGAGAAGACCGCATTCATCACCCCATGTGGCACATACTGTTTCGCACGGGATGCCTTTCGGTTTAAAGAATGCTGGTTCAACATTTGCAAGGGTAGTCCATGACGCTTTTGAGCCGCAAATACACAAAATGTGGAAGCCTACATGGATGACACAGTGGTCAAGAGCAAGGACAAGGCGACTCGATTCAAGATTTTGACGAAACCTTTGCAAATCTGCGCAAGATCAACCTCAAGCTCAACCCCGAGAAGTGTGTGTTTGAGTCCCTCCGCAAGCTTCTCGGGTTCTTCGTGTCTCGTGAGGGGAATTGAAGCCAATCCCGACAAGATCAAGGCCATTGAGCAGATTGAAGCACCAAAGCTTGTCAAGGATGTACGAAGACTTGCCGGTTGCGTAGCTGCTCTCAGCAGGTTTATCTCTAGGTCTGCTGAGCGCCCCCTGCCATTTTTCAAAATATTGAAAAAGGCAGGTCCAATGAAATGGATTCCGGAAGCGGAGGCTGCACTGCAGGACTTAAAGAGATACCTGTCCTCCACTCCAACACTTGTCGCACCTAAGCCACAAGAGAAGTTGCTGCTATATATAGCGGCAACCAATCAAGTGGTTAGTGCTGCGTTAGTAGCGGAGAGGGAGGCGGATGATGAGCCAGCAACCACGGCAGATGCATCCAGCGACAAGCAAGGGACTTCACCGCAAGCTCGTCCCGACAAAGATGGATCTGCGCAGCACGTGAGAAGATGCAGAAAAGAATGGTGCAGCGCCCAGTTTACTTTGTCGGTTCCTTCCGCAGGAGCTAGGTCAAGGTACTCGTGTGCAGAAATTGCTTTTCGCCTTCTTATGGCCTCGAGAAAGCTGCGCCATTACTTGCAAGCACATGAGATCACAATCGTCACTGCTTTTCCGCTGAAGAGGATACTGCAAAATCCGAAGCAAAAGGCAGGATTGTCGAGTGGGCATCGAACTGCAAGCTTTGGCCTCAAGTTTGAGAGCACTTCAACTATCCAAAGCAGCATTGGCGGAGTTCATAGCAGAATGGACGCCAACACAAGATGAAGAAATTCCGAAACGAGCATCCCCGTCAAGGAAGCAAGCAAAGAGTGGCTGATGTACTTTGATGGTGCCTTCTCGCTGCAAGGCGCGCGGCGGGCGTGCTACTTGTTGCACCCACCGGAGAGCACCTCAAGCACGTAGTCCGATGCACTTTCCCAAGGAGCAAGCAACGAACAATACCGCAGAGTATGAAGGTTTGCTTGCCGGTCTCAGCGCAGACCTTGGGATCAAGAAGCTCATTGTCAGGGGTGACTCACATCTTGTCGTCCGCCAAGTGAACAAGAATTATCAGAGTCCGTTGATGGAAGCTTACGTTGATGAAGTGAGAAAGCTAGAAGAGCACTTTGACGGCCTACAGATGGAACATGTTCCAAGAGCTCAGAATGACATTGCCGATGGCCTGTGGAAGTGCGCCGCACTTAAGTTACATGTGGAACCAGGGATCTTTATGCTCAAACTGACTCAACTGTCTGTAACGCCATCAACTGGACAGAACAAGAAGAGGAAGTTGATTTCTGGTGACTATTTCCCGGCAGAGCTCCCCGAAGCCGCCGCCAAGAAGGTCCTCAAGATCAACACCAAGGGTGCTGAGGAGCAGTCTGCTCCGGCAAGCCCTAGGGTTTGTTCCGTTGAAGCAGACGCTCCCGGCAAGTTTTGCTCCGGCAAGCTTGCCGGGGAACGTCAAGCTCCGGCTGAGCCGCAGGTTCTCGCCGTAGAAGCGGGTGTTCCCGCAGCAGCGGGTGTGCCTTTAGTACTTGTTGTTGAGCCGCAAGCTCCAGCATTGGCACAGTAGATTGTCCGTTTCCTTCAGACAGGAGAACTTCCCAAAGAGCAAGAAGAAGCGGAAAGAGTGGCCCGGCAGTCAAATATGTACCAGTTTGTCGACAACACAATGTACAGAAGAAGACTCAACGGTGTGAAATTGAAGTTTATTCACCGGGAAGACGGACAAAAGCTGTTGGCAGAGATACATGGAGGCATATGTGGTCACCACATTGGCGCAAGAGCACTTGCCAGCAAAGCATTCCTGCAAGGTTTCTTTTGGCCGACAGCCCTCCAGGATGCAACTGCACAAGTAACCAAGTGTGAAGCGTGCCAGTTCCATTCCAAGCAGATACACCAGCCAGCTCAAGCTCTCCAAACGATCCCTTTATCCTAGCCATTTTCGGTCCGGGGGCTCGACATCCTCGGCCCTTTTCCTCGAGCTATCGGGGGCTTTGAGTACTAGTACGTTGCGATCGACAAGTTCACAAAGTGGCCAGAAGTGGAAGCAGTGAGGAAGGTGACAGCACAGTCAGCAGTCAAGTTCTTCAGGTCGATTGTTTGCCGTTTCGGGATCCCTAACAGGATCATCACCGAGAACGGCACGCAATTCACGAGCCGCACCTTCATGTAGTACGTCCAAGATCTTGGCGCCAAGGTCTGCTTCGCTTCTGTTGCTCATCCGAGAAGTAAGGGTCAAGCGGAGAGGGCGAATGCTGAAGTGCTACGCGGGCTCAAGACCAGGACTTTCGACAGGCTGCACAAGTGCGGAAAGAACTGGATTGAGGAGCTGCCGGTGGTTCTTTGGTCGATCGGACGACGCCAAATCGAGCCACCGCCGCACACCTTCGCTCTAGTCTATGGAGCAGAGGCAGTTCTCCCACGGAACTCAGATATCGGGTCACCTCGAGTGCTCGCTTATGATGAGCTCGAGCAAGAGCAGTTGCGACAAGTTGACGCTACTGCTCCTTGAGGAGGACCGTCTTCAGGGCAGTCACAGACGAGCTGCTCGATACCAGCAAGCTTTGCGCCGCTACCATAGCCGCAGTTAATGCCGAAGTCTCGAGGAAGGCGACCTTGTTCTTCGGCGCGCTCAGTCCGCCAACAATTCCAACAAGTTGACGCCTTGAAGTGGGAAGGCCCTTACCGGGTGAAACGAGTCACTAGGCCTGGCGCTGTCCGCCTTTGAGACCGAAGATGGCATTTCGTGAGCAACTCCTGGAACATTGAGCATCTTCCTAAGTTTTACTCAGAGGGCGCGGTTGCCGGAACCTGTTCGGCAACCACCTTTGTACAAGTCTTGCCGATGTTGCATGTAATCCTTTATACGAAGCGGGCGCAGACCCGTGCATAAGTAAAGCTCATGTGCTCCGCACATCTTGTCAATTTCATGCTTTCTACTTTTTTGCATGCGTTATCTGACACTTTGTGCAGCGCCAACCCCCGGTAAGCAATAATGAGCCATAAGGCTCCATATCTTTATTTTCTCTTCTTTCTCTTTCTAAAAGAAAGGAAGGTTCCCTCGCCCACAAGTTTGCCGGGGGGAAAGGAGAAGATAATGGTGTGGACCAAGTCCGCCGAGGAAGTTTAAGCCTTACCGAAGCAAACGACGGAAAAGCTAAGTTGCTAAAGTTTGAGCAATCAGTTTTAAAATTTTAAGTTATCTTCCTCGAATGACCATGCTTTGTATGGAAAACCTGTATGCGCGGAGGAACCAACTCGTAGCTAGTTGCGCCTTACTTTGTTTCGAGTCCGCTCAACAACTTAAGTGAGCTGCGACTAGTTGCGACAAGGTTTCTTGTCGGTGGCGGCACCGCCAAAGAAGTCTTGACGTCCCTTTTCAGTGCTTTCATGACTAAGGTGCTCATGGCCGACAAGTTCCCTAAAAGCGAGGGCAAAAACATACAAAGGAAGGAATCAAGTAAAGGGAATAACATAGCAATCGCTACCCGAAATAGTCATATTACAAGATAGTTTGTCGCAGCTCTAACAGATTGTTCTCATAACATGACCAGCAGCGACAAGAAGAAGAGAAAACGGGCGGCCTAATCTCGCGATCGCCTCAACCCTTTGATCCCGCCACCTTGTCCACAATGGGTGCGACAAGGGTCTTGAGCGCTTCCAGATCAGCATCCGGCGACAAGGTCTTGAGGACGTTGGTGAGGTTGAGGCCTGGGTTGCGGAAGGCCACCTTTACCAGCACCTTTTGAAGAGCTCCCGCACAGATTTGGCGCGACTCGTCGGCCAGCTGCTTTGGGATCTTCTCCCGGAGTCGCTGGAGAGCCGTCGCCACGCCTTTGAAGAACAAGCTGAGCTTGGCGCTGGGTTGGAGGTGCTCATCGGAGGAATACCCGAGATCCTCCATCCCCAGCTGCGCCAGCTCCCTGTCGATGGTTGCGGCAACATCCACGAGACCCTCGGTCCAGTGCTCCACATTCTCCCTAAAAGTGTTCTGGGCGGCAGCAGCACTCGCCAGCGCCTCGTCGGCCTTGATCTTCTCCTCCAAGGCCACCTCCCGCTCCTGGCGCCGTCCCAGCGCCTTGGTCAAAGTAGTCAGCTTCAACTCAAGATCTTCGTTGGAGTCCTTGGCGGCGCTTAAGCTCCTTGCTCCTCTCGGCGAGACGACCCTGCAGCTCGCCAAGGGTGTAGGCGTCCTTCTCGCGCCACGCTTGAGCACAGCAAGCTCTCGCCGCTCACCTTGAGATCGGCCTCCAGCCGCGCCACCTTCGCCTCCAGCTCCTTCTTGGCGGCCTCGGCAGCTGCGGCAGATCCTCTCGCTTCCTTGAGAGCCCCGCCGAATGTTTGCTCAGCTGCAAGATCCTCCTCGTGGCTTTCAAGGTTAACCTTCCGCTGCGCCAACTCGCCTTCCTGCGCAGACAGCTTCTCGGCAGCAAGCCGCTGTTGCTCTTCAACTTCAGCCTTCTCGAGGAGGAAGGCTTTACGCTCCTCGGCGAGTTGCTCCCGCTCCTCCGCCATGGACCGGAGAGCTTCTGGTTGAGGCCCCGGAGCTCCTCCGCTTCTCGATGTCCACTCCCGCCTTCGCGACAAGCGTTTCTCGGGATACCAGCTTGGCTTGTCAGGCGCGGTAGAGCGACAACAGCTTCCGCAACAGCTACTCCTCCTCAGGCTCGCCGCTGCTGCTGTCCGTAGCGTCGACCAGCGTCGGCCAGCGGAGGCGAGCAACTCTTCATCAAAGGTCTCTCCTTGATCGGCGCCTCGAGCTCGGCGCCTGGGAGCTTGATGAAGACGCCATCGCCGCCTTCAAATAGGCGCGGGCTGGGGCTCTTGAACTGGCGCTGCAGCAGCGGCGGAGGGATCGGCGGTCGGCGTGGCGCTGACGCCTCCTGCGGCCTCGGGCGGTCGGTCGATCGCCGACCCCTCGCCCGGCTCTGGGCGGGCAGCTTTGGCGGCCTCTCCGCCAGCGGGATCATCAGCGCCGGCTTCTTCTTTGGTGACAGCAGCGTCGTCGATATTGCCGCGCGCGTCCTCCTCGCCGGCGACCTCGGTCTCCATCGGCTCTGTGGCAGATGGATCTGATGACTGGAAAATGAAGAAAAGTCAAGCAAATATCCAAAAAGAAAATCAGAAGAAAAAGAACCCAAGGGAAGTTTTCAAGCAAGAGGATTACCTGTACTAGGATCTACAGTCGTGGTCTCCGCCACCGGGGGGTCGCTGGTGCTGTCCCTTGCCGGAGAACTGTCCCTTGCCGGAGACTTCTCCCTTGCCGGAGAATTCGCCCTTGCTGGGGAATCCTCCCTTGGCGGTGTAGTCGAAGCAGATGGCGTGTCGGGAGCGGCTTCCGGGCACTCGTGGTGAGACTGCTCTGCTCCTACGCAAAACAATAGACAGATGTCAGCAAATAAAGAGCACCCATGCGCGCCTAACAGCAGGAAGTAAACCATATACTTACGTTGGGGGCTGCGCTGGGGGCTGCTTTGGGGAATAGTTGCCGGGTCCAGCAAGATGGTCTCGGACACGCCTCCTGCTGTCGCGGTGGGTTCGTCCTCGATGACAATCACTGGGACCTTGGCTCTCTTCGCCGCTCTCTAGGCCAGAGTCCTGAAAAGGAATGGGTTCGGAGTAAAGCAAATCAGATACAAGACAAAACAGCAAAAATTGAAGAACTACAAGTACAGCAAAGAATCTTACTCTTCTTCTTCCTCATCGGAGCTGAGCGCGGAGAGATCGAATTCCGGCTCGCCTCCGGTGCGACGAGGCGGAGGAGTAGGTTCCCTTGTCCGCTTGGCAGGAGCAGTAGCGGTAGACCGGGAAGACCCCGCTCCAGTTGCCGCAGCGGCGTGAGGTGCTCCTGCGGCAACAGTGCTTGCCACAGTGGAGCGCGTCGCGCGGCGCGGCGGCTGTTGACCCGTCTGCCACCCCGCTACGTCTCCAGCCTTGCGGAGACGCCTTCTTGGTGGAGCTGGGGGCTCCGCTTGCGGCAAGCTGGCTGAAGGTGGGGAGGAGGAGGAGCTGATCTTCAACGAGTCGCTCGCACCCTCGGCGGGCTCGCTCGACTCAGCTTCAGGCCCGACAAGCTCTTCCTCACCGGCAAGCTCCTCTCGCTCGACAAGGCTTGCCGCCTCTGCTGCCTCTGCCTCCTCCACGGTGAATCCGAACTCGCCCGCGGCAGCGGCTGCTGCCGCCTCTTCCAGCCTGGTGGCGATGCGCTGCATCTCATCATCGGTGGTGTCGCGGGTGAGGCTCTTCTACCAGGCCGTCAAAGAACTCCTGCACGACGTCATCTGCAGGCTCTTGCCAAGTTCGGACAATTCCATGCGAGTCGCACAGCGGCATCATTGCACGGATGCGGTCGAGCGAGGAGTTGTTGCACAGCAGAACGACACTCCTCGGCAACCTGAACGCTCCGGGATGTTCAGGATCGTGCTTGAACAGTTCCAGGAGCATCGCGTCCAGTTCCAGGACAGTGAAGTTAAAATTGAGGCCCGGGCGCAGCCTCATGATATCCGCCGCATTCTGGAACTCCCAGGCGGGTCTCCTCCTCTCGTGCAGGGGGGCGATGCAGCGACGAAAAAATCCGCGCCAACGGCGCCTACAGTGAGCCTGGCAAGCCTAAGGCGTAGGATCCGGGTGATGGCAATCTTCAGCCTAGCGTCTTCCGGGGCCACGCTGCTCCAATCGTTGCCGCGCACTACTGGGGTTTGGCGCTGGGCGGTAAACGGCTGCGGGTTCTCCTCGACAATCCAGCACCAGTCTGCTCTCCACTCATCCCACTTGCTGCGGAGCTCTCCCTCCAGATAAGCTTCCTTCTTGCCAGTCCTCGAGATCCAGGCAATTCCACCGGATAGAGGCTCCCCTCTCTCAACCCGGGGCATAAAGAAGTGGTGAAAAAGAGCTACATTTGGATAGACTCCGACAAAGTTTTCGCAGAGATGTGCGAAAACTGCCATGGTCAGAACGGCATTGGGGGTGAAGTCAAGGAGGCGGAACCCGTAGGTGTTCATGATATCACAGAAAAATTCAGAGAAAGGCGGGCAGAGCCCGCAGTAGAAGAACAGCGCGAAGAAAGGGTATCCATTCGAACCAGTTCGAGCGGCAGCTTGAGTACCTTCAGACGCTGCGGATGCGCTCGCGTCTCCGTCGACCAGAAGAGGTAGTAGTACTCCCTCAGCTCCTTCGCGGCGAGCTGGGGGGGGGGAGATTGCCCGCTCCTTTCGCAGCGCCGCGAGCCGCTGCGCCTCGGCCGACTTCATGACCTTCCCCTTGTCGGCTTTCGGAGCCATGGCGGAGGTGGTGGGGGAGATCGACGGCGTTGGCGATGCTGGTGGCGATGGGGGGCGGAGCACTGCTCTCTTTCAGCTTGAGGAAGAAAGGGGGGGCGGCGAAGGTTTTTGAGATTGGAATAGCTACCGGCGAGATGGGCGAACTGCCCCTGTTTCCCCTGCTTATAAAGAGGGAGGGGGCAGACGTTCCATCTTTCCGAATAAAGAAACCACCCACGATCTCTCCCACGACGCCGCATTCGACGCGTGTCGTTTGAGGAGGGCGCGGTGGATACGGAGTGAGATACGGCGTAACCCAGGCCGCGCGTGCCCGTGCCCTGTTTTGGGCCTGGCCCAACAGCGCTCGGCACCGCGTGTGGCCCAGGCCCGGGGGCTCCTGTCGGTGTACTAGAGTAGGGGTACCCTAGTATCCCGAACTCGTGCACGGGCACTTGCAGCACCCTGCGGCAAGGCTTGCCGGGTGACCGCCAAGGTCCTCCGTGGTTCCTTTGGAGCCATTCAAGAACTAAGTATTCAAGCCAAGGAGACAAGGCCCAGGCAAGAGGAGCTTGCCGGGAAGGCAAACCAAGGCATGACCAAAGTATTTAAGCCAAGGAGACAAGGCCCCGGCAAGAGGAGCTTGCCGGGAAGGCCAACCAAGGCATGACCAAAGTATTTAAGCCAAGGAGACAAGGCCCCGGCAAGAGGAGCTTGCCGGGAAGGCCAGCCAAGGCATCTCAAGGAACTTGCCGCAACGCACCACGCTTCCCGGCGAGGCCCTATGAGCGACAAGCTTCCGGACGCGACAAGACAACGAGCACGGCAAGGCGCTTGACGCGGCACACTACCACTCTGTACCCGCACTCCAGCACATCCACCAACGTGTCGCCTACAGGACCTTTCGGTAGCGCTGCGTGGCAAGAGGCTGTCTTGACCAGCGGTCTGCAGGTGGCAAGCGGCGCCGACAAGATTGCCATCGTGGCAAGCGGTGGCGTCCCCGACGGTCCTTTTTGCACTGTTTGGGCGGCGTGACGGGCATTTAATGCCTTTGTCCCCTGCCGTCAGGGTTAGGTATGATACACTGTGCAAGTAGTTGTACCAACCGCAATTCCTTTTCCATTTTTATGCTCGCCTACGTTGCCACCTGTCGGAGACCCCTTTAGCATATAAAAGGAGGCCCATGCGCAACGTAGAGAGGGGTTGGAAGGCAGAAAACACTCACGCTCGGTCTTGTTAGCAGCTAGCGTGTATTGTAGCACTAAGCGGTCCCGAGCAAGAACTCAATACACTCAGACATGCAGCAGTAGGAGTGTTATCTCTCCGGAGAGCTCCGAAGCTGGGTAAACTGCTCGTGTGCTTCGCCTCGATCCGCTCTTCGTGCGATCTCCTCCCCCCGCCGAACCGAAAGGGGCTCGGTCCGCCGGTCCCATAGGTGTTCGTGGATCAGCTTCCCCGACATATGGGTGGCATGATATAGCAAGTGGTAGGTAACGCAGCATAGGCATAGCAAAAGAGCGAGCATCTAGCAAGCAAAGATAGAAGTGATTTCGAGGGTATGGTCATCTTGCCTGAAATCCAGCAAGGAAGAAGAACGAGTCCATGAAGAAAACAAACGGACGTAGTCGAACGAATCCTCACAACTCCGGAACGAAACCGAAGCTAACGAGAGAAGCAACCCAGAAACAAACAAACAACATGGTAAACCAACAAGCACAAACATGGCATGATGCACAACCAAGTATGATGCATGTCATGTTTAAATAGCATGGCATGGCAATATGCACAAACAAAACTACAAGTTAAATGGAGCCAATATGCAACGAGTTGCATATTGACGAAACACCACATCAATTATTTAGTTCTCTCTCGGTTATGTACCCAACAATATTAAATATTGGTTAACATGGCAAGTGGTGAAGCATATCAAAACTATACCATCTAAACAATTTAAATGGTGCCGGACATAAAAACAACAAATCCGGTAAATCCCCATATGCATTTAACAATTTAATGCAACAACAATTTTAAACATTTAAATGTTGTTATCATGATGCGGATGACATATACAAGTTTTATGCAATTTTATGAAAATGTTGACATGAGCATGTTATGAAGCATTTTTCACCGTGGCGGAACGAAAGGGATGCCACGGCAACGAATTCAAAAATGATGCCACGGCAACATATCGATCTTGATAACTTGATTGAGATACCGATGCAATCGAGAAGTGTGCGGATGTGTAGAACACGCAAGAGATGGTGGGGTGCTCCTGACTACCGGGTTCCCACGGGTCGACGGCATGGCAAACGAGGAACGTGCAAAGAACAACTCGGACACGGTTTGAACATGAGTATCTCATACAACATGCATTCATTCGCGGGTGTCGTCTCGGGTTTATACCTTCGAAGCGTGCATTTTCGGGGCGGATCGAGTTTGTCGAAGGAAGTAGTGGTACACGAGTTGCAGTGGGAAGTAGTCGTTCTCGCGACGGTAGCGGAAGTAGTGGTTCATGGACATCGTGGAAGTAGTCGTTCACGTTTTGAAGTTGAACTTGCCGCTCGTGGTACACGGGTCTTTGGCGACGGTAGTCGTACATCTTGTAGTGGAACTCGGGCGTAGTGGTACACGGCGACGGTAGTGGTACACGTGGTAGATGAACTTGGCGATCCGAAGGGGTACTTGGCGAACAACAATCGTCGTGGTACTTGTCGAAAGGAATCCACAGAGGCCGTCTTGTGTCCCTGGATTCAGTGGCCTTGGCAACGACAAAAGGGCAGTATCACGTAGAATGCTTGGCGAGGGGCTACAGGTGAGAGGCCAAGGCAGCGGCAGGGCGAGCAGCACCAGCACGAGTCATGGACAGAGTAGGTGCTGCCGGGCGCTGATGGTGGTGGAGTAGGGGAAGTCAACGCGGGCTCGCGCGTGGCCTGCGGTGGAGGTCAACTCCGACGGGGACGGGCCAAGGCAGCGGAGGCCAGCCGGATCCGGCGGCGGCGGCGGCTCCGGTGGCTGGCTGGTGGCGCGGAGGCGACGAGGAGGGGGCCGCGGGGACGGGACGAGCGGTTGGCGCGGTGCTTGCGCTGCAGAGGCGACGGGCCGCCGGAGTTGGTCTCCAGTTGGTGTTGCGGAGGCCGGGCGCGGGGCCGGCACGGGCGTGGTCGCGGGGCTCGGGAGGAGAAGTAGGGCGCGGCGAGCGGAGACGGGGCGACATCGGGCGCACAGGGCGAGGAGAAGGGCGAGGAGGTCCTGGTACGGGGACAGCAGGGCGAGGTGGAGCGGGGGTGCTCGATGCAGGAGGAGGAAGGGCGAGGCAGGGCGCTCTCTCTCTCTCTCTCTCTCTCTCTCTCTCTCTGACGCTGCGGCACGAGGGAGGAGGGAATCGGCGCTGCGTGGGAACAAGGAGGAGGAGGAGATGGATCGAGGGAGAGATGCGGGGAGGATCGTGGGATCCTCTCCTGGCGACGTCTTGTGTGTGGCGCGAGGAGAAGGCGCCGGGAGAGATGGATCGGCGAGGGGTCGGGCTAGGGTTAGAGGCGCAGCAGTGGGCCTGTGGAACAGGTCGGTCTGGTTGGTTAGGCCCAAGAGGCCTGGCTGGGCTCTCTCTCCCTCATGTTCTTTAGCGAGAAAAGAATTAGAGAGAAGAAAAGAAAGAGAGGGGGGTTAGGGAAAGAAAATGCATAAGGATAATTTTCCCGACTCGCAAAAAATATGCTCGTTCAAGAAAAATAGAAAGGCCACGGTTGAAAGATGTAAATTCAAACTCATTTGAATTTAATTCAAATGGGTTTGAACTAGGACTTGATAAAAGGAAGGTCCAAAAATGTTCGGATTTTTGGTGGAGCTCCGGAAAATGACGAAATAATTTATGGGCAAGGTTGGAGACCAAGAAATGAAATAACAAAGGCATGGAGAATTATTTGCAAGTGTGTTATGGTGATACCGAAACAATGGAATAATTTTATTATAGCTCCCTAATAATATTGAGAGGCTTTAATATGTTATAAAGAGAAATCACCATGTGAATCCCTCGATTTAAATGGATCAAAGATCCATGCCATTTATTTAGTTGAGTTGCAAAAGATTTATGAGATGATGGCATGATGACATGATGCAATGCAAAAATAAAAGGGCAGGCACAAATGAAACACACGGCGAAACCCGGAATATATGGAAGTCTTCTGGAGCGTCGATCTCGGGACGTTACAACACTCCACCACTACAAGAGGATCTCGTCCCGAGATCTAGGATGGCACCGGAAAAAAGCGGACGAGGAAGAGGTAAAACAAAGTTGCTTCTTTGACAAACGAGTGAAACCATGAACCTTGAGAGGTTGAAAAATTGAAAGAAGAATACAATGGAGATGAACCAGATTGTGAACACTTTGTTAGCAGAGAAGAACAAAGAACATGATGAGAACCAAGAGCTTAGGGGACAAGATAGATTTTGAAGCCACTCCGGTTAAAACAAGATAGAGAAGGAATAAGAATGATATAATTTGGGCAGCACTCCGACTGAAAATGGAAGGATTAGAATCATGAACTTGGCAAAATGGAAGCACCTGGATGAGACTCCGGTTAAAAGAGGAACGATAGACACAACACTCCGGTTAAATCGATAAGCAAGGAAAAGGACATGGTCTTGACAAAAGAAGATGATGGGTCGAAGAGAGCAACATCACAATGCCTCCGGAAGAAAAATTGAAGATAGATCATTGGAATAGGGGAATGGAGAAGAAAAATGTCAACTTCTTCCACAAAAGAGCTTGGAAAGCATCCTTGCAAAGAAGAATTGAATGGAGTTGTTGCAAAATCAACAACGAAAAGCACAAGTTTGTAGTGGGCTTATGGAAACATCTCAACACTTGGGGTGAAATTCTTCCACTAACGAAAAACAATTGCTTGTTTGAGATCAAAGAAGAGATGAAAAACTTCTTTCGCCGAGAGGATAGGAGAAAACTCGGATCATTGATAAGCACCACAATAGCAACATTCCTTAGGGAAGGCTTTAGGTGAAACATGACACAAGATGACTCCAACGAAGAGATTGGTGGATTTAAAATATCTCATTCTTGAGAACATGTGAATCATGAAACACGAAGAGAAATTGCCAAGAGTGACATAACACCATCTCAAGAGATAAGGTAGAAAGAATTGCACTTCAGAATGCAAGAAGAAGAATACTTGAACTCCTCAAAGCAAAACATGTGTTGGACACCATGTTTATTTTGAGTATAGCTTGGCGGATCTTAACTTCGAGAAAAACTTGAAGGACAAATCGAGAAATAAATGAATCCTTGACGAACCACCATGTAGAGCCTCCATGAAGAACTCTGGTAATGAAAGGATGATAGAAAGAAAGAGAAGTTGACAACACAAGGTGAAGCCTTGTAGTGATAAGATGAAGCTTTGAAATGATATAACCGAGAAAACTTGGAACTCCGGAAAGAAAGATGAACAAATGAAATAAAGAATTTTGATGAACCTCCGGAATAAGGAATTGAACTTACTCGATGAAACAAGAATAAGAATTACATTATGTTGATCCTTCACCAATTAAATTGATGGCAAGCAATGGATTTGGCATACTACTTATTCTCATTGAAAAATGATTACAGATAGAGATATAGCGCAAAATTGAGAAGGTATTGATGGAACCACCGGTGGGATTTGGAAACAACAAATGAATTGATATGATAATGAAGGAAGTGAAATCTCGAACGAACCACCGTAAGAATTGAGAATGAACGTAGCAAAGGCGCAATTCACCCGAGAATAATTAGAAAACGAATAAAGATACTTGACAGAATTTAGATACATGAGAACAAAGAGATCATGAACTGATTAGAGGATATTTGAATGATGCACCGGTAAGATTTGGAGAACGAGAGCTGAAAGCTGGAATGAATAATTCTGAGATGATGGGCTCAGAAGAATCAAACTGAAAAAAAAAACTCCCGAATTGCTCCGGATGGGTGAAAAGAATTCTCAAAATCAAAACTATTATAAGAGGGTGGCGTCAAGCTTGAACTAGGCATCTTTGGAAGAACGGGTAAGGATTTAAGAGGAACTCCTCTTCGGTCTTCAAAATACGAGAATGACGACGAGAAACACCACCATGAATTGTTGAGATACTCCGGGATGAAAATTAGAAAGATTGAACGACCGATGAAAAGAATTTGAAAGATCTTGGAGAAAGAGATATGACTGATGGCAATTCATTCTTACGTCAAACTTCGAAAAGAATTTGGGAATAGCTCCAAGAAAATTAGAATAGTCAGGTAAAATCCTGGGAAAAGACCTATGGGTTAGGGCCCACTCAAAAGAAACACCGTTGAACGATTGCTTGAAATAAAGATTGCACCGGTAGAATTAAATGGCTTGAATGAGATAACAACCTCACAATAACTTGAACGGATCTGGAATGAAAAGACGAGCCTTCCGAGATATCTTCAACACTCCAGAACAAATGAATAGCGAGAAGTGAATGATTAAGAGGTGCATCGGCAAGAGAAAGCATTTGCAACAAGGAAAGGAAGATGATCAACACTGAAAGCTTGAGTTAAATCCACCGGAAAAGAATACGAGGATGAAGAATGATGAACTTGGAGCTGTTGAGCATCTTCATGAGGGATCGCTGGATCAGAACATTGATTGAAAAGAGTGAAGAGACTTCACATAAAAAAATGGATACTTGATTAAAATATATAAGTCCTTGAAGAAAAGGGTGGGAGGGCGGGAAAACAAAGACAACTAGGGACGGATGAAACAAACACCGTTGAGAAAACTTAGAATTGATCTCGCAAATGTTGAAATGATCGAATCCACTTGAAGAGAAGCACGCCGGTTGGAAAGAATTGACATCACAATCTCGATGATCAAAAGGATTAGTACTCCCATAGAAATATGAGAACACCGCTTGAAAGGTATGGAATCGACACTTGACATCGAAGCAACTCAAATACCACAAATAAAACAAAACAAAGGAGTGGCTTGCAGAATAAGCCGGAAACAAACATACGATAGATCCCATATCGTGTCATGTGTCTGTTGGAAAGATATCCTACGAGATACTTGAATTCCCACTTATAAACTCCCGAAACTTTCTGGTTATGCAATCAGGTGTTGGGGATACAGGGGACACAAAATATATCACCCAAACTAACAATACCTAGATCCAGCTGTATCCATCCTTCAACACATAAACAAGAAACCTTCGGAAATTGTTTACCTCGACCTTCGAAAAGCATCCGTTATACGAGTCATGGAAATACTCAAGAACTCGCCCCAGTACTGGGTTATCGAGGTTATCTCACCAACAACTGCATAAAAGAGATTTTCGATGTCGGCAAAGCTTAGGTATTCTAGAACTGCAACGATAAAATTGTGACGACAACACCTCAGAGCTCAACTCCCCGGGACACTGCCACAACACCTAAATGTCAGGAGGCACCAAGAACAATGTGCTCGTCACAAAACCATCGGAACGATTCCAAGATACCCGCGTGATCCTAAAAAAAATTTTAGTGAAATTTGAGGAGAGGAAAGTCAAAACATCTACATCAGGATACCTCACCAGAGCGACGAAGGGATTGAGGAGTAAAAAGAATCCTACTCTCCGATATATATAATCCTAAGACTCAAAACATTTTTGTTCTAGACTCAACAACGCCAGAAAACAATCAAGCAGGGGGCTCCTAAGTCGGGGATGGCTCTGATTACCAACTTGTAACGCCCTCGATGCGGCTATATCTCCCACGTGTCGAAGCACGACTTAGAGGCATAACCGCATTGAAAGCAATGTCGCAAGTGAGGTAATCTTCACACAACCCATGTAATACAAAAGGGAAAGGGATACATAGTTGGCTTACAATCGCCACTTCACACAATACATGAGTAAAGCATTACATCATACAGATACAATCAAGGTCCGTCTACGGAACCAAAATAAAAGAAGACTACCCCAAATGCTACACAGATCCCGATCGTCCCAACTGGCTCCACTCTTGATCAACTGAAACGAAACAACACAATGAACAAGATATTCATCGAGCTCCTCCTTGAGCTCGGGTGCGTCACCTGCACGGTTTCATCGGCACCTGCAAACTGGTTTTGGAAGTATCTATGAGTCACGGGGACTCAGCAATCGCACGCCCGCGAGATCAAGACTATTTAAGCTTATGGGTAGGAGAAGGTAGTGAGGTGGAGCTGCAGCAAGCGACTAGCATATCTGGTGTCTAACATACGCAAAATGAGAGCGAGAAGAGAAGGCAAAAGCACGGTCGAACAACTATGATCAAGAAGTGATCCTAGAACAACCTACGTCAAGCATAACTCCAACACCGTGTTCACTTCCCGGACTCCGCCGAGAAGAGACCATCACGGTTACACACGCGGTTGGTGTATTTTAATTAAGATCAACTTCGGGTTTTCTACAACCGGACATTAACAAATTCCCATCTGCCTCAGTAATCATGGGCACGTCTTTGAAAGATAATACCTGCAGGGGTGACCCAACTTAGCCCATTATAAGCTCTCACGGTCAACGAAGGATATTCCTTTTACCGGGAAGACCCGATCAGACTCGGAATCCCGGTTTACAAGACATTTAGACGATGATAAAACAAGACCAGCAAAGCCGCCCGAATGTGCCGACAAATCCCGATAGGAGCTTCACATATCTCGTTCTCAGGGCACACCGGATGGGCCAGACGTCGGGTTGGCATAGACCCTGGATTGCCCAGGGGGCGCCGGACATCGCCCAGGTTGGGCCAGCACTCGAAGGACCACTGGTCCGGGGGTTAAAATAAAGATGACCCTTGAGTCTGCAGAACCCAAGGGAAAAAGGCTTAGGTGGCAAATGGTAAAACCAAGGTTGGGCCTTGCTGGAGGAGTCTTATTCAAAGCGAACTGTCAAGGGGGTCCCATAAATCACCCAACCGTGTAAGGAACACAAAATCAAGGAACATAACACCGGTATGACGGAAACTAGGGCAGCAAGAGTGGAACAAAACACCAGGCATAAGGCCGAGCCTTCCACCCTTTACCAAGTATATAGATGCATTAATTAAATAAGAGATACTGTGATATCCCAAAATAAACATGTTCCAGCATGGAGCAAACTTCAACTTCACCTGCAAATAGCAACGCTATAAGAGGGGCTGAGCAAAGCGGTAACATAGCCAATCAACGGTTTGCTAGGAAAAGATGGTTAGAGGTTTGACATGGCAATATGGGTGGCATGATATAGCAAGTGGTAGGTAACGCAGCATAGGCATAGCAAAAGAGCGGGCATCTAGCAAGCAAAGATAGAAGTGATTTCGAGGGTATGGTCATCTTGCCTGAAATCCCGCAAGGAAGAAGAACGAGTCCATGAAGAAGACAAACGGACGTAGTCGAACGAATCCTCACAACTCCGGAACGAAACCGAAGCTAACGAGAGAAGCAACCCGGAAACAAACAAACAACATGGTAAACCAACAAGCACAAACATGGCATGATGCACAACCAAGTATGATGCATGTCCTGTTTAAATAGCATGGCATGGCAATATGCACAAACAAAACTACAAGTTAAATGGAGCCAATATGCAACGAGTTGCATATTGACGAAACAACACATCAACTATTTAGTTCTCTCTCGGTTATGTACCCAACAATATTAAATATTGGTTAACATGGCAAGTGGTGAAGCATATCAAAACTATACCATCTAAACAATTTAAATGGGGCCGGACATAAAAACAACAAATCCGGTAAATCCCCATATGCATTTAGCAATTTAATGCAACAACAATTTTAAACATTTAAATGTTGTTATCATGATGCGGATGACATATACAAGTTTTATGCAATTTTATGAAAATGTTGACATGAGCATGTTATGAAGCATTTTCACCGTGGCGGAACGAAAGGGTGCCACGGCAGCGAATCAAAAATGATGCCACGGCAACATATCGATCTCGATAACTTGATTGAGATACCGATGCAAACGAGAAGTGTGCGGATGTGTAGAACACGCAAGAGATGGTGGGGTGCTCCCGACTACCGGGTTCCCACGGGTCGACGGCATGGCAAACGAGGAATGTGCAAAGAACAACTCGGACACGGTTTGAACATGAGTATCTCATACAACATGCATTCGTTCGCGGGTGTCGTCTCGGGGTTTATACCTTCGAAGCGTGCATTTTCGGGGCGGATCGAGTTCGTCGAAGGAAGTAGTGGTACACGGGTCGCAGTGGGAAGTAGTCGTTCTCGCGACGGTAGCGGAAGTAGTGGTTCACGGACGTCGTGGAAGTAGTCGTTCATGTTTTGAAGTTGAACTTGCCGCTCGTGGTACACGGGTCTTTGGCGACGGTAGTCGTAAATCTTGTAGTGGAACTCGGGCGTAGTGGTACACGGCGACGATAGTGGTACACGTGGTAGATGAACTTGGCGATCCGAAGGGGTACTTGGCGAACAACGGTCGTCGTGGTACTTGTCGAAAGGAATCCATAGAGGCCGTCTTGTGTCCCTGGATTCAGTGGCCTTGGCAACGACAAAAGGGCAGTATCACGTAGAATGCTTGGCGAGGGCTACGGTGAGAGGCCAAGGCAGCGGCGAGCGGCAGCACCAAAGCCACGAGTCATGGATGAGGGAGGTGCCGACGGCGCTGATGGTGGTGGAGCAGGGAAGTCAGCGCGGCTCGCGCGTGGCCTCGCGGTGGAGGTCAACTCCGACGGGACGGGCCAAAACAGCGGAGGCCAGCCGGATCCGGCGGCGGCGGCGGCTCCGGTGGCTGGCTGGTGGCGCGGAGGCGACGAGGAGGGGCCGGGGCCACGGGCGAGGCGGTTGGGTGCGCGGTGCTTTCATGTGGCAGAGGCGACGGGCCGCGGAGTTGGTCTCAGTGGTGTTGCGGAGGCGGGCGCGGGCCGCACGGCGTGGTCGCGGGCTCGGGAGGAGAAGCGAGGCGGGCGAAGCGGAGGCAGGCGGCGTCAGGCGCCTGAGGCGAGGAGAAGGGCGAGGAGGTCCTGGCACGGGGACGGCAGGGCGAGGTGGAGCGTGGGCGCTCGATGTAGGAGGAGGAAGGGTGAGGCCGCGGCGCTCCTCTCTCTCTCTCTCTCTCTCTCTCTCTGACAGTGCAGCGAGGGAGGAGGGGATCGAGCGCTGCGTGGGAACGAGGAGGAGGAGGAGATGGATCGAGGGAGAGATGCGGGAGGATCGTGGGATCCTCTCCCTAGCGACGTGCGTGTGTGGCGGCGCGAGGGGAGAAGGCGCTCGGGGAGAGATGGATCGAGCGAGGGGGTCGGGCTAGGGTTAGAGGCGCAGCAACTGGGCCTGTGGAATGGGTCGGTCTGGTTGGTTAGGCCCAAGAGGCCTGGCTGGGCTCTTTGTCTCCCTCATGTTCTTTAGCAGAAAAGAATTAGAGAGAAGAAAAGAAAGAGAGGGGGGTTAGGGAAAGAAAATGCGCAAGGGGATAATTTTCCCGGACTCGCAAAAATATGCTCGTTCCAAGAAAAATAGAAAGGCCACGGTTGAAAGATGTAAATTCAAACTCATTTGAATTTAATTCAAATGGGTTTGAACTAGGACTTGATAAAAGGAAGGTCCAAAAATGTTCGGATTTTTGGTGGAGCTCCGGAAAATGACGAAATAATGTATGGGCAAGGTTGGAGACCAAGAAATGAGATAACAAAGGCATGGAGAATTATTTGCAAGTGTGTTATGGTGATACCGAAACAATGGAATAATTTTATTATAGCTCCCTAATAATATTGAGAGGCTTTAATATGTTATAAAGAGAAATCACCATGTGAATCCCTCGATTTAATTGGAACAAAGATCCATGCCATTTATTTAGTTGAGTTGCAAAAGATTTATGAGATGATGGCATGATGACATGATGCAATGCAAAAATAAAAGGGCAGGCACAAATGAAACACACGGCGAAACCCGGAATATATGGAAGTCTTCTGGAGCGTCGATCTCGGGGCGTTACAGGTACACGCACTTAGCACCGTTTCTTCCTTGGGTCACGAAACTAGTCTCTCTCTTCTTGATTAACTTGCCACATCAGTAGCAAGTAAAAGTAAGTACAGTAGTGCGCTTTACATGTCATTTTTGCATATCTGGAGGAAAGAGAGGCAAGGAAAAAGTGGAGAAGTGGGCTCTCATGCAAGAGCCAGCCTCTACTACATGGTGGAGCATTGGGAGAGGCACCTGTATGGAGGTGGACAGGAATCAGGAGACTCACGCCGGTCGTAGCACCGCAGTTAAAATGATAATGGCAAGTCAAATCACGGGGCCCCACCTGTCCAGCAGTAACTCGCTGTTAAATCACACAGCCCTACGTTTGCAGCAGCCTACTCCCTCGTCTTTTCGCATCTCTGTCAAACCGACTAGGCGGAACTGCCCCGCCGCCTACCGCGCACGAAAAGCCCCGCCTTCGAATTTTAAATAGTATACAGTATACTAATTTTGTATCCATGGATTGCGACCGCGCCATGGAGAAAAGCGTCTAGAAAACGGTGGTACACATGTACGGAGTACACGGCACGCCCGTCGCGTTCGCGTCGCACCCAGGACGGTCGGTCGGTCTGGCACGCTGCTCTCCGAATGGAATGTGGGTCATATTGTGTTTGCACACACATGTGGGACGGCAATTGAGAACCGACCGTAGGCACACTCCCTGGCCCCGCAAGTCGGGTGACTTAATAGAAGAGGGAGACGCGCGATAGTACTAGAGAAGTGTTGTACTAAGTTGGTGCCTAGACGATCCCTGCAAGACACGGAAGATCAGTTCGTCCATGCATGTGACCAGACTCCAGCAGACACGCCTGGATTGGCTATTGTCTACATATCGTGCAGGCTGTGTTGTACATGGCTGTAGTTGTGGTGAGAAATCTAAAAAAAGTTTTCTTGTCATCTCGCAAAATTAGACGTCATGTGCTTCGGATCACTGCGAGGGTTAAACAGCGACAACTGAGTTGGGCTAGTCACTGGGGGCACATGCACGAACAGTGACTACTCGGCTGCTATCTAGGTCAAGCCGGCTATGTTAATTAGGACATCTATCGACGGACCCCTTTTCTACGAGTTTATCTTTAATTTGAGCTTTGTTCCTCGTCTAGTTTGTCTGTCAGGATTCATGTTGTCTCCTTTGGGCAGTGAGGTTATGATTTCTTGTCATGTGGCATTTTTTCGTGTTATATGGTATAATCCGGCGCTTCAGATCAAAATGACGACAACTGCGCCTCTGGGCCACGTGCATGAAGACTTCTCGACAGTCATTGACGAGGTCAAGCTGGCTCCGGTAGACAAAAGAAAACTAGTACTACTCCACTATATAGGCAGGAGCCTCCACGCTTTCTTGCTAGTGTTGCTCTCTTCACACTGTCTCGGCCTCTCCAGATCTAAACACGACAGCGGTGGCCACACACTCTCTCTCTCTCTCTCTGCTCACCGTTGGTCACGGATCCAGCCAGATCCTCTCCGCCGGGGAAGGTGAGAAAGTGCAACGTTCACGCGGTCGTCCTCAGTGACAGCTCTTACCCACTGCTGGGCGCGTCCCGATCAGCCTGCCTTGCCGTTTTCTCCCAAGCACTGCTGGCGAGGGAGGGCCTCCGACCCCTTCTTCCTCGCTGTCGTAGTGTGGGCAGATCCGGCCTCCCGCCGCCCACCTAGCGACATCCCAGCGACCATCAGGTATAACTTCCTTCAAAACTGGCCTTGCTCTACTTCCCGAGCTCCTGACATCGTTGCATTTGTATCTTTTACTATTTCTTAGGCCCCCTCGTAGATAGGGTCGATCGGCTGTTCGAAAACCACCTACTTTTTTTATGTTTAGGAGGTCAAACTAGTTCATGCACTCGAATAAGGAAGAAAGGGGGTGGGGTGTGGGGGAGGATTTGTTACCCGAATATAGGACTTGGTCAAAAGAGGAAATAATGGGGGCGAAAAGTAGCAGAGACTGGCTATCCAACTGGTCTCTAGGTCTAATAGGGAAATAAAGGGAAACACAGTACAAACTCAATATAAACCCGATCTATTGGTTGAAAAAGGAAAGAAAGTGGGGACTGGGGGACAAGTCAATGACTAAGTCCAGCACTAGATTTGGTAGCCTTACACAAGATAAGGTGGCTATACCAACAAAACTGGGACCAACCCGGATATCATGTTACGATGTTTGTTGCCCGAGCCACTCTTATGTAATGCCACCGGTAAAATGTAGCGATCGCCTTTGTTAAAAGTAAGGACATGTTAAACCAATGTTGTTTTCAATGTAATGCCTCCAGTAATATGAATCAATGGCACTTCTTTACATGTCTTGCTAAAATTTCCCATTAATATAAGTTGGTTCTTTTTGTTAGAAATGCAACTGTCCTGTTCCGCCTACTCTCCCGTGCCCAAAGTAATGTCGTATTTAACGGTTGTCATAGTTAATCCTAATGCCCACACTAATATCTAGCAATGCCAGTGCTTTAGAAATTGCTACTGTCCTTGTAGGATTGCCATTCAGATAAGGAACATGCTTCTTTTCATTTGATGCATGTTTATCACTTGTTAGTCACCCTCCTTTCCACCTTTTTTGTGCAAACAGAGATATACATTTCACGCTCGATCTTAGTTGAACTGCACAAATGATATCCAAATTATAGTTGAGCATTCCAGGAGCTTCACAACCAACCTTGATGTTGCTCAATTTTATTGCAACTAATGAAGAAGAAGCTCTGTGGGTTTCGTTTTCTGATGGAAATGGAACCGGGGTTGGAGCTCTTTTCTTAAAAAAAATTGAAGAAGAAGCTGCTAGCTCATGGGACATTGCTTCATTTTAGGTGAACTACACCAAAAGGTCCCATGAATTGAATCATCCATGTTGGTGACTGAAAGAGCTAGCTTCAGCATCCTAGTCTAAGCACCCCCGGCCTCCATCCTTGCGACGCACGGTACACCTTGTTTGCCACCTGCTCGTCCCTAGTGTCACTGATAAAATGAAGTAATAATACAGTTATAATAGAGTGAGTGTCATCTCTATCATTTCATTTCCAATGTAGATAAAGAAAGTGCTTCTCTTTGTTAATATATGTTTCATCAACTAGTCCCATTGTTAATGTTTAAGCGTTTCTGCAAACTGGGTTGCTTAATTTTAGTTGATATGTACAAAAATAGAGATTTGAATGTCTCAAGGCGCCTCCTTGTACTACCGCTGTACACTAATGTTCATCACTGGCAGAAGGTGTATCTGGGAGACTTGGGACGATGTCCAGTATGAGGCGTCCGTATGAGGCATCGCAGGGCCCATCTCGCCCTCGCAGCATGGCATACTAT
This sequence comes from Aegilops longissima, assembly GCA_021605205.1. Taxonomy (NCBI): domain Eukaryota; kingdom Viridiplantae; phylum Streptophyta; class Magnoliopsida; order Poales; family Poaceae; genus Aegilops; species Aegilops longissima. Next base: position 544,476,677 of record CM038679.1, on the reverse strand, counting down.
GATACTATCGCAATATTTTTCTTCTATTTTTTTTGTGTGTTTCATCAACTAGTGCCACTATAATGTAATCACGCTTTTTCATTATCTGTGCAAACAGGGTTATTCAGCTGCATTTTGGTGGAACTGCACAAATGTACGTATGGAACAGGCATATATGCAGAGTGCGAGGTGTGCCAAGTAAAAATTACCGACACCAACCATGCTGCATGCACGCATTGGCATCCACCACCACCAGTGGGATGTGTGGCGCTCTCTATGGACGGATCTTTCTCGGCAGCAGATCATCTAACCAAATACTAGTAGCTTATATCGGCAGTTTTCTAGGGAGTACTCTTTTCTGAAAGAAGCACCAATCTATTTTTCGTTATTTGTACACTGTGTCACAACTTAGACCCAAAGGTCCAGAGCTATTTTAGGGTGATTGGCGTAGTACTCGGAGACTGATTGTAAGCATGATTTTCATTAGATGTCACACTGATTGTAGGCATGAGCAGGTGGAAGATTAGGTTAGTGCGAAGCTTACCTTAAACCCTACCGCCGCCGTTGAAACGAGGCGAGTGTCAAAGGAACTGTGGAGAACGGCGGGCAAGCGACATCGCGCCATCCGGCCTCCTCTTGCAGTGGGAGAACAAATACTCCTGTGGCTTTGGCTGGCTCTACACCCTCACGAACGGCACACCATACTCGATCGATTCGTTATCCTCTGGGTGCTCGACCTTCGACCTGTACGCCCACCACCTCCGCCTGACTGTCGCCTTGGGTGAATCTGTCTGCTCCATCGCCCAGAGGAGATACTCGATGAACTCGGAGGACTGCGGCGTGACTGCCGCCGAGGAGTACATGTACATCGCCGCCCTCATCGCCGCTGTCTCTCTCTTTCGCATACATTGCCACATGGCCCGCACCGTCCTCGATATCTCCCACTCATTATCAAACCAACTAAGGATCTCCTTCAACCTAGCTAACTTTGCCTGGTCGCCGCCGGCGATCTGCCTGATTCGCTGCTGCATCCTCTCCATAGATGTCCTTCTGAGTGGTCCGGTGCTACCTTTGGAAGACGGGTGGAGAGACGGTGGTCTTGCAATAGAGAAGAGGGAGAGGCGAGACGGTGGTTTTGGAATGGAGATGATGGAGAGGAGAGGAGGTGGTTTTGCAATGGAGAAGATCAGAAGAGGGAGAGGCGAGACGGTGGTTTTGGAATGGAGATGATGGAGAGGAGAGGAGGTGGTTTTGCAATGGAGAAGATCAGAAGATGGAGAGGCGAGACGGTGGTTTTGGAATGGAGATGATGGAGAGGAGAGGAGGTGGTTTTGCAATGGAGAAGAGGGAGAGGAGCGTGCGGTAGCGATTTAGGATTGGATGAAATGGCCGGCGCACTGTGACTGGATCAAAATCAAAATCAATTTACCCTTCAATTAAGAAAGTGACCCCACATTAACTAGTCTCCCTTTTATTCTGGGTAATAATTGACCATGATTTTCGCACATAAAATATATGTTATACGTTGGAAATATAATGTTGAAAGTACATTCAGATACGAACCAAACAATACAATTTTTGGTGACATGCATTCACATTTTGCTTGTCAAATACAGTACGTGGTCAAACTTTGACCCAAAATACACAAAACAAAAAAATACTTCCAAGACCAGCGCCGCTCTTCCGCTCTTCTCCTCTTAAACCACTGCCGCTCCTCTCCTGTTCCAATCTAAATGCAGCGCCGCTCCTCCCCTCTTCCATTTCAAAACCACTGCCCCTCCTCTCCTGTTCCAGTCCAAAACCAACGTCGCTCCTCTCCCGTTCTAATCCAAAACCAGCGCTGCTCCTCTCCTCTTCCATTCTGGGGAGCGAAGGTGCTGTGGAGAAGTAGATCGATGGAGGAGTACAACCGATACGCGAGGATCGCAGACGGCGACGCTGTGAAGCTAGCTAGGATGTTGGAGATACAGTCTTGGTTTGACAACAAGGACCAACTAGCGGCGACGGCGACATCCATGGCAAAATATCTGCAACAGAGCGAAAAGGCGGCGATACTCCTGGAGGGAGTCGCACCGGAGTACATAGAGCTGCTCCTCTAGGCCATGGAGCAAACCGATTCACCAAATCCGATCGTGAGGGAGCGGTGGTAGGAGTATCGATCCCAGATGGAGCATCCACCAGAGATTGAAGGATCAAGCATCTACAGGGTGCCGTTTGTGAGGGTGTCCTGCCAGAGCGAGCCGGTGGAGTCTTCGTCGACCGAACCCAACTGCAAGAGGAGAAAAGAAGTTGGCCCGACGGCGCTTCCCCGCCATCGTCTCCCTCGCCGTTCACATCGTCTCACGGGGCAGCTGTCTGCCGCCGAGGAATAGGAGGGGGCTACCCCCTAGCCCAATAGTCGGGCAGGTTGTGAATTGTCAGGAGGAGCTTAGGGCTGTCAGTATTTGCAGGTTGTGATTGTGTTTTGTGTTGTGTATTTTGAGAGTACTTTCAGATATGAATGTCTTTTGAATTTCAGATTTGCAGTATTGAGCATATGAAGTATTTTATGAATTCTAGAGATCTAGTTTTAGCACTTTAAAAAAATGTAGTTTCATAGGAGTATAAAAGTGCAGAAAATGTGATTCTCAGAGAAGAAACTGCAAGTTTCAGTTTCAGATAAGAAACTGCAAGTTCAGTTTCAGATAAGAAACTGCAAGTTTCAGAGGCAGAGCATTTATATTAACACGGCCTTTTCAAACAGGGTTAACATCATGTTGGAAGTTTTATTCATGGTCGAAAATGGAACTACCAGCCAGTTAACATCATGCTGATCAACATTCATGCATAGCACATCTTCATATGATGCACAGTCAAAATGCCCACACAATGTCGAGTGTGCGAAACACAAAGAAAACGAGGGACGAAGTTTTGGCAAGTGTTGGACGTGGTTTTGGGCTGCCCCGTCTAGGCTTTCATTTTTAACATCCGCATCCCACGACCTCGGATGGGAGGTCCAGAGGCCTGTTTGTATTTTCTTAGGGCCGTCATGTATCGACCGGTCTATGGACCTCCCATCCGAGGTTTATTTTTGGCAGCCCAATTTATGTATTTTTTTGAAGAAAACGCAGAGGTCTGTTCTATTTTCTATATAAGAATAGGAACATGAGTCCAACTTATGTTTCCTTCTAACTATATTATATATATTTAAATTATTTTATATGTTATTATATATTATTTTTATTTTCATCATATATTTAATGATACTTACATATGTAAGAAAACACTATCCCACATCTTATTAACTTATAAAATAATTTCTTAACAAATAAAATTCTGGATTGTTTTGTACGAAATCCTAGTGATTGTGTACAAAAGCTTGGTAAGATTTAAGGACTAATGTAATAATATCACTTATTATTTAAATATATTTATAAAAATGCTCAGCCCTTTTTATTTTTTGATAACATTGCTGGCCCAACCCAACATTATAATTAGAATTAGCCCAGCAAAATCGTGTATTTCGAGAAAGTGCAAATGGCCTGTAATTTTTAGGAAATAAAACAAATGGGCGCATGGACGCTACATTATTTGTTCACCCAGCCCAGCTAATGGTTGTAATTCAAAAAAAAGATCAAATTGATTTGTAAATTCTACCGCATAAAAAAAGACTGTAAATTCTGAAAAAATGGGTTGCATCGTGCCACATTTTGGAGGCTGAAATGTGGGCCAATAGGTCGGGCCAACGCAAGTCGTTGTCAATTTAGTCAACAAATGATTCTGACATGTTAGCCGTTGGATTTACATCCAACGACCGGCATCCATCTTCAATCTCTCGTCTTCTTCCTCCAGTGCCGCATGGACCACCTCCTGCCTCCTGCTGCTAGCAGCTCTGCTTAGCACGCTTCGCTATGAAGCGCTACTCCACCGTTGGCCAGGCCATCCCTCTACCCCTCCACACCTCCTGTTCTTCTCCACCGACTGCCGAACCACACCGTACTAGAACCAGTTAACCCTCATACACCTCTCCGTCTACGACTCTACTCCCGCGTTTTCCCATCTCCGGCTCGTTGCTGTCCGGGGCCTCGCCGTCGTCCACCACCTTGGATGCGCTCGGCGCGACGTGGTCAACGTGGTCAACGAACGACACCATCGGAAGTAGACTGTGCGTGGAGATGCTGACAGCTGGGTCCACGGCTGCACACAAGGAAATGCCTCCTTATTACGAGAAAAATAATGATTCCTCCATCTAACATCTGAGACACACCGGAAGGGCCTCTGTATTTCACGAAAATAACGTGCCCCCCGCTGACATGTCGGACCCACCAGCTATGTTCGCACGGAAGGAAGTGCCTCCTTATTACGCACAAAAAAATGAATACTCCCCCAGCCTTGAACCCAAAGACAAGGGAGGCTGACTTGTGGGCCTACCAAGTTGACGGGGACGGAGGGCTTTGTCAACTTAGTCAATATGAACGATTATAGGTCCTGTTACCGTACGATGTTCATCCAACAGCCGTAGTGCTTCTTCAACCTCTGGTCTTCTTGCTCCAGCCGCCCAAACCAGCGCCGGTCGTGCTGCGTGCTCCTGCTTCCCGTGGCCGGCTGTGATGCCGCGGAGGCCTCACCGCCCCCTACTACTCCCACCGCTGGCCAGGCAATCCCTCTACTCACTCACACCCCCTATTATTCTGCATCAACAGTAGCCTCACACCGCAGCCGAACCAGTGAACCCTCGTACTCCTCTTTGCGTGGGCATCCACTGCCGCGTCTTCCCTGGCTCCGAGTCATCCCCTTCCTAGTCCTCGCCGTCGTCCACCGCCGTGGTGCTCTCGGCGCGGCGTGGTCAACATGGTCAAGGAACGACTTCCATCGGACGTGGACTGTACGTGGAGAGTCTGACAGCTGGGTCCACGGCTGCAGCAAGGAAGTGCCTCCTTATTACGCGCAAAATAATGATTCCTCCACCTGACAGTGGGGACCCACCAGACAAGCCACCATATTTTGTGAAAAAAACGTTCCCCCCTGACTGTTGGGACCCACCAGCTACATCTTCGCACGCAAGGAAGTGTGTCCGGGCAAAAAAAAATGATTCGCCCCCCTGACTGGTGGGACCTACCAGCTACATCTTCGCATGCAAGGAAGTGCGTTCGGGCAAAAAAAACGATTCGCCCCCCTGACTGCTGGGAACCACCAGCTACATCTTCGCATGCAAAAAAGTTCCTGACAGTCGGGACCCACTTGGTCGAAGTGTACGTAGCATTGTCATTCTGGTCGTGAACGTGTACGTACATATATACTGGTGGATGTAGAGGTGCGCACTTGTCGTAGTAGAGGCGCGTACGTGTCATAATAGAGGCGCGCACGTAGCATGTACACGTACGTACAGTGGCCAGGGTGCAAGAAAGAAAACACGGCCACATATGTGTACATACGAGCGGGGTCTCGAACGCCTACTCGCGCATATGTACGACCAGGGCTCGTGTACATGGTTGGGTCGGAATGGAGAAACAGCGTCGTCGTCGTGTTCATGGGGAGGCAACGGAATGCGTCGTGTTCATGGGGAGGCAACGGGATGCATCATGTTCATGGGGAGGCAACGGAATGCGTCGTGTTCATCGGGAGGCAACAGAACGCATGGGAGCCAACCGGCTGGGACAGAACAGAATGCGTGGTCGTGTTCATCTGGAGGGCCTGGACAGAACAGGCGATGGAAACGAGGCCTGGCATATCGCAAAACGGAAGAAACGGACCTCCTACGTTTGGAACGGGGTCCTGTTGATCAGGAGGGGTGTGGCGTACCGCAAAACGGAGGAAACGGACCTCCTACGGTCGAAACGGGGGTCCTGTTGATAGGGAGGGGTGTGGTGTACCGCAAACGGACGAAACGGACCTCCTACGGTCGAAACAGGGGTCCTGTTCATCGGGAGGGGTGTGGCGTACCGCAAAACGGGACTCCACGGGATACTGTTCATCTCCACCGTCGACCTCCTCCAGCCTCGACGGGCTACCGTCGACCTCCTCCAGCCTCCACGGGTTCCTGTTCATCCAGCCTCCACTGCGCGCTACTCCACTGGCTACTATTCAACCACCCCTCCACGGGCACCCCTCCACCGTCTACTATTCATCCAGCCCTCCACACCACGGGGTCCTGTTCAACCACCCCTCCACGGGCACCCTCCACCGTCTACTATTCATCCAGCCCTCCACACCACGGGGTCCTGTTCATCCTGAGGCAACGACACCTCCATCGCTCATCAACCCCCCGCAACACTCACTGTTCATCCAATCGATCGGCTTGATTAGTAGCGATGGCGAAGAATCGCTCGATCTAGTTCAGTTAACAGCCATCGATCGATCCCTCGGGTTCAGTAACGCGTAGCCTGTAGTGGAATCGCTCGGGTTTAGTGAGAGCCCAAAGCCTCGCTCGGGTTCAGTTAGAGCCAACGCCTCGCACACACGTGCGTACGTGTATGAGAGAAACGCGCATCGCTCGGCCCCCGACCTCACACCGTAACTGGGAACTCCCCGAAATTTTCCTCCCCCTCGCTTCTACCACGGTTTTTTCCGTCATGGACGGCCCAAAGAATGTCATGCAGCTACCTCTCCGGCCCGCCCAGGATGAAAAGCCCATTTTCTGTCGTGATTTTTTGTCATAGAAGTAGGAGCCCACCACATCTATGATGATACCGGGTTTTGTCACAATTATCTTCATAGAAGTGTCATATGTATGACAGAAAAAAAATTTGATCGGCCCAAAATGTCATGGATGTGTCTTTTTTTTGTAGTGCTCTCTGTTTCCCTTCGTAACGTTTCGGTCCAACCGAGATGAGCGAACGGTCCCACTGAGTTCACAATGCATACTCTCTGTTTCCCTTTCATAACGTTTTGGTCTCACCGAGATGAGCGAATCAGTCCCACCGTGTTTGCCTGACCAACTCTATGGTTGGCTTATTACCAAAATCGGTCCCACCGAGTTTGTGTAATCGGTCTCACTGAGATTCCGGTATGCCCTATCCCTAATGAAATCGGTTCCACCGATTTGACATGTCGGTCCCACCGAAAAGCCTAACGTTCACATTTTGAACCAAATCAGTCTGACCGAGTTTCATTATTCGGTCCCACCGAGTTTGGTGATTTTTGTGTAATGGTTAGATTTTGTGTGGAGGCTATATATACCCCTCCACCCACTCTTCACTCGTGGAGAGAGCCATCAGAACATGCCTACACTTCCATCATACATTTTCTGAGAGAGAACCACCTACTCATGTGTTGAGGTTAAGATATTCCATTCCAACCATATGAATCTTGATCTCTAGCCTTCTCCAAGTTGCTTTCCACTCAAATCATCTTTCCACCAAATCCAAATCTGTGTGTGAGAGAGAGAGTTGAGTGTTGGGGAGACTATCATTTGAAGCACAAGAGCAAGGAGTTCATCATCAACGCACCATCTATTACCTTTTGGAGAGTGGTGTCTCCTAGATTGGTTAGGTGTCACTTGGGAGCCTCTGTCAAGATTGTAGAGTTGAACCAAGGAGTTTGTATGGGCAAGGAGATCGCCTACTTCATGAAGATCTACCCTGGTGAGGCAAGTCCTTCATGGGCGATGGCCATGGTAGGATAGACAAGGTTGCTTCTTCGTGGACCCTTCGTGGGTGGAGCCCTCCGTGGACCCGCGCAACCATTACCCTTCGTGGGTTGAAGTCTCCATCAACGTGGATGTACGATAGCACCACCTATCGGAACCACGCCAAAAATCTCCATGTCTACATTGTGTTTGCTCCCTCCAAACTCCTCCTTTTACCTTCATGTGCAATGATTTACATTCCGCCGCCATACTCTTAGACTTGCATGTGTAGATTGGTTGCTTGACTAGTGCTAAGTTGCTAAAATCTGCCAAGACATAAAATTGGGAAAAGGCTAGATTTTTATTTGGTCAAGTAGTCTAATCACCCCCCTCTGGACATACTTTCGATCCTACAAGTGTATCAGATCTAAGGTCTCCATTTTGCTTGATTTCCATAGCTTTTGGTGACCATAGCCTTGGTTTCACAACGTAGGAGAGTATGGCGTCTAGCGAGGGAAATTACCATCGTAGAGGTCCTTACTTTGATGGTACTAATTTTGCTAGTTGGAAGCGTAAGATGAAAATGCATATTCTTGGACATAATCCCGCCATTTGGGTTATTGTGTGTACTGGTTTGCAAGGTGAATTCTTTGATGGGAGTGAACCGAACCATGAAGCTACCGCGGAAGAGTTGAAGATGCTGCAATACAATGCTCAAGCTTGTGATATTCTCTTCAATGGATTGTGCCCCGAAGAATTCAACAAAATCAGCCGTCTAGAGAATGGAAAGGAAATTTGGGATACTTTGGTTGATATGCACGAAGGTACGGACTCCGTCAAGGAATCCAAATTGGATGTGCTTCAAAGTCAACTTGACAAGTTCAAAATGAAGGATGGTGAAGGTTTCGCTGAAATGTACTCTAGGCTTGCTCTCATCACAAATGAGATTGCCGGCTTAGGGAGTGAAGAGATGACCGATAGATTCATCATCAAGAAGATCCTAAGAGCCTTGGATGTAAAATATGATATCGTATGCACAGTGACCCAAATGATGGCCAATTACAAAGATCTCAAGCCTACGGAAGTTGTTGGAAGAATTGTTGCTCATGAGATGTCACTCAAGGATAAGGAGGAGCTTCAGAACGAGTCAAGTGGTGCTTACAAAGCCTTATGTGATGATCCCACATCATCAAGTGAGAAACAAACCTTCAATGAAGAATTGAGCCTAATGGTGAAGAATTTCAACAAGTTCTACAAGAGTAGAAGTAAGGAAAGAAGTTACAGGACAAGGTCCTACAATGAAAAAAGATCTTCAAGTCGTGAATGAAATTGTTACAATTGTGGAAGATCCGGACACTACTCAATGAGTGTACGGCTCCCTACAAAAGAAGAGAAGATTCTCCTAAAAGAAGAAATAGAAGAGAAGAATCACCACCAAGAGAGAGAAGGAGTAGAGATGATCGTTATGAATGTAGAACCTCTCAGAGAAGCAAGGATTCGAAAAGGAAGGACAAATCATCAAGGAGCTACACAAAGCGAAGACATCAAGCTCATGTTGGTGAATGAGTATCCGGCTCCGACTCCGACCATCACTCCGAAAGAAGTTTAGCTCCAACTTCGAATATACTCAAGATGAAGGTGTTGCCGGTATAGCACTTGTGTCAACCAACTCCTACGACATATTTGATTCACCAAATTAAGGAATTGGAAGATGCTTCATGGCTAAAGGCCCAAAGGTATCACACCCCGAGTATGTTGATTTCAATAGTGATGAAGATGATTTGCTAGGAGATGATGATTTACTTGTTGATAACTCAAGTTATGAAAACTATGATGAACTTACTATTAATCATGCTAATCAAGATAAAACGAATGACGATGATTAGAAGGAGATTGAGCGTCTAACTGAAGAACTAAACACTCTTAAGTTAGCACATGAAACTACCATGGAGGATCATCATGAACTTTTAAAAACTCGTGAGAAGCTACGCTTTGAAAAGCTCAACCTTGAGCAAGATCATGAGTTCTTAAAGGCAATCAATGATGATCTTCGCAAGAAAAGTTCTTCTTACATTGCCAAGCGTTTACTCTTTTCCACTTACATGCCACAAGTAAAATCTATCAACAAGAGTAAGAAAGATTCTTCATCGAGTAGTAACAATAATCATGCTAAATCCAATGTTTTTGCCTCTAGTAGTTCTGTTGATTCCACTAATGACTCTCTTAGCCAAGTTACACTTGAGCAATAAAATAGCTTATTGAAGGGAATTATAGAGAAAGGTGTTTACAAGAGCCTTGCCGGAAGTAAGCAATTTGAGGAAATTGTACGCAAGCAAGGAAGACACCAGAAGAATCAAGGTGTTGGTTTTGAACGAAAGTTGAAAGCCAATGGAGTTGAGTGGGAAGATGATCAATACCCCAAGACGAAGTTTGTTCCTCAACAAGAGAAGTATGATCCTACTTCTTTCCAAGGAACACAAGCTCAAGATGATCTTCCACCACAAGACCACAAGCAAAAAGGCAAGGACAAGCTTCAAGAGGAGATTGATGCATTTGAAGAAGCTCCCAAGGCCTTGGTGAAGTGGGTTCCCAAGACAACATCATATACGACTACAACTCCACGGATTCCCATCAAGATGGTGTGGATCCCAAAGAAGAAGAACTAGAGAGTTCTTGAGGGTGACTCCGCCAACGTACTTCACTCATATTCTTTGGCGAGGACATGTGCAAAGAACTTCCACACCTTGCACGAGTTCAAGGAGTCACAAACCCTCTTGTTGGTAAGACAAGGGACAAGGTAACCTAATGCTTTCATGGACATCATCTATGTGTACATCACTCTATGTCTATGGATATCCTTGTTTGTTCCTTGTGGGACTAACCCGTGTAGGTATTGAAATTGCAACTCACTCCAATGGATTACTCCAAACGATCTACATCAACATTGAGCATCCACATCTTAGAAAATCCAAGGTTAATTCATCCCTCTTAGGGGGGATATCACATCTAGGGGGAGCTTTACTCTAATCAATTGAGCTAAAGCAACTCTAATGGTGTGAACACAACAATGCTTTATGTAAAAGTGGTAACCCCACTTGTGCTTAAACGATGAGTATGACCTATGATCAAATGTTCTCATTTGACTCCTTAGTCAATATACTCATATATAGATGACCTAGTCATCGCCAATTGCTTTGTAGATGCTAGAGTGTTTGTGCATGCTTTGTCACATATTTCATTTGCCATTTTATTGTGTGAGCATGTTGGTTGCATATTTCACTCATTTGAGGACATCCATTTGTTGTTTTGAATGTTTGCCTTTTTCTCTTTTGCCAAATGAATGGACAAGAATGCCTAAGAACTCCCTCTAGGTATATATATGCTTTTATCGTCTCAAATTCTATTCATGCTACATCACAAAGTTTGATCAAGTCAGATTCGAACCACTCTGTGTGAGGAGCACTCGGAGTCCCAGATTCGTCATAGACTTAAACTTCCAAAACCTCTTTGTGCATTTCGGTATGACTGAGTCATCCACTTCGGTCACACCGAGTTCACTAAGTTGATCTCGGTTTTCCATCTCGGTGCAACCGATTTGAACTTTTTGGTCACACCGAGTTACAGTAACCGATTGCGATTCTGCATCTCGGTGCCACCGAGTTGTTCCATTCGGTCACACCGACACGGTCGGGATATATAAACCCACAGGTGAGATTTTGGAAATTTCTTCAAACTCCTCAGCCGCACGTGTGTCCTGCTCTGCCTCCTCAGGTCTCCGGATTGTCTCCTTGCTGCAAGCGACCTCCTGCCGCTGGTTTCCATCACCGTCAACAGAAATCTGCTCCGCTGTTGCTGCCGTAGCAAACTCCCGCCGAACTAGCGTATGAGTTTGACTCTATGTGCTAATTCCTTAACTCTGATTCTTAGCACATTGCTTTGCCATGATCTTTACCATGTATGAAAACAATCTATCCAGAGAAAACATCCTTTAGGTTAGATTTGATTCGAAAATTTAGGGTTAGGTGTCCGCCGAACTCATCTTGGATCGACCGAGTTGTAGAAATCGGTCCCACCGATTTGGCTTAGGCCATTACACATGTGTTTTCGGTCTGACCGAAAATTGCAAATCGCAGCGACCGAGTTTGACTCTCTGTGAAACCCTAGCAATCTCGGTGCCACCGAACTGTTACTCGGTCTGACCGAATTCACTAGTTTAGGTTCCAAAATTGCTTCGGTATCACAGAGTTTAACAAATCGGTAGCTCCAAAATGCTTTCTCTGAAGAACTGAAACTAAGTTTTTAAGTCATATGTTTTGCAAAAACTCTGCACTTTGTGATGCTCATCTACTCTACCTCATCTACATCTATTCACTGCCTTTGTTGTTAGTGTGATTGCCAAGATGTCTGATCAAAGTGATAGCCAAAACAGATCTGAAGAGCAAGTGAAACTGAGTGAGGGCACTAGTCCCTCAAGCAGCTATGATGAAGGCAGCAGGAGCACTCCAAGTAACTTGCCCAAGGCAGCCACTAGAACAAGGAAGAAGAGAACCTCAGACTCTGAGGATGAGTACTATGTGGCTATTGAGGATGAGGCCACCTCAAGGAAGAAAGTCTTGAAGAAGGAGTATGGCACAACTGCTGCAACAAAGCCAGGCTTGAACAAGAAGGCACCTTCCAGAAGAATCCCAATGTCAAAGCCAAGGAAAGTTCCAACAAGGGAAACAACCATAGAATCAGATGATGGTGAAGAAGCATGAGATGATAAGAGAAAGAAGAGGGCAAGAACCACTACTATAAAAGTGATACGTCTCCAACGTATCTATAATTTTTGATTGTTCCATGCTATTATATTATCTGTTTTGGATGTTTATGGGCTTTATTAAACAATTTTATATTATTTTTGGGACTAACTTATTAACCCAAAGCCCAGTGCCAGTTCCTGTTTTTTCCCTTGTTATAGTGTTTCGAAGAAAAGGAATATCAAACGGAGTCCAAACAGAATGAAACCTTCGGGGAAGTTATTTTTGGAATAGAAGCAATCCAGAAGACTTGGAGTATAAGTAAGGGAAGCAACGAGGAAGGCACGAGGCAGGGGGCGCGCCCACCCCCCCTGGGCACGCCCTCCACCCTCATGGGCCCCTCGTGCCTCCACTTACCGACTTCTTTTGCCTATATATCTCCATATACCCTAAAACCATCGGGGAACAGAATAGATCGGGAGTTCCGCCGCCGCAAGCTTCTGTAGCCACCAGAAACCAATCGGGGCCCTTTTCCGGCACCCTTCCGCAGTGGGGGATCCCTCACCGGTGGCCATCTTCATCATCCCGGCACTCTCCATGACAAGGAGGGAGTAGTTCACCCTCGGGGCTGAGGGTATGTACCAGTAGCTATGTGTTTGATATCTCTCTCTCTCTCTGTCGTGTTGTTGAGGTGATACGATCTTGATGTATCGCGAGCTTTGCAACTATAGTTGGTTCTTATGATGTTTCTTCCCCTCTACTCTCTTGTAATGGATTGAGTTTTCCCTTTGAAGTTATCTTATCGGATTGAGTCTTTAAGGATTTGAGAACACTTGATGTGTGTCTTGCCGTGCTTATCTGTGGTGACAATGGGATATCACATGATCACTTGATGTATGTTTTGGTGATCAACTTGCTGGTTCCACCCATGAACCTATGCATAGGGGTTGGCACACGTTTTCTTCTTGACTCTCTAGTAGAAACTTTGGGGTACTCTTTGAAGTACTTTGTGTTGGATTGAATAGATGAATCTGAGATTGTGTGATGCATACCGTATAATCATGCCCACAGATACTTGAGGTGACATTGGAGTATCTAGGTGACATTAGGGTTTTGGTTGATTTGTGTCTTAAGGTGTTATTCTCGTACGAACTCTTGAATAGATCGATCCGAAAGAATAACTTTGAGGTGGTTTCGTACCCTACCAAAATCTCTTCGTTTGTTCTCCGCTATTAGTGGCTTCGGAGCGACTCTTTGTTGCATGTTGACGGATAGTTATGTGATCCAATTATGTAATTATTGTTGAGATAACTTGCACTAGTGAAAGTATGAACCCTAGGCCTTGTTTCCTAGCATTGCAATACCATTTGTGCTCACTTTTATCATTAGTTACCTTGCTGTTTTTATATTTTCAGATTACAAAAACCTATATCTACCATCCATATTGCAATTGTATCACCATCTCTTCGCTGAACTAGTGCACCTATACAATTTACCATTATATTGGGTGTGTTGGGGACACAAGAGACTCTTTGTTATTTGGTTGCAGGGTTGCTTGAGAGAGACCATCTGCATCCTACGCCTCCCACGGATTGATAAACCTTAGGTCATCCACTTGAGGGAAATTTGCTACTGTCCTACAAACCTCTGCACTTGGAGGCCCAACAATGTCTACAAGAAGAAGGTTGTGTAGTAGACATCAAAAAGTTCTTGGAAAATCAACTATGGTAAGAGATTCTGAAGAAGAGGAAGAAGAAGAGGATGTTGTACTAGCGCCCAAAACTCAGAAGCTTATGGGAGATGCTATTAAGTCAGGGGCTGCTCCATCTAAGCCCAAGTCTGCTCCCAAACCTCATGCTCAGAAACCCCCAAAGCCCAAGAGGAACACCAGGAGCATTCCTGCAGAAGAGAAGAACAAGGCCCAGTGCCTCAAGCTGAAGAAGAGGATGATGAGTCTCTTATTTTGGGAAAATTGAAATCCAAGATTCCAGAACACAATGATGCTCATCCAGTGACTGAGGACATGCACATCAGAAAAGATGCTGGACTGAGATTATGGAGAAAGTCCGATCCCTATGCTGTGAGGAGGAGGACGGCAGTTGACTACAGCTTTCATACAAAAGAACAACAAGACTTCTATGAGACTATTTTGCTTGACAAGAAACCAATTGTCTGTGACATGAGATGGGTTGATTGGGATTACATCAAGGAGAAAGAAGACCACTTCCAAAGAGTTTATGACAGCTTCAAAGCTTGTGGAGTAGATAAGTTTGTTGGGAAGAAGCTCACAAAGTGGAATGATGAGCTAATCATGCAGTTTTACTCCACTGCCCACTTCTATCCAGATGGGAAGATAGTATGGATGTCTGAAGGTACAAGGTACCAATCTACTGTTGAAGAATGGGCTGAATTGATCAATCTCCAGAAGAACATGAGGATGACTTGGACGTGTATGCAAAGAAGAAGAAAGATCATAACTCAATGGCAACACTACTAGGAAAAGGGCTATAGATAATATGAACACTAATGGCGCACCACATACAGGTGCGCCATTAGTATTACTAATGGCGCACCTAGTGTGTGGTGCGCCATTAGTAGTTTTGAAAAAAAATTAAAAAAAATTGTTACTAATGGCGCACCGTGGGATAGTGCGCCATTACTAGTTGAAATAGTAATGGCGCACCACACCCACCGTGCGCCATTAGTAGTTGAAATAGTAATGGCGCACCACACCCACCGTGCGCCATTAGTAGTTTTCAAAAAAAATTGTTAGTAATGGCGCACCACCGGACAGTGCGCCATTACTAGCTTTAACTAGTAATGGCGCACTGTCCACTGGTGCGCCATTACTAAGTTTTTTTCAAAAAAGATTCAATTTTTTTATTTTTTTAAAACTAGTAATGGTGCACCGTGGGTGTGGTGCGCCATTACTAGTTAAACTAGTAATGGCGCACCACTACCATGGTGCGCCATTACTAACAACCCAAAAATTCCACGAATGCACCCCCCATGGACCGCCTTTTCAGTTAAAAAAACAAAAGAAAATGATGGAAATGTCAAAAAAATAAAAGAAAATAACTTTCCCATGTGATATGTGGTCTACTTTTTGGGACAATTTACAAATATGAATTTCGACTTTATTTGCAAAATCTCTCTGGTATTTGTAAAAATGGGCATAACTTTTGCATACGACCTCGGATTAAAAAGGTTTTTATATGAAAAATCATCTACTCGAAAAGTTAAATTCGGATGTAACCGGGGGAACCCCGTTAAACATTTTCAAAATCCCCAAAACCCTAACAGAAAAAAGTTACGGGGCTTTTAAGATCTAGATGCAAAAAAATTCAAAAAATTTCAAACTTACTAGTGGCGCACTGTTTGCTAGGTGCGCCACTAGTAACAGAAAAAAAACTTTGTTTAAAAAATAATTTTTTTGGAATTTTTTTCTTCAAAATATGATACGTAATATGACCGGGAAGTTTGAAATATTTTTTCAAAATTTCATCATACTCATGAACATGAACAAAGTCCTAGACATCAACAAGGTTTAATAGGATTGATATGATAGATATATCAATAAGTGCGTGTGAAGTGAGGTGGTGCTGGGGTTGGATAGAACTACGAACTTAAGCATGCTTGGGGCTGGAGTAGTGTGAGGATGGGTGACCTTCCGGGAAGTTTGACCACAGAGTGCGATTTGACCTGAGATTAAGCCATATTGACTCGAGATTAAAAATAAATTAAAAAAATTCTGAATTTTCTTTTAAAAAAATTTGCTACTAATGGCGCACTCCTATGTGGTGCGCCATTAGTATACCAGATACTAATGGCGCACCGTGGGCTATACTAATGGCGCACCTGTGGTGCGCCATTAGTATACCAGATACTAATGGCGCACCACAGGTGCGCCATTAGTAAAAAGTACTAGTGGCATGGAACTAGTGGCGCACCAGTAGTGCGCCATTAGTAGGCAAAACTGGTGCGCCACTAGTAAGCCTTTTCCTAGTAGTGCAAACATGTACAAAGAGATCCCAGATAAAGCTTTGGAGACACACAAGCTTAGGTTTGTACATTAGTTGTTGTCTGGTTTGCCTATGGTCGGTGTCAAAACCGGCGGATCTCAGGTAGGGGGTCCCGAACTATGCGTCTAAGGTCCATGGTAACAGGAGATAGGGGACATGATGTTTACCTAGGTTCGGGCCCTCTATATGGAGGTAATACCCTACTTCCTGCTTGATTGATCTTGATGAATATGGTTATTACAAGAGTTGATCTACCACGAGATCGTAATGGCTAAAACCCTAAGAGCCTAGCATGTATGACTATGGTAATGTATCTCTCCTCTCCGGAATAAGTCCTCCGGTTTATATAGACACAGGGAGGATCTAGGGTTGCACAAGTTCGGTTACAAAGAAAGGAATCTATATATTTGGTCACCAAGCTTGCCATCCACGCCATGGAGAGTCGCATCCGGACACGGGTGCATGCTTCGGTCTTCGTATCTTCACAGCCAATCAGTCCGGCCCATAGTTAACAGGCCGGACGCCTGAGGACCCCTGAGTCTAGGATTCCCTCAGTAGCCCCCGAACCAGACTTCAATGACGAGGTGTCCGGCGTGAAGATTGTCTTCGGCATTGCAAGGCGGGTTCCTCCACTGATGAATTCCAAGTAGTATATTCGGCCTTCCATTTAATGTTGTACCCCTCGTCTTCGGTGTACCAACAACTTCGGCTTCCACATGTCGAGTGGATGTGAGAGGTCAGGATATTTTTGTACATAACATCCTGGCCACGCGAGGGACAGTGTCTATTTAACCAGATTGAATCCTAGACCTATTCGATCATCTCGCAGAGAAAATTATCAAAGGTTGCTAGGAAAGAACACTCCAACATGTCTAGTGTTCCCAGCCCCTCCTCCTGTCCCTGTGGCCCAGACAGAGGTGAGTGGGAGAAGTGCTCCGTATCCCATGGTCAGCTGGTGAAGCTGCAAACGCAGGGGTTCCTCCCCCCTGCGGATCTGGTCCATGTTCGAGCAGGGTTGGCCTCCTTCAACAGCAAAACCCAGGCGGAGGATTTCCCCAATCCATCCGGGGGGAGAACGAGTGTGTTTGGTCCCCTATCTGCTAAGGGGCGTGGGATTTCCAATTTATCCATTCCTCCGAGGGCTTCTGGAATATTATGGCATCCAGCTGCACAACTTTACTCCAGCCTCCATCTTGCACATTGCGGGTTATGTTGCTTTATGCGAACTGTTCCTGGGTTGTGAGGCCCACTTTGAATTGTGGAGACATTTATTCTGCCTTCTCCCGCGTAACCATAAGGGATCAATATTTGAAGTGGGCGGAGCCGAAATAAGGCACATTGCTGAGACCGGATACCTATCTGGCACGCCGAAGAAGGCGTCTGAAGAGTGGGCTTCCGAGTGGTTCTACATCGAGGACGTCACACTTCCAGACCCAGTCCGGATGGGTCTTCCTGAGTTCACAAGCGTTCCTTTGAAGAAACGCCACAATTGGGGCCCTCGGAGCCTCGAGGAGGAAGATAGCGCGGAGGTTCGCCAACTCTTGAGCAAGATAAAGATGCTCACCCAGTCCGGATATACGATAGTCGAAGTAATGGCGACCTCCGTAGTGCAGGGGGTCCAGCCACTCCAATACAGAGGACTTCCCATGTGGCACTATAATGGGGAAGACGATGCCTCCCGCTGCGGCAACAAGGGTCCAGACACCCCTGCCGCCCTGGCCCAAATATTGGTCGAGCTGTTAAAAGGGGAGGAAGAGGAGTTCCTATGCATCAAGCACAGGGAAGGATATTCTATGTATAGTCCTCCTAGCTGGGTAAGACCCCAACTCCTCTACTCTACTCATTTCACTCCCTGAGCTATGTTTAATGAACATTAACCCGCCCATTGATAACAACACTGGCGAAAGATTTCCGAGGGGCTTTACAGTCCCGCCCCACAGACTGAGGGCCACAATCGGGATGTTGAACCCGGATTCGAAGAGGATCCGGATATATTCGTGGTGCTCAAGCATGGGGTGTTTTACTAGGCGATCTATGACGGCACAGAAGTGGCCATCATCACGGATTACCCTGGTCTTCTCCCCGCTTCACACGTACGTAGTCAGGAGACATCTCCCCCGAAAGGATTCCCCCGTTCCGCCTCACCCACCGCATTGTCTCATGCTTCAAAGGGGAGGCGTTCGACGTGTCGTGCTACTCCAGGAGTGACTCCGAAGAGAGCGGCTCCCGCACCGGGCAAGCCTTCGAAGAGGAAGGCAAACGAAGACACGATCGGGCCCTTATCAAAGAGGCATGGGTTTGCAAATATGTTTTTAATAGTCGCATCCAACTGTGACTTTCATGTTCTTCCTGTATCAGGAAAAGAGTTCGCGGACTGTGTCCGGGGATCTGGCCAGTTATACTCCCAACAACCGGGATCCGGCCCCAGCCGAGGAGACAGGGGCCGATATGGGAGTTACACCAGACTGTTCTTTCGCTGAGGGCTCGGAAGATATGTCTGTCACTAACGCGGAAGTGGAGAGTGCCATGAATCATCAGCGCCAGAGGGCCATTTTACGAGACCCCCGCTTTTCGGAAGAGGCGTTTAATGCCTTCAGCTCGGCTGATGCATACATCCGAGCTGCTCGAGATGGGCTTAGCAGAGCCACAAAGCAGCATTTTAAAGATGTGCAGGTAAGTTTACTGTGTCTGAGTATGATGACCATATGCCAGTAGCCCCCGAGACTTAAAGTAGTTGGTACAACTGATTTGAGGATCGCTGCATAATCAGGTTCTTTCTGAGAAGAATGACTTGCTGGCCCAAGAGCTAGAAAAGTGCCGGACACAGTTAAATGCAGTTACCGCCGAACTGGAAAGAGCCAAGAAGGCATCTTCCGGTAATATTTCCCTCCATCGAGAAATAGTAATTGTATAGCGACTGTGTTAACACTGCGGCTTATCTCATAACAAGATCGTCAGATCAACTAAGGAAAAAGAGTCGAAAAGACTGCATGCCGCAGGCGAGCGGGTGCTAGCCCGAGTTAGACAGGAGAAAAACAAACTCCAAGATTCAAATACCCAGCTGGGCGAAGAACTGAAAGATGTGCGGGCCCAGTTGGCCGACTCCGTAAAGGATAACAAAAGGCTACGAGGCGACATATTCAGTACGTGGCCGAACTTACCTTGTGATAGTTCGGAGATTAAAGGTACTGATACAGTTATGTTTGTAGGTATGCTGACGGGCCGTCCTAAAGAGGAGATGTCCGGATTCTCGGGCGATCTGCTACAAGAGCTGTCGCGCATGCATGAGCAAGCTCGGCAGGTGATGCGAAGCGTTGCCAAGGCCTTGTGGCCATCTGCCTCTCCTCCAGGAAAGATGCAGGAGCTCCTAGAGCTATTCAAGGGAGCACGGAGGCGCTTTCGATTGTGGAAAATATCAGCCTACCGGGAAGGTGCGCAAGAGGCCTGGGCCATGGTGAAAACGCGGTACACCAAGCTTGATCCGAATCATATCGCTCGGGTCAGACCTCTAGGGTCAGATGGGAAAGAAGTTCCCGTTAGTTTAGTATATGACCAAGTAAAAGTAGCCACCAAGTATTCCCAGTAGGATTGTAAGTTAGATAGCCTGCTGGACGGCATAGAGGAGGAAGTGTTTGAGTCCTAAGTGACTATCTACTTTTCTTTGCATATGTAACTCTAGCTGAATTGTAAAATGATTGTCATGGCTAACCTTTTCACTTCGACCTCTGAACCCGAAGGTGCGGAGTATTTCCGAATACCAGAGCGGCCGAGTGGACTGGGTTTGCACGGAAACTAGGCATAGGGGTCATAGTTGCTTGAACAGACAAGTATTCGGCTAGTTATGTTATATTACATTAAGATTGTAAGAAACATCTTCTAGAGAGAATAGTTTTGTTAAGGGCTCCTTTCCCTGGGTGTGCATGCGTTAATGCGCATGTCCGAACTGTGATTCAAAAATCGCAGTATGTTTTTACTTCTGGGGGTTCACAATGTAGTAAATGCAAAAATCGTCTTTAGTCCACCGACCGAATATTCCCTTAAGAACGTTACCTTTCGGCTTCACCCAGTCTGAGGTACACATCCGGATGACCCGGCAGTAACAATCGCAGAGGTGCTCCCTTTATGCCCTAGCCGAACTAATGGGAACGTAGGGCATAAGCACATGAGCCAGGCAACCCAGCTTGGCCAAAACTTAAGTCATATCGATGCATATAATGGTGCAGAAAAGGTACATATGGTAAAAGCGCATATGTAATGAGCTTGATGCTCGGGGAATAATAATAGCAAGCTTCTGATCAAGAAGCCCCCAGGTATAATGAACGTACGTGTTTAAAGATGTGTGCGTCAGGCGTGCACGATCTAACCGCACAAAAGCTATAAGGCTGAAGAGAAAAAAAGGAAAAGAGAGAGAAAGAAGAAAAAAGGTATTATGGAAACAGCATGGAGAAGGAAATGGACAAAGAGTTCGGCGCTTAGGCATAGAATCTTCGGTGTCTGGCCGCGTTCCAGGGGTTCGGCTCGAGGCGATTGTCTGACGCATCACGCAGGTGGTACGCTCCTCTGGTGAGAACTTCGTCAATGATGAAGGGACCCTCCCATTTGGGCTTGAGTTTGTCCTTTTTCTTCTCTGACAAGCGTAGAACGAGTTCGCCAACATTATAAGTCTTGGCCTGTACTTCTCTGCTTTGATATCTGCGGTCCTGTTGTTGATAAAATGCGGAATGGGCTTTTGCAACGTCACACTCCTCCTCCAGGGCGTCTAGGTTGTCTTGCCGATCGAGCTCGACCTCTCTCTCTTCGTACATGCGCACCCAAGGTGAGTCATGTATAATGTCGCAGGGTAGCACAGCCTCTGCGCCGTACACCATGAAAAAAGGTGTGTATCCGGTAGTGCGATTGGGCATGGTCCGCAGCCCCCAGAGTACGGAGTCAAGGTCCTCAACCCAGTGTTTGTCTGATTCCTTCAAAGACCGCACCAGCCTGGGTTTGATGCCGCTCATAAAACGACCGTTGGCCCATTCGACTTGACTGTTTGTCTGTGGATGATAGACAAAGGCATAATTGAGCTTGATGCCCAGATTAGCGCACCAGGTTTTCACTTCGTCGGCTGTGAAGTTGGAGCCGTTATCAGTGATGATGCTGTGTAGAACACCATAACGGTGTATGACGCCGGATATGAAATCTATCACCAGCCCGGACTCGGCCGTTTTAACTAGTTTGGCCTCTATCCACTTAGTGAATTTATCCACCATGACCAGCAGATATTTTTTCTTATGGCTTCCTCCCTTAAGGGGTCCAACCATATCCAGTCCCCAGACCACAAAAGGCCAAGTGATGGGGGTTGTTTGTAGGGCAGTGGGGGGCATATGGCTTTGGTTGGCGAAGAGTTGGCATCCGACGCAACGTTGGACAAGGTCCTGAGCATCTGCTCGGGCCGTCGGCTAATAAAACCATGTACGGAAGGCCTTGCTAACAAGGGCCCGAGCTGCGGCATGGTGCCCGCTGAGACCAGCATGAATCTCAGCTAGGATCTACCGCCCCTCCTCCTTGGAGATACATCTTTGAAGGACTCCGATAGCGCTTTTTTTTGTAGAGCTCTCCATCATGAACCTTCTAGGCCTTCGAATGCCGGACAATGCGGCAGGCCTCATTTTGATCCTCAGGAAGTTCCTTCCTACTAAGGTAAGCCAAGAAGGGTTCAGTCCATGGGGCAATGACTGCCATAATGAGATGGGTCGACGGTGTTATTTCGGTGGCTGAGCCTCCGATGATATCGGTGTGTTCGGAATCTTGGGTTGTGTTCGGATCTGGACTAGTGTTGCCGCTTTCCCTGCCACACCACAGATGGCTTAAAAAGCCTTTCCAGAAAGATGTTAGGTGGGACGGGGTCGCGCTTGGCACCGATACGAGCAAGAATGTCCGCCGCTTGATTACTTTCTCGGGCCACGTGATGGAACTCGAGTCCCTCGAACCGGGCCGACATTTTTAGGACGAGATTACGATAAGCTACCATCTTTGGATCTTTGGCATCAAAGTCTCCATTTATTTGAGATATTGCAAGGTTTGAGTTCCCGCGCACTTCCAGGCGATGTATGCCCATGGAGACAGCCATTCGGAGACCATGCAATAAGGCCTCGTATTCAGCTGCGTTATTGGAGTCTGTATATAGTATTTGGAGTATGTACTAAATGACGTCTCCAGTGGGGGACGTTAAAACGATGCCCGCTCCTATCCCTGCCAGCATTTTGGAACCATCAAAATACATAACCCAATTGGAATATGTGCCGTACTCTTTAGGGGGTTCGGCCTCTGTCCATTCGGTGATGAAATCAGCCAGTACTTGGGATTTAATAGCTCGACGTGGTTTGTATGTAATATCAAATGGAAGGAGCTCAATGGCCCATTTGGCAATCCGGCCCGTGGCATCGCGGTTGTTTATTATGTCGTTGAGTGGTACTTAGGAAGCCACCGTGATCGAACACTCCTAGAAGTAGTGTCGTAGCTTTCGGGATGCCATGAAGACCGCGTATGCTATCTTTTGATAATGGGGGTATACTGGGATTTACATGGTGTAAGGACAGTGGATACGTAGTATACTGATACATCTCCAACGTATCTATAATTTTTTATTGCTCCATGCAATATTATCTACTGTTTTGGGGAATATTGGCCTTTATTTTCCACTTTTATATTAGTTTTGGGACTAACCTATTAACCGGAGGCCCAGCCCAGATTTGCTGCTTTTTTGCCTATTTCAGTATTTCGAAGAAAAGGAATATCAAACGGAGTCAAAACGGAACGAAATCAACTGGAGAAGTTATTTTTGGAAGGAAAGCTACCGGATGGACTTGGACCCCACGTCAAGGAAGGAACGAGGAAGCCACGAGGGTGGGGGCGCGTTCACCCCCCTATGGCGCGCCCCCTGCCTCATGGGGCCCTCGTGGCTCCCCTGACGTGCTTCTTCCGCCTATATAACTCCACGTACCCTAAAACTTCCAGAACAGAGATCAGATCGGGAGTTCCGCCGCCACAAAACCTCCAGAGCCACCAAAACCAATCGAGAACCTGTTCCGGAACCCTGCCGGAGGGGGAACCATCACCTGTGGCCATCTTCATCGTCCCGGCGCTCTCCATGACGAGGAGGGAGTAGTTCACCCTCGGGGATGAGGGTATGTACTAGTAGCTATGTGTTTGATCTCTCTCTCGTGTTCTTGATTTGGCACGATCTTGATGTATCGCGAGCTTTTCTATTATAGTTGGATCCTATGTTTCTTCTCCCCCTCTACTCTCTTGTAATGAATTGAGTTTTCCCCTTGAAGTAATCTTATCGGATTGAGTCTATAAAGATTTGAGAACACTTGACGTATGTCTTGCCGTGTTTATCTGTGGTGACAATGAGATATCACGTGCCACTTGATGTATGTTTTGGTGACCAACTTGCAGGTTTCTCCCATGAACCTATGCATAGGGGTTGGCACACATTTTCGTCGTGATTCTCTGGTAGAAACTTTGGGGCACTCTTTGAGGTTCTATGTGTTGGTTGAATAGATGAATCTGAGATTGTGTGATGCATATCGTATAATCATACCCACGGATACTTGAGGTGACAATGGAGTATCTAGGTGACATTAGTTTTGGTTGATTTGTGTCTTAGGTGTTATTCTAGTACGAACTCTAGGGCTGTTTGTGACACTTATAGGAATAGCCCAATGGATTGATTGGAAAGAATAACTTTGAGGTGGTTTCGTACCCTACCATAATCTCTTCGTTTGTTCTCCGCTATTAGTGACTTTGGAGTGACTCTTTGTTGCATGTTGAGGGATAGTTATATGATCCAATTATGTTATTATTGTTGATAGAACTTGCACTAGTGAAAGTATGAACCCTAGGCCTTGTTCCTAGCATTGCAATACCGTTTACGCTTACTTTTACCACTTGTTACCTTGCTGTTTTTATATTTTCAGATTACAAAAACCTATATCTACCATCCATATTGCACTTGTATCACCATCTCTTCGCCGTACTAGTGCACCTATACAATTTACCATTGTATTGGTTGTGTTGGGGACACAAGAGACTCTTTGTTATTTGGTTGCAGGGTTGCTTGAGAGAGACCATCTTCATCCTACGCCTCCCACGGATTGATAAACCTTAGGTCATCCACTTGAGGGAAATTTGCTACTGTCCTACAAATCTCTGCACTTGGAGGCCCAACAACGTCTACAAGAAGAAGGTTGTGTAGTAGACATCAAACTCTTTCTGGCGCCGTTGCCGGGGAGGTTAGTGCTTGGAGGTATATCTTTATATCTTGCAATCGAATCTTTTTGTTTCTTGTTTTAGCACTAGTTTAGTTTATAAAAGAAAACTACAAAAAATGGAATTGAGTTTGTCTCATACGGTTCACCTTTTTAATATCTTTCGTGAGTATGATGGAAAGGAAAATTGTGCCAAAGTGTTAGAAGAAGAATGCATTAAAATGTTTGGCACTAAATCTTTGAATGATGAGCATGATTGCAATGTTGTTAGTACGAATTCCTTGAATATCCATGATGCTAATGATATGCAAAGCCACAAGCTTGGGGATGCTATGTTTGATGAAGATGATATTTTTTGTCCCCCAAGCTTTGATGAGCAAATTTACTATGATGAAAGCATGCCTCCTATCTATGATGATTATTGTGATGACACCTATGCAATAAAGAATAATGATAACCATGAAACATGTCATCTTGATCTTAATTTTCAATCACATGATAGTTATTTTGTTGATTTAGCTCCCACTACTATTCATGAGAAGAATTTTGCTTATGTGGAGAGTAATAGAATTTCTATGCTAGTAGATCATGAAAAGAATGCTTTAGGTGCTGGTTATATTGTTGAATTCATTCATGATGCTACTGAAAATTATTATGAGGGAGGAATATATGCTTGTAGGAATTGCAATAATATCAAGTTTCCTCTCTATGTGCTTAAAGTTTCGAAGTTATGCTTGTTTTGCCTTCCTATGCTAGTTGATCATTGTTCCCATAAGTTGTTTTCTCACAAAATCCCTATGCATAGGAAGTGGGTTAGACTTAGATGTGCTAGTCATATTCTTCATGATGCTCTCTTTATGTTTCTTCTTATGTCTTATGTGAGCATCATTGAAATCCTCATGCCTAGCTAGGGGCGTTAAACGTTACCGCTTGTTGGGAGGCAACCCAATTTTATTTTAGTTTCTTTATTTTTGATTCTGTTTAGTAATAAATAATCCATATAGCCTCTGTTTAGATGTGGATTTATGTTTTAATTAGTGTTTGTGCCAAGTAGAACCTTTGGGAAGACTTGGGTGAAGTCTTTATGATCATGCTGCAAAAAACAGAAACTTTAGCACTCACGAGATTAGCTAAAACGTTTTACTGGAGAGTGCTATTTAGTCGATTCTTTTTGAAGATGATTACTAGACAAATTAATCAGGTCCACCAATTTATTTTAGAATTTTTGGAGTTCCAGAAGTTTGCGTTAGTTACAGATTACTACAGACTATTCTGTTTCTGACAGATTCTGTTTTTCGTGTGTTGTTTGCTTATTTTAATAAATCTATGGCTAGTAAAATAGTTTATAAACCATAGAGAAGTTGGAAAACAGTAGATTTAACACCAATAAAAATAAAGAATGAGTTCATTACAGTACCTTGAAGTGGTGTTTTGTTTTCTTTCGCTAACGGAGCTTACGAGTTTTCTGTTAAGTTTTGTGTTGTGAAGTTTTCAAGTTTTGGGTAAGGATTCGATGGACTATGGAATAAGGAGTGGCAAGAGCCTAAGCTTGGGGATTACCAAGGCACCCCAAGGTAATATTCAAGGACAACCAAGCAACTAAGCTTGGGGATGCCCCAGAAGGCATCCCCTCTTTCGTCTACGTTCATCGGTAACTTTACTTGGAGCTATATTTTTATTCACCACATGATATGTGTTTTGTTTGGAGCGTCATTTTATTTTCTTTAGCTTTGCTTGCTGTTTGAATAAAGTATCAAGATCTGAAATTCTTAAATGTTAGAGAGTCTTCACATAGTTGCATAATTATCCAACTACTCATTGATCTTCACTTATATCTTTCAGAGTAGTTTGTCATTTGCTCTAGTGCTTCACTTATATCTTTTAGAGCACGTTGGTGGTTTTATTTTGAAGAAATAGATGAACACTCATGCTTCACTTATATTATTTTGAGAGTCTTAAATAGCATGGTAATTTGCTTAAATAATCCTAATATGCTAAGCATACAAGATTTGTAAGAATTCTTATGAGTGTGTTGAATACTAAGAAAAGTTTGATGCTTGATAATTGTTTTGAGATATGGAGGTAATAATATCAAAGTCGTGCTAGTTGAGTAGTTGTGAATTTGAGAAATGCCTGTGTTGAAGTTTGTGATTCCCGTAGCATGCACGTATGGTGAACCGTTATGTGATGAAGTCGGAGCATAATTTATTTATTGATTGTCTTCCTTATGAGTGGTGGTCGGGGACGAGCGATGGTATTTTCCTACCAATCTATCCCCCTAGGAGCCTGCGCGTAATACTTTGCTTTGATAACTTGTAGATTTTTTACAATAAGTATATGAGTTCTTTATGATTAATGTTGAGTCATGGATTATACACACTCCTCATCCTTCCACCATTACTAGCCTCTCTAATACCGCGCACTTTTCGCCGGTATCATACACCACCATTTACTTTCCTCAAAACAGCCACCATACCTACCTATTATGGCATTTCCATAGCCATTCCGAGATACATTGCCATGCAACTTACCACCGTTCTGTTTATTATGACATGCTCCATCATTGTCATATTGCTTTGCATGATCATGTAGTTGACATTGTATTTGTGGCACAGCCACCGTTCATAATTCTTTCATACATGTCACTCTTGATTCATTGCGTATCCCGGTACACCGCCGGAGGCATTCATATTGAGTTATATTTTGTTCTAAGTATCGAGTTGTAATTGTTGAGTTGTAAGAAAATAAAAGTGTGATGATCATCATTTTTAGAGCATTGTCCCAGTGAGGAAAGGATGATGGAGACTATGATTCCCCCACAAGTCGGGATGAGACTCCGGACGAAAAATAAAATAAAATAAAAAAGGAGGCCATACAAAAAGAGAAAAGGCCCAAATAAAAAAAATAAAAAAATTAGAGAAAAAGAGAGAAGGGACAATGCTACTATCCTTTCACCACACTTGTGCTTCAAAGTAGCACCATGATCTTCATGATAGTGAGTCTCTCATTTTGTCACCTTCATATACTAGTGGGAATCTTTCATTATAGAACTTGGCTTGTATATTCCAATGATGGGCTTCCTCAAAATGCCCTAGGTCTTCATGAGCAAGGGAGTTGGATGCACACCCACCTAGTTTCTTTTGTTGAGCTTTCATATGCTTATAGCTCTAGTGCATCCGTTGCATGGCAATCCCTACTCACTCACATTGATATCTATTGATGGGCATCTCCATAGCCCGTTGATACGCCTAGTTGATGTGAGACTATCTTCCCTCTTTTTGTCTTCTCCACAACCACCATTCTATTCCACATATAATGTTATATCCATGGTTCACGCTCATGTATTGCATGAAGATTGAAAAAGTTTTGAGAATGTCAAAAGTAAGAAACAATTGCTTGGCTTGTCATCGGGGTTGTGCATGATTTAAATACTTTGTGTGGTGAAGATAGAGCATAGCCAGACTATATGATTTTGTAGGGACAACTTTCTTTGGCCATGTTATTTTGAGAAGACATAATTGCTTTGTTAGTATGCTTGAAGTATTATTATTTTTCTGTCAATATGAACTTTTGTCTTGAATCTTACGGATCTGAATATTCATACCACAAGTAAGAAGAATTACATTGAAATTATGCCAAGTAGCATTCCATATCAAAAAATATCTTTTTTATCATTTACCTACTCGAGGACGAGCAGGAATTAAGCTTGGGGATGCTTGATACGTCTCCAACGTATCTATAATTTTTGATTGCTCCATGCTATATTATCTACTGTTTTTGGCAATATTGGGCTTTATTTTCCACTTTTATATTACTTTTGGGACTAACCTATTAACAAGAGGCCCAGCCCAGATCTGCTGTTTTTTGACTATTTCAGTATTTC
Source organism: Aegilops longissima (assembly GCA_021605205.1). NCBI lineage: Eukaryota > Viridiplantae > Streptophyta > Magnoliopsida > Poales > Poaceae > Aegilops > Aegilops longissima. The sequence goes on along the minus strand of CM038679.1, from coordinate 544,448,253 downwards.
GAAGAAAAGGAATATCAAACGGAGTCAAAACGGAACGAAATCAACTAGAGAAGTTATTTTTGGAAGGAAAGCTACCGGATGGACTTGGACCCCACGTCAAGGAAGGAACGAGGAAGCCACGAGAGTGGGGGGCGTGCCCACCCCCCTAGGGCGCGCCCCTGCCTCGTGGGCCCCTCGTGGCTCCCCTGACGTGCTTCTTCCGCCTATATAACTCCACGTACCCTAAAACTTCCAGAACAGAGATCATATAGGGAGTTCCGCTGCCGCAAAACCTCCAGAGCCACCAAAAACCAATCGGGACCCTGTTCCGGCACCCTTCCGGAGGGGGGAACCCTCACCTGTGGCCATCTTCATCATCCCGGCGCTCTCCATGACGAGGAGGGAGTAGTTCACCCTCAGGGCTGAGGGTATGTACCAGTAGCTATGTGTTTGATATCTCTCTCTCTCTCTCGTGTTCTTGATTTGGCAAGATCTTGATGTATCGCGAGCTTTGCTATTATAGTTGGATCCTATGTTTCTTCTCCCCCTCTACTCTCTTGTAATGAATTGAGTTTTCCCCTTGAAGTAATCTTATCAGATTGAGTCTTTAAAGATTTGAGAACACTTGATGTATGTCTTGCCCTGTTTATCTATGGTGACAATGGGATATCACGTGCCACTTGATGTATGTTTTGGTGACCAACTTGCGAGTTCCGCCCATGAACCTATGCATAGGGGTTGGCACACGTTTTCGTCGTGATTCTCCGGTAGAAACTTTGGGCCACTCTTTGAGGTTCTATGTGTTGGTTGAATAGATGAATCTGAGATTGTGTGATGCATATCGTATAATCATACCCACGGATACTTGAGGTGACAATGGAGTATCTAGGTGACATTAGGGTTTTGGTTGATTTGTGTCTTAAGGTGTTATTCTAGTACGAACTCTAGGGCTGTTTGTGACACTTATAGGAATAGCCCAATTGATTGACTGGAAAGAATAACTTTGAGGTGGTTTCGTACCCTACCATAGTCTCTTCGTTTGTTCGCCGCTATTAGTGAATTTGGAGTGACTCTTTGTTGCATGTTGAGGGATAGTTATATGATCCAATTATGTTATTATTGTTGAGAGAACTTGCACTAGTGAAAGTATGAACCCTAGGCCTTGTTTCCTAGCATTGCAATATCGTTTATGCTCACTTTTACCACTTGTTACCTTACTGTTTTTATATTTTCAGATTACAAAAACCTATATCTACCATCCATATTGCACTTGTATCACCATCTCTTCGCCGAACTAGTGCCCCTATACAATTTACCATTGTATTGGGTGTGTTGGGGACACAAGAGACTCTTTGTTATTTGGTTTCAGGGTTGCTTGAGAGAGACCATCTTCATCCTACGCCTCCCACGGATTGATAAACCTTAGGTCATCCACTTGAGGGAAATTTGCTATTGTCCTACAAACCTCTGCACTTGGAGGCCCAACAACGTCTACAAGAAAGAGGTTGTGTAGTAGACATCATATACTGGCTTCTGGAGCGGGAATTTGTGTCCGTCCTGTTCTCATGCAATGACGAGCACAGCGCTCCCCACCTGATGTGTTGCCGATATGTATAGCAAAATGGGTTCGCCGACGTTCGGCGCGGCCAGGATTGGGTTGCTCCCTAGAAGGATTTTTATTCTTCCAATTCGGCTGTTGCCTTGTCCGTCCACTCTAAGTGATCGGTTCGCCGTAGAAAGGCGATAGAGTGGCAGTGCCTTTTCTCCCAATATGGAGATAAAGCGGCTTAGAGCTGCCACGCAACCCACGAGTTTTTGGACTTGTTTAAGGTCTGTTGGCGTAGCTAATTGTGGTAGAGCTCGGATTTTGGCTGGATTTGCTTCAATTCCTCTATTGAAAATGATGAAGCCCACCAGCTTTCCTGCGGGGATGCCAAAAACACACTTTTTCGGATTGAGCTTAATGTCATATGCGTGGAGGTTGTCAAATGTGAGACGTAGGTCGCCTATTACTGTTTCGACGTGCCTTGTCTTGATTACGACGTTGTCCACATAGGCTTCAACTGTCTTTCCGATCTGTTTCTCCAGGCATGTTTTGATCATGCGTTGGTAGGTGGCGCCGGCGTTCTTGAGCCCGAAGGGCATGGTGTTGAAGTAGAATGGCCCATATGGGGTGATGAATGATGTTGCAGCTTGATCGGACTCCTTCATTTTGATTTGATGGTATCCAGAATATGCGTCGAGGAAGCACAGTGAGTCCGTCCTGCGGTAGCATCAATGATTTGATCAATGCGGGGGAGGGGGAAGGGATCCTTAGGGCAAGCCTTATTGAGGTCTTTAAAATTGACGCACAGGCGCCAGGATTTATCCTTCTTTGGTACCATCACGAGGTTTGCCAGCCAGTCCGGATGTTTTATTTCTCAAATGAATCCGGCCTCGATTAGCTTGGCTAGCTCCTCTCCCATGGCTTGGCGTTTGGGTTCGGAAAAGAGCCGTAGTGTTTGTTTGACCGGTTTATATCCCTTTAATATGTTGAGGCTATGTTCGGCCAGCTTGCGCGGGATTCCTGGCATGTCAGAAGAGTGCCAGGCGAATATATCCCAGTTTTCGCAAAGAAAATCCCGTAGCGCGGTGTCGACCTTTGGGTCTAGTTGTGCCCCAATAGATGTTGCCTTCTTGGGGTCCGTTGGATGGACCTCGAATTTGACTATTTCTTCCGCTGGCTTGAAGGAGGTGGATTTGGGGCGTTTGTCTAAGATCACATTGTCCCTGTCCACTGTGGAGCGCAGTGCGGTTAATTCTTCGGCCGCGAGGGCTTCAGATAATGCCTCAAGGGCCAGGGATGCGGTTTTATTTTCGGCATGGAGTGCTATGTCCAGATCACTAGCGAGAGTGATTATGCCGTTGGTCCCGAGCATCTTAAACTTCATGTACCCGTAATGAGGTACAGCTTGGAAGCGTGTAAATGCCTCTCGCCCCAAGAGGGTGTGATATCCGTTGTTGAAAGGGGCCACTTGGAAGGTTATTTCTTCGGACCGATAATTCTCCGGCGTGCCGAATACCACATCGAGTGTTATTTTTCCCGCACACTGCACCTCCCGACTGGGAATGATTCCTCGAAAGGTCGTGCTCCTTTGCTCGATGCGGCTCCTGTCTATTTCCATTTTGTGAAGTGTATCTTCATAGATAAGGTTTAGTCCCTGATACGTCTCCAATGTATCTATAATTTTTTATTGCTCCATGCTATATTATCTTCTGATTTGGACATTATTGGGCTTTATTATCCACTTTTATATTATTTTTGGGACTAACCTACTAACCGGAGGCCTAGCCCAGAATTGTTGTTTTTTGCCTATTGCGGAGTTTCGCAGAAAAAGAATATCAAACGGAGTCCAAACGGAATGAAACCTTCGGGAACGTGATTTTCAGAATGAACATGATCCAGAGGACTTGGACCATACGTCAAGAAATCAAGCAGGAAGCCACGAGGTAGGGGGGAGCGCCTACCCCCCTGGGCGCGCTCTCCACCCTCGTTGGGCCCCATGTTGCTCCACCGACGTACTCCTTCCTCCTATATATACCTAGGTACCCCCAAACAATCAGATATGGAGCCAAAAACCTAATTCCACCGCCGCAACCTTCTGTACCTATGAGATCCCTTCTTGGGGCCTGTTCCGGAGCTCCGCCGGAAGGGGCATCTTGGGGCCTGTTGAGATTGCTATTGTTCCTTTCCGCCTCCTTGCATATGCTAGTTTTTGCTTGCTATGATAATTTGTTTTTCTATAAGATGGCTATGCATAGGAAGTACGTTAGACTTAGATGTGTTTTTCACGTGTTTTATGATGCTCTCTTTGTGCTTCAATTCTTGTCTTTCATGTGAGCATCATTAAAATTATCAATGCCTAGCTAAAAGGCTTTAAAGGAAAGCGCTTGTTGGGAGACAACCCAATATTTTTTCTTGCTGTTATTCAATAAATAATCCTTCTACCTTCTGTTTAGATGTGGTTTTATGTTTTAATTAGTGTTTGTGCCAAGTTAAACCTATAGGATCTTCTTGGATGATAGTTATTTGATCTTGCTGTAATTTCCAGAAACTTTCTGTTCACGAAAACAATTGTTAAAATCACCAGAACGTGATAAAATAGTGATTCCAATTGCTGCTGATCAATAAACAAATTTCCTAGGTCGTCCTATTTTGGCTGAAATTTTTGAGTTCCAGAAGTTTGCGTTAGTTACAGATTACTACATACTGTTCTGTTTTTGACAGATTCTGTTTTTCGTGTGTTGTTTGCTTATTTTGATGAATCTATGGCTAGTAAAATAGTTTATAATCCATAGAGAAGTTGGAATACAGTAGGTTTAACACCAATATAAATAAAGAATAAGTTAATTACAGTATCTTGAAGTGGTCTTTTGTTTTCTTTCGCTAATGGAGCTTACGAGATTTCTGTTGAGTTTTGTGTTGTGAAGTTTTCATGTTTTGGGTGAAATCTTTTGATGGATTATGGAACAAGGAGTGGCAAGAGCCTAAGCTTGGGGATGCCCATGGCACCCCCAAGATAATCCAAGGACACCAAAAAGTCAAAGCTTGGCGATGCCCTGGAAGGCATCCCCTCTTTCGTCCACTTCCATCGGTAACTTTACTTGGAGCTATATTTTTATTCTCTACATGATATCTGTTTTGCTTGGAGCCTCTTGTATTATTTGCGTCTTTGCTTGTTAGTTTACCACAATCATCCTTGCTGTACACACCTTTTGAGAGAGCCATACATGAATTGGAATTTGATAGAATACTCTATGTGCTTCACTTATATCTTTTGAGCTTTATAGTTTTACTCTATGTGCCTCACTTATATCTTTTGAGCTTTATAGTTTTGCTCTATGTGCTTCACTTATATCTTTGAGCTTTATAGTTTTGCTCTAGTGCTTCACTTATATATTTTAGAGCACGGTGGTGGATTTGTTTTATAGAAATCTTTGATCTCTCATGCTTCACTTAGATTATTTTGAGAGCCTTAAATAGCATGGTAATTTTCTTAATAATAAAAATATGCTTGGTATTCAAGATTTGTAAAACTTTCTTTTGAGTGCGATGAATACTAAGAAAAGTTTGATGCTTGATAATTGTTTTGAGATATGGAGGTAGTAATATTAGAGTCATGCTAGTTGAGTAGTTGTGAATTTGAGAAATACTTGTGTTAAAGTTTGTGATTCCCGTAGCATGCACGTATGGTGAACCGTTATGTGATGCAGTCGGAGCATGATTTATTTATTGATTGTCTTCCTTATGAGTGGCGGTCGGGGACGAGCGATGGTCTTTTCCTACAATTCTATCCCCCTAGGAGCATGCGCGTAATACTTTGCTTTGATAACTTGTAGATTTTTGCAATAAGTATATGAGTTCTTTATGACTAATGTTGAGTCCATGGATTATACGCACTTTTCTCACCCTTCCACCATTGCTAGCCTCTCTAATACCGCACACTTTTCGCCGGTATCATACACCCACCATAAACCTTCCTCAAAACAGCCACTATACCTACCTATGATGGCATTTCCATAGCCATTCCGAGGTATATTGCCATGCAACTTTCCACCGTTCCGTTTATTATGACACGCTCATTCATTGTCATATTGCTTAGCATGATAATTTAGTTGACATTGTATTTGTGGCAAAGCCACCATTCATAATTCTTTCATACATGTCACTTATGAATCATTGCATATCCCGGTACACCGCCGGAGGCATTCACATAGAGTCATATTTTGTTCTAAGTATCGAGTTGTAATTCTTGAGTTGTAAGAAAAATAAAAGTGTGATGATCATCATTTTTAGAGCATTGTCCCAAGTGAGGAAAGGATGATGGAGACTATGATTCCCCAATAAGTCGGGATGAGACTCCGGACAAAAAATTAAAAAAAAGAGAAAAGAAAAGAGGCCATAAAAAAGGAAAAGGCCCAAATAAAAAATGAGAGAATAAGAGAGACGGGACAATTTTACTATCCTTTTACCACACTTGTGCTTCAAAGTAGCACCATGATCTTCATAATAGAGAGTCTCTCGTTTTGTCACTTTCATATACTAGTGGGAATTTTTCATTATAGAACTTGGCTTGTATATTCCAATGATGGGCTTCCTCAAATTGCCAAAAGTGTTCATGAGCAAGCGAGTTGGATGCACACCCACTTAGTTCCTTTTGTTGAGCTTTCATATACTTATAGCTCTAGTGCATCCATTGCATGGCAATCCCTACTCACTCACATTGATATCTATTGATGGGCATCTCCATAGCCCGTTGATACGCCTAGTTGATGTGGGACTATCTTCCCTCTTTTTGTCTTCTCCACAACCACCATTCTATTCCACATATAATGCTATATCCATGGCTCACGCTCATGTATTGCGTGAAGATTGAAAAAGTTTTGAGAATGTCAAAAGTATGAAACAATTGCTTGGCTTGTCATCGGGGTTGTGCATGATTTAAATACTTTGTGTGGTGACGATAGAGCATAGCCAGACTATATGATTTTGTAGGGATAACTTTCTTTGGCCATGTTATTTTGAGAAGACATAATTGCTTTGTTAGTATGCTTGAAGTATTATTATTTTTATGTCAATATTAAACCTTTGTGTTGAATCTGCTGAATCTGAATATTCATACCACAATTAAAGAAGAGTTACATTGAAATTATGCCAAGTAGCACTCCGCATGGAAAATTCTCTTTTTATCATTTACCTACTCGAGGACGAGCAGGAATTAAGCTTGGGGATGCCTGATACGTCTCCAACGTATCTATAATTTTTGATTGCTCCATGCTATATTATCTATTGTTTTGGACCATACTGGGCTTTATTTTCCACTTTTATATTACTTTTGGGACTAACCTATTAACCGGAGGCCCAGCCCAGAATAGTTGTTTTTTGCCTATTTCAGTGTTTCGAAGAAACGGAATATCAAACGGAGTCCAAACGGAATGAAATCTTCGGGAACGTGATTTTCTCATCAGATAAGATCCAGGAGACTTAGACCCTCGGTCAAGAAAGGAGGGAGGCGGCCACGAGGGTGGAGGGCGCGCCCCCTGCCTCATGGGCCCCCCCGAAGCTCCACCGACGTACTCCTTCCTCCTATATATACCTACGTACCCCCAACAGATCAGATATGGAACCAAAAACCTAATTCCACCGCCGCAACTTTCTCTATCCACGAGATCCCATCTTGGGGTCTGTTCCGAGTTCACGGAAGGGGAATCCACCACGGAGGGCTTCTACATCATCATCATAGCCTCTCCGATGAAGTGTGAGTAGTTTACTTCAGACCTTCGTGTCCATAGTTAGTAGCTAGATGGCTTCTTCTCTCTTTTTGGATCTCAATACAATGTTCTCCCCCTCTCTCATGGAGATCTATTCGATGTAATCTTCTTTTTGCGGTTTGTTTCTTGAGACTGATGAATTGTGGGTTTATGATCAAGATTATCTATGAGCAATATTTGAATCTTCTCTGAATTCTTTTATGTATGATTGGTTATCTTTGCAAGTCTCTTTGAATTATCCGTTTGGTTTGGCCAACTAGATTGGTAGTTCTTGCAATGGGAGAAGTGCTTAGCTTTGGGTTCAATCTTGCGGTGTCCTTTCCCAGTGACAGTAGGGGCAGCAAGGCATGCATTGTATTGTTGCCATCGAGGATAACAAGATGGGGTTTTATCATATTGCATGAATTTATCCTCTACATCATGTCATCTTGCTTAAGCGTTACTCTGTTTTCATTAACTTAATACTCTAGATGCATGCTGGATAGCGGTCGATGAGTGGAGTAATAGTAGTAGATGCAGGGAGGAGTCGGTCTACTTGTCTCGGACGTGATGCCTATATACATGATCATACCTAGATACTCTCATAACTATGCTCAATTCTGTCAATTGCTCAACAGTAATTCGTTCACCCACCGTAAAATACCTATGCTCTTGAGAGAAGCCACTAGTGAAATCTATGGCCCCCGGGTCTATTCTCATCATATTAATCTTCCTACGCTTTATTATTGCTTTGCTTTTTTACTTTGCATCTTTATACCAAAAATATTATCTATCCTCTCTCAGATCTCACTCTCGTAAGTGACCATGAAGGGATTGACAACCCCTATTCGCATTGGTTGCGAGGAGTTATTTGCTTTGTGTAGGAACGAGGGACTTGCGTGTGGCCTCCTACTGGATTGATACCTTGGTTCTCAAAAACTGAGGGAAATACTTACGCTACTCTGCTGCATCATCCTCTCCTCTTCGTGGAAAAGCAACGCAAGCTCAAGACGTAGCAAGATCCCACATATTTGGATAATATTCAATCTTATGAAATTTTTGATAAAAGTGGGCTTGGAGAAATCATGACTTTAGTTAATGATAATCCCACTATTTTGGAAGAGTGTCAACTTCACATGCATGTGGATCGTGTTGAGAATATGATATGTGATAGCTATATTGTTGAATTTTCTTATGATCCTACATGTAATTATTATGATAGAGGAAAATATGGTTATAGAAATTTTCATGTTACTAAATTACCTCTCGTTATGTTGAGATTGCTATTGTTCCTTTCCGCTTCCTTGCATATGCTAGTTTTTGCTTGCTACGATAATTTGTTTGCCTATAATATGCCTATGCTTAGGAAGTATGTTATACTTAAGTGTGTTTGTCACATGTTTTACGATGCTCTCTTTATGCTTCAATTCTTGTCTTTCACGTGAGCATCATTGAAATCTTAATGCCTAGCTAAAAGGGCTTTAAACAAAAGCGCTTGTTGGGAGACAACCCAATATTTTTCCTTGCTTCTTAGTAATAAATATTTGTTCTAGCCTCTGGTTAGATGTGTTTTTATGTTTTAATTAGTGTTTGTGCCAAGTTAAACCTATAGGATCTTCTTGGATGATAGTTATTTGATCTTGCAGAAAATTCCAGAAACTTTCTGTTGACGAAAATAATTGTTAAAAATCACCAGAACGTGATAAAATATTTATTCCAATTGCTGCTGATCAATAAACAAATTGTATAGGTCTTCCTATTTTGGCTGATTTTTTGGAGTTCTAGAAGTTTGCATTAGTTACAGATTACTACAGACTGTTCTGTTTTTGACAGATTCTATTTTTCGTGGGTTGTTTGCTTATTTTGATGAATCTATGGCTAGTAAACTAGTTTATAAACCATAGAGAAGGTTGAATACAGTAGTTTTAACACCAATATAAACAGTACCTTGAAGGGGTCTTTTGTTTTCTTTCGCTAACGGAGCTCACGAGATTTTCTGCTGAGTTTTGTGTTGTGAAGTTTTCAAGTTTTGGGTGAAAGATTTGATGGATTATGGAACAAGGAGTGGTAATAGCCTAAGCTTGGGGATGCCCATGGCACCCCCCAAGATAATCTAAGTACACCAAAAAGCCAAAGCTTGGGGGTGCCCCGGAAGGCATCCCCTCTTTCGTCTACTTCCATCGGTAACTTTACTTGGAGCTATATTTTTATTCACCACATGATATGTGTTTTGCTTGGAGCGTCTTGTATGATTTGAGTCTTTTCTTTTTAGTTTACCACAATCATCCTTGCTGTACACACCTTTTGAGAGAGACACACGTGATTCGGAAATTATTAGAATACTCTTTGTGCTTCACTTATATCTTTTGAGTTATATAGTTTTTGCTCTAGTACTTCACTTATATCTTTTAGAGCACGGTGGTGGATTTGTTTTATAGAAACTATTGATCTCTGATGCTTCACTTAGATTATTTTGAGAGTCTTAAATAGCATGGTAATTTGTTTAAAAAATCCTAATATGCTAGGTATTCAAGAATAGTAAAAACTTTCTTATGAGTGTGTTGAATACTAAGAGAAGTTTGATGCTTGATGATTGTTTTGAGATATGGAGGTGATAATATCAAAGTCGTGCTAGTTGAGTAGTTGTGAATTTGATAAATGCTTGTGTTGAAGTTTGCAAGTGCCGTAGCATGCACGTATGGTTAATGTTATGTAACAAATTTGAAACATGAGGTGTTGTTTGATTGTCCTCCTTATGAGTGGCGGTCGGGGACGAGCGATGGTCTTTTCCTACCAATCTAACCCCCTAGGAGCATGCGCGTAGTGCTCGGTTTTTGATGACTTGTAGATTTTTGCAATAAGTATGTGAGTTCTTTATGACTAACGTTGAGTCCATGGATTATACGCACTCTCACCTTTCCACCATTGCTAGCCTCTTCGGTACCGTGGATTGCCCTTTCTCGCATTGAGAGTTGGTGCAAACTTCACCGGTGCATCCAAACCCCGTGATATGATAGACTCTTTCACACATAAACCTCCTTATATCTTCCTCAAAACAGCCACCATACCTACCTATTATGGCATTTCCATAGCCATTCCGAGATATATTGCCATGCAACTTTCCACCATCCAGTTTATCATGACACGTTCATCATTGTCATTTGCATGATCATGTAGTTAACATAGTATTTGTGGCAAAGCCACCATTCATAATTCTTTCATACATGTCACTCTTGGTTCATTGCATATCCTGGTACATCGCCGGAGGCATTCATATAGAGTCATACTTTGTTCTAGTATCGAGTTGTAACCATTGAGTTGTAAATAAATAGAAGTCTGATGATCATCATTTTCCAGAGCATTGTCCCAAGTGAGGAATAAAAAAAGAGAGAAAGGCCATAAAAAAAGAGAAGGCCGAAAAAAATGAGAGAAAAAGAGAGAAGGGACAATGTTACTATCCTTTTACCACACTTGTGCTTCAAAGTAGCACCATAATCTTCATAATAGAGAGTCTCTCATTTTGTCACTTTCATATACTAGTGGTAATTTTTCATTATAGAACTTGGCTTGTATATTCCAACGATGCGCTTCCTTAAATTCCCTAGGTCTTCGTGAGCAAGCAAGTTGGATGCACACCCACTTAGTTTCTTTTTTTGAGCTTTCATACATTTATAGCTCTAGTGCATCCGTTGCATGGAAATCCCTACTCCTTGCATTAACATCAATCGATGGGCATCTCCATAGCTCATTTATTAGCCTCGTTGATGTGAGACGTTCTCATTTTTTGTCTTCTCCACATAACCCCCATCATCATATTCTATTCCGCCCATAGTGCTATATCCATGGCTCACGCTCATGTATTGCGTGAAGGTTGAAAAAGTTTGAGATTACTAAAGTATGAAACAATTACTTGGCTTTTCATCGGGGTTGTGCATGATGAGAGAATTCTTGTGTGACGAAAATGGAGCATGACTAAACTATATGATTTTGTATGGATGAACTTGCTTTGGCCATGTTATTTTGAGAGGACATAATTGCTTAGTTAGTATGCTTGAAGTATTATTATTTTTATGTCAATATGAACTTTTATCTTGAATCTTTCGGATCTGAATATTCATACCACAATTAAGAAGAATTACATTGAAATTATGCCAAGTGGCATTCCGCATCAAAAATTCTGTTTTTTATTATTTACCTACTCGAGGAAGAGCAGGAATTAAGCTTCGGGATGCTTGATACGTCTCCAACGTATCTATATTTTTTGATTGCTCCATGCTATATTATCTTCTGTTTTGGACATTATTGGGATTTATTATCCACTTTTATATTATTTTTGGGACTAACCTACTAACCGGAGGCCCAACCCAGAATTGCTGTTTTTTTGCCTATTTCAAAGTTTTGCAGAAAAAGAATATAGAACGGAGTCCAAACGGAATGAAACATTCGGGAACGTGATTTTCGGAACGAACATGATCCAGAAGACTTGGACCCTACGTCAAGAAATCAAGCAGGAAGCCACGAGATAGGGGGGTGCACCTACCCCCCTGGGCGCGCCCTCCACCCTCGTGGGCCCAACGTTGCTCCACCGACGTACTCCTTCCTCCTATATATACCTACGTACCCCCAAACGATCAGATACGGAGCCAAAAACATAATTCCACCGCTGCAACCTTCTCTACCCACGAGATCCCATCTTGGGGCCTGTTCCGGAGCTCCGCCGGAAGGGGCATCGATCATGGAGGGCTTCTACATCAACACCATAGCCTCTCCGATGAAGTGTGAGTAGTTTACTTCAGACCTTCGGGTCCATAGTTATTAGCTAGATGGCTTCCTCTCTCTTTTTGGATCTCAATACAATGTTCTTCCCCTCTCTCGTGGAGATCTATTCGATGTAATCTTCTTTTGTGGTGTGTTTGTTGAGACCGATGAATTGTGGGTTTATGACCAAGTTTATCTGTGAACAATATTTGAATCTTCTGAATTCTTTTATGTATGATTGGTTATCTTTGCAAGTCTCTTCGAATTATCAGTTTGGTTTGGCCTACTAGATTGATCTTTCTTGCAATGGGAGAAGTGCTTAGCTTTGGGTTCAATCTTGCGGTGTCCTTTCCCAGTGACAATAGGGGCAGCAAGGCACGAATAGTATTGTTGCCATTGAGGATAACAAGATGGGGTTTATAGCATATTGCATGAGTTTATCCCTCTACATCATGTCATCTTGCTTAAAGCGTTACTCTATTCTTATGAACTTAATACTCTAGATGCATGCTGGATAGCGGTCGATGTGTGGAGTAATAGTAGTAGATGCAGGCAGGAGTCGGTCTACTTGTCTCGGACGTGATGCCTATATACATGATCATACCTAGATATTCTCATAACTATGCTCAATTCTGTCAATTGCTCAACAGTAATTTGTTCACCCACCGTAAAATACTTATGCTCTTGAGAGAAGCCACTAGTGAAACCTATGGCCCCCGGGTTTATTTTCCATCATATTAATCTCCCGACAACAAGCTATTTCTGGCGCCGTTTTTATTTTACTTTCTTTACTTTGCATCTTTATCATAAAAATACCAAAAATATTATCTTATCATATCTATCAGATCTCACTCTAGAATCGACCGTGTAGGGATTGAGAACCCCTTATCGCGTTGGTTGCGAGGATTTATTTGTTTGTGTAGGTGCGAGGGACTCGTGCGTGGCCTCCTACTCGATTGATACCTTGGTTCTCAAAAACTGAGGGAAATACTTACGCTACTCTGCTGCATCACTCTGTAACGCCCTCGATGCGGCTATATCTCCCACGTGTCGAAGCACGACTTAGAGGCATAACCGCATTGAAAGCAATGTCGCAAGTGAGGTAATCTTCACATAACCCATGTAATACATAAGGGAAAGAGATACATAGTTGGCTTACAATCGCCACTTAACACAATACATGAGTAAAGCATTACATCATACAGATACAGTCAAGGTCCGACTACGGAACCAAAATAAAAGAAGACTACCCCAAATGCTACACAGATCCCCGATCGTCCCAACTGGGCTCCACTACTGATCAACTGAAACGAAAGAACACAAAGAACAAGATCTTCATCGAGCTCCTCCTTGAGCTCGGATGCGTCACCTGCACGGTTTCGTCGGCACCTGCAAACTAGTTTTGGAAGTATCTGTGAGTCACGGGGACTCAGCAATCTCACACCCGCGAGATCAAGACTATTTAAGCTTAAAGGTAGGACAGGGTAGTGAGGTGGAGCTGCAGCAAGCGTCTAGCATATATGGTGGCTAACATACGCAAATGAGAGCGAGAAGAGAAGGCAAAAGCACGGTCGAACAACTATGATCAAGAAGTGATCCTGAAACTACTTACGCCAAACATAACTCCAACACCGTGTTCACTTCCGGACTCCGCGAGAAGAGACCATCACGTTACACACGCGTTGATGTATTTTAATTAAGGTCAACTTCGGTTTTCTACAACCGGACATTAACAAATTCCCATCTGCCTCATAACCGCGGGCACGGCTTTGAAAGATAATACCTGCAGGGTGTCCCAACTTAGCCCATTATAAGCTCTCACGGTCAACGAAGGATATTCCTTCTACCGAAGACCCGATCAGTCTCGGAATCACGGACTACAAGACATTTCGACAATGGTAAAACAAGACCAGCAAGACCACCCGCTGTGCCGACAAATCCCGATAGGAGCTGCACATATGTCGTTCTCAGGGCACACCGGATAAGCTAAGCGTCACAGAGACCGACGTAATCCAAGTTGCCAAGGAATGGTCCCATACGGTGCTCTAGTTTGGACCAACACTCGAGGAGCACCGCCCGCTGGGGTAAAATAAAGATGACCCTTGAGTCTGCAGAACCCAAGGGAAAAAGGCTTAGGTGGCAAATGGTAAAACCAAGGTTGGGCCTTGCTGGAGGAGTCTTATTCAAAGCGAACTGTCAAGGGGGTCCCATAAATCACCCAACCGTGTAAGGAACGCAAAATCTGGGAACATAACACCGGTATGACGGAAACTAGGGCGGCAAGAGTGGAACAAAACACCAGGCATAAGGCCGAGCCTTCCACCCTTTACCAAGTATATAGATGCATTAATTAAATAAGATATATTGTGATATCCCAACAAGTAAACATGTTCCAACAAGGAACAACATCTTCATGTTCCAACAAGGAACAAACTTCATCTTCACCTGCAACTAACAACGCTATAAGAGGGGCTGAGCAAAGCGGTAACATAGCCAAACAACGGTTTGCTAGGAAAGGATGGTTAGGGGCTTGACATGGAAATATAGGAGGCACGATATAGCAAGTGATAGGCATCGTAGCATAGGCATAGCAAAAGAGCGAGCATCTAGAAAGCAAAGATAGAAGTGATTTCGAGGGTATGGTCATCTTGCCTGAAATCCCGCAAGGAAGAAGAACGAGTCCATGAAGAAGACAAACGGACAAAGTCGAACGAATCCTCACAACTCCGGAACGGAACCGAAGCTAACGAGAGAAGCAAACCGGAAAGAAGCAAACAACATGGTAAACAACCATCACATAAACATGGCATGATGCGCAAACAAGTATGATGCATGTCCGGTTTAATGATTCATGGCATGGCAATATGCACAAACAAAACTACAAGTTAAATGGAGCCCAATATGCAACGAGTTGCATATTGACGAAACACCACATCAATTATTTAGTTCACTCCCGATTAGGTACTCAACAATATTAAATGTTGTTAAACATGGCAAGAGGTGAAGCATAATTAAACTACCTATTTAGGCAAGTTTAAATGAGGCCAGAAACAACAAACGATAATTCCGGAAAATCCTCATGACATTTAGCAATTTAATGCAACAACAATTATAAACATTTAAATGTTGTTATCATGATGCGGATGACATGTGCAAGTTTTAAGCAATTTTTATGAAAATGTTGACATGAGCATGTTATGAAGCATTTTTCACCGTGGCGGAACGAAAGGGGTGCCACGGCAACGAATTCAAAAATGATGCCACGGCAACATTCCGGTTCCGATAGCTCATGGAGATACCGGTGCAAAAGAAGTGGGCGTGAGCGTGTCATGCAAGGATGGTGGGGTGCTCCCGGATTCCGGGTTCCCACGGGACGGTGGCATGGCAACGAGGAGGAACAAGCGAGCGACAATTTCGGACACGGTGCAAACGGGCATCTCATACAACATACAAGCATTCGTTCACGGGCGGTCGTCTCGGGGTTATACCTTCGAAGCGTGCATTTTCGGAGCGGGTCGAGTTCGTCGAGGGAAGTAGATGGAAGTAGACGTTCTCGGGTCGTAGTGGAAGTAGTGGTACACGTGGTAGTGGAAGTAGTGGTTCACGTTTCGTAGATGTTCAGGGTCATGGCGAGGGACTTGACGTCCACGGGTCTTCGAGGGTC
Source organism: Aegilops longissima (assembly GCA_021605205.1). Classification (NCBI taxonomy): domain Eukaryota; kingdom Viridiplantae; phylum Streptophyta; class Magnoliopsida; order Poales; family Poaceae; genus Aegilops; species Aegilops longissima. The sequence goes on along the minus strand of CM038679.1, from coordinate 544,432,562 downwards.
AACGGTAGTGGTACACGGTCATCGTGGTACTTGGCGAATCTGCGTAGTCATACACGTTCAAGAAGAAACTTATGCGGCGTCGTGGAACTTGGCGCATCCAAAGGGTACTTGATGGATCCGAGGTCTCCGGCCTTGGCCATGGTACAGCGGCTCCATGAACACAACAGGGCAGAGGAGAAACCCATCGAGGAAGGAGAGGGCGCGCTGGACGAGGCAGAGGAGGGGCACGGCCGCAGGCGACGGAGGGCCGCCGGAGTTGGCCGTCCCGGTGGTGTTGCGGAGGCCGGGCGCGGGGCCGGCTGGGGCGTGGCCGCGGGGCTCGCTGGTCGGCGCGAGGGGGTGGAGGCACGAGGCGATGGCGCGGTGGAGAGGCGACGGGGCTCCGGACTGGTTCTCTTCTCTGGCGAGGGCGGAGCGCGAGGAACTCCTCTCCCTGGAGTGATGCGGGTGTGCGTGAGGAAGGAGAGGGAGGCGAGTGAACGAGGGAAGGGAGAGGGGATCGAGCGATGGGCTCTCCCTGTCGATGCGGTGTGTGGCGGCGGGCAGGGACCGAGAGGGAGAGAGATGGATCGAGGGGAGGCTGGGCTAGGGGCCTAGGGTTTAGGCGCTGCTGGGCCTTGGGCCGGCTTAGATGTTCGGGCCTAAGAGGCCTGGCTGGGCTCTCTCTCTCTCACTAAAGAATAATAAAACAGAAAAGAGAAAAGAAAGAAAAGAAAGAGAGGTTAGGGGAAAGATTTGCGCGTGGGGATAATTTTCCCGGACTCACAAAAATATGCTTGTTCCGAGAAAATAGAAAAACCAGGATTGAAAGATGAAAATTCAAACTCATTTGAATTTAAATTCAAATGATTTGAATGGAAGTGAGGGTTTGGGAAGGTCCAAAAATGTTCGGATTTTTGGTGGAGCTCCAGAAAATGGCAAAAGAATTATTGGCAAGGTTAGAGAGCCAAAACTTGAAGAAGAAAAGGTCAAGGGATTTAATATGCAAGTGGGTTCATGGGTGATTCCAAAACAATGGAATATTTTATGATAGCTCCATAAATATTAGGAGGATATGTTATAAAGATAAGTCACCCTTCCCTCGATTTAAATGGACCGAAGATCCATACGATTTATTTGGAAGAGTTTTAAAAATTAAATGACATGATGGCATGATGACATGATGCAAAGCAAAAAATAAAAGAGCAAGCACAAAAGAAACACACGGCGAAACCCGGAATATATGGAAGGCAACTGAAGCTCCGGTCTTGGGGCGTTACACACTCTTTCTTCTTCAAGGGAAAACCAACGCAGTGCTCAAGAGGTAGCAGCCATCCTTCCAGAACGGTTCCGCGCCCCGTACTGGATTTGTATTTCTTTACTATTGAACCGGGCATGTTATAAGGGTGTGCCCTTTTCTCCTGAATGAGGGGTTGAGTGGGGACCGATTGCTCCCAACGGGCTGCCAGAGTTTTCCATGCGCTTTCCATTGTGATGTACTCCTGTACGATAGTTGCCAAGTCCGCGAAGTGTAGTATGCGATGGCGGTTGATGGCGTTGAGGATTCGTTCGTCCATGAAATTGTTGCGGAACCTGAGATCACTTCCTCGTCGCGACAATCATTAATCTTGTCTTTGACAAGAAGGAATCTTGCCCAGAAGTGGTGGACCATTTCCTGAGACTGCTGTTGTATGCTCATGAGAGCTCTTATATTTGGGTGGGTGGGTGGATTTAAATCTGAACCCTCACCCAATTCTTGATCCGGAGTCTGAATGTCTTCCGAACTTAATAGATCGGGCTCCGGGATATCCACCGATTTCTTAGGCCCGTCGTCTCATTCTATGTTCGGAGGGAAGGATGCATCTCCACGCAGGTGGGTGTCCCGCTCTTCGAAACTGGAGATTTGGACATAGTCCATCTTTAGTATGGGGGAAGAGTTGTTGGCTCGCTCCTCGACTACCGCTATCTGGTGGGTGATCGGTGGATATTTGATTTCTCTCTGATCGGGTTTAACCCCAATTCGATCGTAGTCTGTAGTGACCCCCAGGGCGGCGATGCGATCTAGGAGCTCGTTTAAAGATGAAAGCTCCATCGGATCCATCTTCTTGGAGCGTTCGGAGTCGATACGAAGGGGATTTTCGATGACTCGGGAGGTCATCATCGGCTCCACGACCGAACGGGCGGTCATGGTAAAGCCGCCCAGCCGGAGGGTTTGGCCTGGGGCCAGTGCTCCTCCGGCGGTGATATTGTCCTTGAGAACAAGGCGAGCCATCGATCCTGTCGTCGACGTCACAGTGGAACTCTCAATGAAAGCACCAATGTCGGTGTCAAAACCGGCAGATCTCGGGTAGGGGGTCCCGAAATATGCGTCTAAGGTCGATGGTAATAGGAGACAGGGGACACGATGTTTACCCAGGTTCGGGCCCTCTCTATGGAGGTAATACCCTACTTCCTGCTTGATTGATCTTGATGAATATGAGTATTACAAGAGTTGATCTACCACGAGATCGTAATGGCTAAAACCGTAAGAGCCTAGCCTGTATGACTATGGTAATGTATCTCCCCTCTCCGGACTAAGTCCTCCGGTTTACATAGACACCGGGAGTATCTAGGGTTACACAAGGTCGGTTACAAAGAAAGGAATCTACATATTTGTTTGCCAAGCTTTCCTTCCACGCCAAGGAGAGTCCCATCCGGACATAGGTGCAGTCTTCGGTCTTCGTATCTTCACAGCCCATCAGTCCGGCCCATAGTTAATAGGCAGGACGCCCGAGGACCCCTGAGTCTAGGATTCTGTCAGGACCCCGATTCCAAGTCACATCGATCTAGCCGGTAACACCTCATATCACTTTGCGGCCTCACGCACGGTATTCCCACGGGTGTCGCCTTACCATGGCCCGGACCGCTTTTCATCTTTTGGTGACGATATGATAGTGTCGCTAGCATCCATATGACAGAGAACCCGGGCCGACATGGCTAGTCGTGAACCCAAAGCGGCACTAACCCATGGGGACAGGCATACATGAATCACATCGAGCATGTCGGTCATCAACGTATGAATCCGGGCTGTAGCACTGGGCTAACAGGACTCCGGTAACCCGGGCTGTAGCAGGCTAGGCAGGACTCCGGATGTCACTAGACTACATTTCCCCGTATGAGAGGCTGCCAAGGATAAACAACTAGATTGTCGGATCCCACACATACCAAGCATTTCAAACATACACACAATATGCTCGACATGTGTAAATACAACAAGGCATCACAACATAACTCTACGACACAAGTATTTATTCATTAGGCTCCGAGGAGCGAGATATTACAAACATGGGTCTCATGACCCAACACTCAGAGCATACAAGTCAAGGCACATGCGGAAGCTTAACATGTCTGAGTACAGACATCTACAAATGAAAAAGGCTGAGAAGCCTGACTATCTACCAGATCCTGCCGAGGGTACAAGATCGTAGCTGAGGTAACAAGCTAAACGTCGAAGTCCACGCGGAACTACTAGCGAGACTGAAGTCTCTCTGCAAAAACATAAAATAGGCAAACGTGAGTACAAATGTACTCAGCAAGACTTACATCAGAACTAACTACATATGCATCAGCTTTGACTCGGTGGCTATCCTGATCTACGACTGCAAGTAACTCTTTTGAGGTGGCGCACACGAGTCCACATATTCACCATATCAATACACCACTATGGATCCGCTCCCGTCTACCTACGAGAACGCCATCCATAGCACTCACGCTTATCTTGCGAGTTTTAGAGTATCCACTTTCACTTGTCTGTGAACTATGCAAGGGTCCAAGTTTCCATATCCGAGGAATCCGCTATTCAATAGATAATGATAACCCTGCAGGGTGTACTTCTTCACACACGCCTCGCCACTTATCGCCTCAGACACGTTATGTACCTCGCCAACCTTCAAGCGGAAGCTGGGCGAGGGAGTCGGCCACGACCGACTAACCACACAAGTCTCTCGTCCAGGTTTATCCCTATTCGGGTTCCATCCGCAAGGAGATCCGCCGGGTGTCGCCACGGCCCCAAACGATGTGAGCAGGGTTCCCAAGCCCACCAACCGGTGCCACTTGGTACACCGTACATCAGTGTTTAGTCTGTCCTAAGCCCACCTGCACGGGTGCCACTTGGTAGACTACTAACACTACCTACAAACACCAGAAACTAGTTGCAACTCCTGGACAGAGATCGAGTTGATTAATAAGGCGAGAGGGGCCGAGTTACCGGAACCCAATGTGTGGTAGTAACTGTTCATGGATCACAAACACAGAACTCAGTTCCTGAGGACGGCTGCAATGAGACAACCCACCTTGTACTCCTACATGGCCTCTCACCGCTACCTTTACCAAATCGTGTTCACACACTTAGCTCTCAACAGTAGGACATGTTCACCACATTCCAATTCATTACCGATGAATCAGACCCGACTCAACTCTAAGCAATACCAGGCATGACAAACAAGCATGATTGAGTAGGCACATCAGGGCTCAAACAAGTCCTACTCATGCTAGTGGGTTTCATCTATTTACTGTGGCAATGACAGGTCATGCAGAGGATAAAGGGGTTCAACTACCGCAGAAAGTAACAGATGAATCGTTGTTTTCCTAATGCAGTAAAAGAGAGCAGGAGCGAGAGAGTGGGATTGTATCGGAATGAACAAAGGGGTTTTGCTTGCCTGGCACTCCTGAAGATATTATAGCTCTTCATCGGTGTCATCGCACTCATCGTCGGAACCACGTCTATCGAGAGGGGGCAAACACCGAAAACTGAGAAAGAACACAATCAATGCAATGCAACATTATGATGCATGAATGTGACATGGCAATATGCTTTTGATTGTCCTAATGCAACTAGCAACAAGTTAAATGAAGTTGGTTTGAACCCTAGGTTCAAATTCAAACTCCATATGTGAGAGTTAAAATGCCATTTAATTGAATTGTCCTAAACATTAGTCACAAGTTGTTCGAACATGCATGAAAATGGTACAGATGGATAGATTGGATTTTTCTGATCGTTTTTCATATATAATTTATCTTATTTGGAGTTACGGTTGAAATCCTGTGATTTTTCAAAGTTTGCAACATTTTCTGAATTTTCCAAATCATTTTTGAATTAGAAAAATTCCAGAAAATGCTTACTGCATCAGCATGACATCAGACAGACGTCAGCAGGTCAGCTGACCGGTCCAGGTCAAACCTGACGTGTGGGGGCCACACGTCAGTGGCACAGAGCTGGCTAGTGTCACAGACAGGTGGGCCTAGTCAACAGCCACGTCAGCGCGGTCAACTCTGGCGCATGGGTCCACTGGTTTTGCTAATTAGCCTAATTATTTTGGTTAACCAGTAAACTAATAAACTGGGACCCTCTGTCAGTGACTAGTGTTAACTAATACGGTTAATTAGTCCCTAATCTAATGTCAGCCACGTCGGCGGTTAGCCGCCGGTGACACATAGACGCGGCGGCGTCGCTCGTCCCGGCGACTCCGGCGACGAGAGGAGGCGGGGTTGTACTCTAAGGCTACAGCGCGACGAGGCGCATCGGGTGGTGGCTGCGGGGCTGCCGGAGATGGCATGAGGCGACGGCGGCGTCAACCGAAGCGGCACCGGGGCTCGGGCAAAGGGGGAAATGGAGCTACAGGGCACGACAGGGCGAACCCTGGGTGCTGCAGGTTCGCAGGAGCGCGGCGAGCGGAAGAGCTCAGGAGCATGGAGCTCGTCGGCCATGGCGGCGGCGAGCTTCGGCGGAGGTGGGGAACGGAGTTAAAGCAAAAACGCGAGCAGGAGAGGAGGGGGAGTCGGTCCGTGAGCTCACGTCGGTTGCAGAACGCGTCTCAGTGGGCTCGGGGGAGGTCGGACGGCGTCGGGGCATTGTCGGCGATCTCGGAGGCCGGAGTTGAAGATGACGGTGGTGGCGGCATTCCCGGGCAACTGGCGTTGCGTGACTCGGTGGAGAGTACGAGGACGTCGTCGCGGATCTCAGGGGCACGTCTAGGGGTGTAGGGGAGGCCGGTGGCTATGCGAACGGTGGACGGGGGCGACGGGGCCGCTCGGGTGCGTGCGAGTGAGAGAGTAGAGGAGGGGAGAGGCCACGGGTGAGGGAGAGAGAGGTCAGGGGGGTGCGTGGCTACGTTGGAGGCGTCCAGGTGTCGGCGGCAAGCAGGAGCTGGCGAGGCGCGTGCGCGCGCGCCGCGGCCACATGCCCTCCTGCCCACTGGCAGGGGGTGGAAGACGATAGGGAGGTGGAGCTGGGCTGGGCTGGCTTTGCCCGGCTGGGCTGCTGCAGTGGTGGGCCGGTGGGCTTATCCGGTAAGTTCCTTTATTTTTTTAATTATTTCATGTTATCTATTATTATGCAGCTTTGTGGCTTTAATTAAAATACTTAGACACTTCCAAAAATCATGTAACTAATCATGGCTACTGTTTAGAATATATCCAACAATAAACATTTTAGTTTATGATTATTTGAACATTTGTAATATTTTATAGTATTTAAATGCCCAAGTGCAAGTAGAGTATGATTTAGTTCAGTGACCCTATGATGTCCTAGAAAAGTGTGCACCATTTTTGCGAGAGGTCCTGGACCAAGGCAAAGATGATGAACATTTTAGAAGGCATTATGGGTTCAGTGAAGATGATTTTTATTAGACCCTAGTTGAGTTTCATTTGCTGCTAGGGTTATCAGCCCCCATTTCAAGTTCATTTGAAACTTAAACATGATGCATGGCTACTATGTAGAGTCAGGCAAGGGCTAAGCTAGGGCTGTGACAGATTCCCTCACCTACCATCAACACCATCCTAAGGCACGCTTTGCTACCCAAGTCAGGAGATCACAAGATGATTAGAGGACATTCTATCAACCTGTTGCAGATCTTTGATGTCCCTCAAAAGTTTAAGGTCATGAGCCTGATTGTAGAGACAATCAAGAGGACAACTGCTGACCAAAGAGAAGTTGTGGGTATGCTCCACATATTCAAGAGCTCATCAATGCTAAGATGGGCACAGGAACATACTTGTTGGACAAGGAGCATCTACCTCTATATCCCGAATTTGAAGACAACAAGGTTGTGCTGAAGGAGGATGAACCATCGTTAGCTCAAGCACAAGAGAAGAGAGCTAAAGCTAAAGGAGAGAAAGCTGCCAAGATGCCAAGTGTTGAGGAAGCATCTCAAGTTTTCCTGAAGAGCAAGCAAGATCAGCTTGCATATCTAATCCAATCTACTTTGAGAATTGAGAAGGGCTTGGCCACCCTGACTCAAAACCAGGAGAGCTTGGAGAGGATCATAGAGACAAAATTTTATGATCTTGATCTAAAGGTTACTGAGATACAAACATCAGTTGAGTAGCTCCAGGAGGAAGCAGAAGAGAGGAAAGGGAAGGCAACAACTGATGCTTTTCAATGAGTGCCTAGAGGTCAGAGGTCTGCTGGGGTGCCAATACCAGATACTAGAGCTACAGCGTCAGCACCAACAGCTACAGCTTTAGTGCCACCTCCAGCAGCCACTCCACCAGCTCCAACTACATCAACAGATGCCTTCATCCTTGGAGTTCTCTCTACACCACCTCGCGGAGACCAAGCCCGAGAGACGCATAGCACTATGCATTTTCGAACTTTTTGGTAACTTGTTGCCAAATGGGGATAAGTGTATAGATCACATGCTTCGAGAGAGAGTGTTTTGCTTCTTTGTCTCTCTTGCTTTTGGTTGAACTTTTTGTGTGCTTGGTTGATACTCTATGTCTGTGTGAGATACTTGCTTGGTCATGTGATTGATCATATGCTACTTTAATGCTAGCTTGGATGATATTATCTCTTACATGTCTTATATGATCATGCACTTTGCTTGGTGATGAGTGCATGCTTTTAATTTTCATCATTTTGAGCGCTCCACCAAGATATATATGACATGGAAGAGTGACCCATGATCCTAATCGATTGTGCATTTGCATTCAAAAGCAAATCTTAAATAGTGCACAAATTTAGGGGGAGCTCTTACTTATCACATACTTCTCAAAGCGACGATGTATTTCAATTTTATTATCATTTGTCGAAGCTTTGATCTAGATGTTGTCATCAATTACCGAAAAGTGGGAGATTGAAAGTGCAGCTATCCCTGGGTGGTTTTGGTAATTATTACCAACATATAGCTCATTGAGCTAATGCTACTTCAAGATAAATATTTCAGGAATGCTCAATGATTTGCATGGCATGGATTAGGAATGTGGACCCCTCAAAATGCTAAGGACAAAAGATTGGCTCAAGCTCCAAAGCTCAAGACTCTACACTTTACTTTTAGTGATCCAAGCACATTGAGTCAATAGGAAAAGCCAATACTATTAAAAGGGGATGAGGTGTTGCTTGACGGGTTACTTGCTCAAAGTGCTTAGTGATATGCTCCAACAACCCTCAACCACTTTCTCATATCCACATATGTCCCAAACCAAAAGTCAAACTCGGCCCCACCGAAACTTTCTATCCGGCGCCACCAAGTTCAGTTGACATAGCCACTGCCACAAAACCCTAGTCACTTCGGTCTTACCGATAGGGATCTTGGTCTCACCAATATGGGATTGCAAACTCTCTGTTTCCCTTTGTAACGTTTTGGTCCAACCGAGATGAGCGATCGGTCCCATCGAGTTCGCAATGCAAACTCTTTGTTTCCCTTTCGTAACATTTCGGTCTCACCGAGATGAGCGAATTGGTCCCACCGAGTTTGCCTGGCCAACTCTCTGGTTAGCTTATGACCAAAATCGGTCCCACCGAGTTTGTGTAATCAGTCTCACCGAGATTACGTTATGCCCTAATCGTAATGAAATCGGTTCCACCGAGTTGACATGACGGTCCCACCGAAAAGTCTAACATTCACATTTTGAACCAAATTGGTCTGACCGAGTTTCATTATTCGGTCCCACCGAGTTTGGTGATTTGTGTGTAATGGTTAGATTTTATGTGGAAGCTATATATACCCCTCCACCCACTCTTCACTCGTGGAGAGAGCCATCAGAACATGCCTACACTTTCATCATACATTTTCTGAGAGAGAACCACCTACTCATGTGTTGAGGTCAAGATATTCCATTCCAACAATATGAATCTTGATCTCTAGCCTTCTCCAAGTTGCTTTCCACTCAAATCATCTTTCCACCAAATCCAAATCTGTGAGAGAGAGTTGAGTGTTGGGGAGACTATCATTTGAAGCGCAAGAGCAAGGAGTTCATCATCAACATACCATCTATTACCTTTTGGAGAGTGGTGTCTCCTAGATTGGTTAGGTGTCACTTGGGATCCTCCGTCAAGATTGTGGAGTTGAACCAAGGAGTTTGTATGGGCAAGGAGATCGCCTACTTCGTGAAGATCTACCCTACTGAGGCAAGTCCTTCATGGGCGATGGCCATGGTGGGATAGACAAGGTTGCTTCTTCGTGGACCCTTCGTAGACTCGCGCAACCTTTACCCTTCGTGGGTTGAAGTCTCCATGAACATGGATGTATGATAGCACCACCTATCGGAACCATGCCAAAAATCTCCGTGTCTACATTGCGTTTGCTCCCTCCAAACTCCTCCTTTTACCTTCATCTGCAATGTTTTATATTCCGCTGCTATACTCTTAGACTTGCATGTGTAGGTTGGTTGCTTGACTAGTTCTAAGTTGCTAAAATCAGCCAAGACTTAAAATTGGGAAAAGGCTAGATTTTTATTTGGTCAAGTAGTCTAATCACCCCCCCTCTAGACATACTTTTGATCCTACAGGGAGCCTCGTGGAGCCCAATGTACTGTGCGGATGTGTGCGTGACAGGTGCACCGGCGTGGCACACAGTTAGTTTGGGTGAACCATGTCTGTTGTCTCACCCGACTTGTCTAATGTGCACAAATTTGGCGAAAAATGACGCGGGAGAGGGTCAGAACATGAACACACTTGCATGTGGACAAAATTTATGTATCAAAAGGGTGGTTTGATTTTGAAATACCAAATGCAACTTCGATGTGGCACCTCTCTCGCAAAGCGCACGGTATTGCTTGCCCCCACTCCCCACCCCCTCGTGTCGGCACGAAGGGAATCTTAAGCTATGAATGCATGCCCCCTCCCCCCCAACCGAGGTTCACGTAGCAAAGTGAAAAGTAGCTAGCAGCCCCCCTCCTCCCTCCTGTCGGCACGAAGGGAATCCTAAGCTATGAATGCATGCCCCCCTCCCCAACCGAGGTTCATTCACCTAGCAAAGTGTGAAGTAGCTAGCACACCCCTCCCTCGTGTCGGCACAAAGGGAATCCTAAGCTATGAATGCATGCCCCCCCCCCAACCAAGGTTCACCCTAGCAAAGTGTGAAGTAGCTAGCAGCCCCCTCCCTCGTGTCGGCACGAAGGGAATCCTAAGCTATGAATGCATGCCCCACCAACCGAGGTTCACCCTAGCAAAGTGCGAAGTAGCTAGCAGCCCCCTCCCTCGTGTCAGCACGAAGGGAATCCTAAGCTATGAATGCATGCCCCCCAACCGAGGTTCACCTAGCAAAGTGCAAAGTAGCTAGCAGCCGCCCTCCCTCGTGTCGGCACGAAGGGATTCCTAAGCTATGAATGCATGCCCCCCCAACCGAGGTTCACCTAGCCAAGTGCGAAGTAGCTAGCAGCCCCCTCCCTCGTGTCGGCATGAAGGGAATCCTAAGCTATGAATGCATGCCCTCCACACCCCAACCGAGGTTCACCCTAGCAAAGTGCGAAGTAGCTAGCAGCCACCCCTCCCTCATGTCGGCACCAAGGGAATTGAGGTTCACCTAGCAAAGTGCGAAGTAGCTAGCAACCTCCCACCCCCTCATGTCGCCACGAAGGGAATCCGAAGATATGAATGCATGCCCCTCCCCAACCGAGGTTCACCTAGCAAAGTGCGAAGTAGCAACCACCACAAAAAATACACTTCCGTGATGATACGTGTTTGTCATAGTAGGTCACGTTTTCTGTCATGCTTGTACATGCATGACAATTTTATGACAGAATCAAGATAGTCATACTTGTGCTGTCGTAGAAGTGTTCCATGACATTACCAAAATTATCATCACGGAAGTATCCACTTCCATGACGATAAATCGCGCGTCATAGAAGTGCTTTCGTCAAGGGTGACCGACACATGGCATCCTCCGTAACAGGTCGCCGTTAAGCTATTGGGTCTGGTTTTGGATCCGATAACCCGTTAACAGCCCGAATCAATGGGTATTTTCCACGTGTAAAATTTTCATTGGCCAGAGGAAACATGTGTTGGCGCACCATTGGGACAGATGCCATCCACTCATTGGAGAGGAGGCGCCTATGATATGTCGACACGTGGCACGACCCAACAGAGGCCCATTCCGGTGAAAAGGCCGGCCCGTTTGACTTGGTCAAAAGGTAACGGGCCGGCCCACGGAAAGCCTGTTAAAGGCATGTTCATACATAGCCCATTTACGGCCCGCTAACTACCATCCCGTTATGACCTATCGGAATTAAGCCCACTAGCTTCATTTGGGCCGTCCAATATGATTCTAGCCCGTTGTAACTTCCGACCCATGTATGGCCCATGGTGTCTTTCTGCCCATATGAGGCCCTTTGTAACTCTCGGCCCATTAAAGGCCCGAGATGAAACTGGCCCACAATGAACAGTGTATCGCTTTATACCCATTAACGGCCCATTATTCCGTCGGCTGTTTCCAGCCCGTGTTAACGTTCGGCCTTCCAAGGGCCCATTTTTTCTTGGGCTCATTTCTAGAATTTGGTTAGATACGGTCCGTTACTGGCCTGTTCCGTTTGTGGGCCAAATACAGCCCGTGCTTACATTCGGCCCGTTAGTGGCCCGTTAACCCGTTGGGCTGTTTTCACAGCGTTATCAAATATGGCCTATTAACGGCCTGTTATGGTCCAATAGTACGGCCCATGTTTGGCGAAATGATTATACGCCCCGTAGAAGGCCCATTGATCCTACGGCCCGTAGAAGACCAATAGATCCTACGGCCCGTAGAAGGCCCATGGATCATACGGCCCGTAGAAAGTCCATGGATCCTATGGCCCGTAGAAGGCCCATGTATCCTATGGCCCGTAGAAGGCCCACGGATCCTACGGCCCGTAGGAGGCCCATGGTTACAACAGTCTGTGTGTTGCCATGATTATTGTGGCCTAGTTACCAAAAATAGGTTATTGTGGCCACTAGAAAAACACGGAAAAAGAACTGCAGTGACTAAACGCAAACAACTAAACAAGACAATAAGGAAATAAATAAGCAAGCAACTAACGCTAGCCTATTACAACTATTACACATATTACATCCACTAGGCATCAAAGTTCACCACCAGTGAAAATATAGGGAACAAAGCAGCATATTACATACACTAGCCGTCAAAATTGGCCACCAGTGCAAATAAACGCGGCAGCAAAACAAGTCCATAACTGAAACAACTTCAGAAGAGCTCAAGAAACGTTATCCTGGGTATCCACCATGCTGGCAATAAGCTTAGCAAGCTTATTAGATTTGTCCTGTTTGGTGCTAAAATCCTCCAACGCTTGCTGTTGCACCAGAAAGTATGCATCTGAATGCTCCAGAGACTTCCGCAGTCCTTCCGCTTCTTCTCGCAACACAACTGATCGATGTCTTTCAGCTTGTTGTTTAGACTCAAGAAACCGAACGGATTCAGACAGTTAGTTTGTATAGCTTGTGCAAGCGGTAGTGGCCAGTAACTCGAACAGTAAACCAAGACCTAACTTTGGGGTTGCCTCACTGTCTTCAAGATAGTTTTCCTTAGTTGTTTTATCAGCTTTGTTGGAGACCAACAAGGATTTCTCACGATCCTTAACCTTATCTGCATTACTTCCTTTATCATTGCTTAATAAGGCACTCTTCCCCAATATTCGGTCAGCATTCTAAAATAATAAACAAGCAAACACATGACAGGTTTAGCATGTACTAGTATATGAAACTCATTTCGGTGAACCAGTTCATTAGTAAGGTGGACAATATTAAACTACCAAGTCTTCTATTGCCAAGTAGTACATTATAAAGGCGTCAAACATACATATATATATGTCCTATGGTCACTGCATTGTCTTGCCAAATCAAAATAGAGACACGGTTCAAATCATATCAGTTCAAGAGAAAGCAGCACTGAAAGAATACAAAGCGTGGGAAACTAAACGGCACAACAAGATTTCAGATGGGTACCGCGGGTCTACATGTACAACAACACTATTGGCCCTATTTATGATGCTAGTAATGTGCATGATATGAGAAGTCAACTGTATACACAAATGAAATTGAAATCAACAGAGCTATTTATAAGAGCAAACCTGTTAAAGAAACATGCGTAAACATACCCGTTGTGCCATTGGAGTTCCCATTGGATCGTTCAATTTAAAAATAAGTTTGTATGAGTAAATACAGTGATACAAGAGTAAAGCAGTATGCATGATAGCAGTGGAATCTTAAATGAGAACTGTTATTCTTCAGGTTTAAGCACTAGTTCTACATGAACAAAGTACAGTAAGACGCAAGCATATAGTACTTAAAAGAAAATGAGCTCATAGACCTTACCACATTCTTGGTTCGGGACCAGTAAAGAACAAGGCGTTCCCAGTCATCGTCCGGTAAATGTTTCTCAGGAGAACGTAAGGGAATTTGATGAGTTCCTTTACCAGTGAAGTACGTTTTCTTCAGGTAATTCCTATACTGCCACCAAGAATTCTTGAAGATAGCAGAGGTATTAGCACAGGTAACCCCATGCTGAGTTTCCAAATCGGTCCTTGATGTCTACTACACAACCTTCTTCTTGTAGACGTTGTTGGCCCTCCAAGTGCAGAGGTTTGTAGGACAGTAGCAAATTTCCCTCAAGTGGATTACCTAAGGTTTATCAATCCGTGAGAGGCGTAGGATGAAGATGGTCTCTCTCAAACAACCCTGCAACCAAATAACAAAGAGTCTCTTGTGTCCCCAACACACCCAATACAATGGTAAATTGTATAGGTGCACTAGATCGGCGAAGAGATGGTGATACAAGTGCAATATGGATGGTAGATATAGGTTTTTGTAATCTGAAAATATAAAAACAGGAAGGTAACTAATGATAAAAGTGAGCGTAAACGATATTGCGATGCTAGGAAACAAGGCCTAAGGTTCATACTTTCACTAGTGCAAGTTCTCTCAACAATAATAACATAATTGGATCATATAAATATCCCTCAACGTGCAACAAAGAGTCACTCCAAAGTCATTAATAGCGGAGAACAAATGAAGAGATTATGGTAGGGTACGAATACACCTCAAAGTTATTCTTTCCGATCGATCTATTCAAGAGTCCGTAGTAAAATAACACAAAGCTATTCTTTCCGCTCGATCTATCATAGAGTTCGCACTAGAATAACACCTTAAGACACAAATCAACCAAAATCCTAATGTCACCTAGATACTCCAATGTCACCTCAAGTATCCGTGGGTATGATTATACGATATGCATCACACAATCTCAGATTCATCTATTCAACCAACACAAAGTAATTCAAAGAGTGCCCCAAAGTTTCTACCAGAGAGTCAAGATGTAAACGTGTGCCAACCCCTATGCATAAGTTCACGAGCGGAACCCGCAAGTTGATCACCAAAACATACATCAAGTGGATCACGTCATATCCCATTGTCACCACAGATAAGCACATGCAAGACATACATCAAGTGTTCCCAAATCCTTAAAGACTCAATCCGATAAGATAACTTCAAAGGGAAAACTCAATCCATTACAAGAGAGTAGAGGTGGAGAAACATCGTAAGATCCAACTATAATAGCAAACCTCGCGATACATCAAGATCGTGCCGAATCAAGAACATGAGAGAGAGAGAGAGAGATCAAACACATAGCTACTGGTACATACCCTCAGCCCCGAGGGTGAACTATTCCCTCCTCATCATGGAGAGCATCGGGATGATGAAGATGGCCACCGGTGAGGGATCGCCCCTCCGGCAGGGTGCCGGAATAAGGTCGCGATTGGTTTTTAGTGACTACAGAGGCTTGCGGCGGTGGAACTCCCGATCTATTACGTTCCTCGATGTTTTTAGGGTATATGGATATATATATATATATATATATATATATATATATATATATATATATATATATATATATATATATATATATATATATATATATATATATATATATAAAGAAGTAGGTAAGGGAGCCACGAGGGGCCACGAGGGTGGGGGCGCGCCTGGGCAGGCGCCTCCTGCCTCGTGGCCACCTCAAGCTTCCTCGACTTCAACTCAAGTCTCTGGATCATGTTCATTCCAAAATCACGCCCCAAGGTTTCATTCCGTTTGATATTCCTTTTCTGCAAAACACTAAAACAAGGAAAAAACAGAAACTGGCACTGGGCTCTGGGTTAATAGGTTAGTCCCAAAATAATATAAAAGTGTTTAGTAAAGCCCATAAACATCCAAAACAGATAATATAATAGCATGAATACTTCATAAATTATAGATACGTTGGAGACGTATCAGCATCCCCAAGCTTAATTCCTGCTCGTCCTCGGAGTAGGTAAATGATAAAAGAAATAATTTATGAAGTGTGAATGCTAGCAGGTGCACAAGTTTGATCAATGATAATTTCAATCACCTTTTCTAGCATCATCATATGTCATAACAGTAGCTCAACTCATAGAACTTTTCAACATCAAGTAACAAACTATTCACATGTTAAAGTATAGATCATAAACTTTCTTGAAAACTAACAAATCATGTTATTAGTCATCAAACAATTACAATTCATGTTTTTTTCAGGAAGAGTCTATGTCAGAGCTTTGATTTAGCAAATCCCACATACTCAACTATCATATAGTCTTCGTGATTGCTACCACTCAAAGCATATTTTTAGAACAAATAGCATCCATCAAACACAGAGAAAGATACGGGCTTAATGTTTCGCCTCCCAACTTATTTATCATATAGATAATTGTCAACAACAATAGTTTATGGAAGCCGCCCAGGAGGGCCCGGGTTACGTAAAGAGGTTACCAGACAAAAGCCCAAGTCCAAGCATGAAGATGGCGTCTCAACAAAGGGCCTAAGGCCCACAGGCGACTTAAGGCCCGTTGTAGTAAACCGCCATAATAGCAATACTTGTATCATAAGGTAGATTTAACTAGTCACCGAGCCGGACATTGTTTATAAGCCGCGGGACTCAGAGGCTGCCACTGTACGCCAACCCGTTTATATAAGGGGACGACCTGTTGGCGGCTTAGGGCAAGAAACAACCAATCGAGAACCGGGAATAGCGTATCTCGCTCCCTGGTTATCGAAACATCAAGCAATACCAACCCAACTAGACGTAGGCCTTACCTGGCCGAACTAGTATAAAACCTCTCGTGTCCTTTGTCCCGATTAACCCCTTTAAGCTTCCTAGTTGCGATGGCTCCACGACTAAGTCCTTGCAAGAGGACATCTGTCGTGACAATTCCACGACAGTTGGCGCCCACCGTGGGGCCAGTGCATGGTGGATTTGAGTTCTTGAAGGGCAGCTTCGAAGGGCTCAAGGGATACACAGTGGGCCGAATGACCAAGAGTCGTCGCGGCAAGATCTACATCGACAATGAAGGTTGGGGCCCCGAGGCCGACTCAATTGAGTACGGGTACCGGGTCCCCTTTGGCAGAATCCATGTCTTCATCGGCCGGATTGGTGAGCCGGGCCCAGAGCCGGACAGCTGCACCAACCTCATTGAGACGGCTCAGCGTGCGAGACCAGCCCAGATTCAATCTACCATGAAGCGTGCTTTTGTGGGCTGTATTCACGGAGAGGCACTTTCTGAAGGATCTAAAGATGGCGAAGAGACGGCCGTCCCATCAGATGATGATTCGTCCTCCGGTTCAACAGATTCTCTGTATCAGGTCCAAGAAGGCATGCTAGGGGGCTGTTCTGACGACTCTAGCATTCCAGATTGCTATGAGCCGCCAAGCTGGGAAGGAGTCTTCATGGCTGGTACCCAACCCGGCCAAAACTCGACGGCTGCAACAACAATAATGTCCGGGTCAGGAGCGGCCGGGGCAGGAGGCCCAGCACCGCCGGGCTCAAAGCCGATGGATCTTATGGACAAGTTGGCGGCCCTGTTAACCACCACGGTCATTCCTGCAAATCCAGATGAACATAACGCGGAGGTGGCAAAATTGCGTGAGGAGATAGCCTTGACCAAGGAGGCCTTGGCGGTTGAGGACACCAGGCTAGCTGCGGAGCGGGTGGCTTTGGATGCACGGGCGCAGCGATTCCAGTCAGAGGCTTTCCAGCTTAACATGAGTCTGAATGCATCCAATGAGGTGACGAGAAGGAGACATCAGAAGACCCAGTCCCGTCTGCCTCCGGTTTACGATCCTCGGAATCTTTTCACGACACCCGGAGCTGGTCCTAGCAATCCGCCCGAAGCCAATCAATTTATGACACCTGGAGTAGGAGGGCCGGTTCAGCCTCGTGAGACGACACCTCTTCACGGGAGCATGGCCCCGCCCCGATACATGCTGACACCTCCGGGCCACTTTTCCAACCCCATGGAGAACTTGATAGCAGCATCGGCGCGTCTGGCGGCTCTTCCAGTAGATGGTGATGACCCGACGGTGGTGGAAACCCGGAGGGTTCGGGATCTTCTTCAGACGGCCTTAGCACAACAAGAGACCTATTCTTACAGCAGGGACATGATTCATTCCACTCCTCAGCCTTGGATAGCACCTCGTCCAAACCGGAGTCCGAGTTACAGTAGGCACATGGAGTCAGAAGCTTTATCAAGCAATGCCCAACATCGTAACCAACCCGGCGGCTATAACCCGGTGCAGGATCGATTGCATCAGGAGGATGAACGGGCGGCTCAGTTAGCGGCTCAGCAGACGGCATATGCTGGTCTCCCAGAGTATCCAATGACTTTTGTTGGAGCAGGGGTGGCCACTAGAACCGGTGGTGTCCCTTGTCTGGTGCCGGCTCTGCGAGATGTGCGTCTGCCCAAGGATTTCAAGG
This sequence comes from Aegilops longissima, assembly GCA_021605205.1. Classification (NCBI taxonomy): domain Eukaryota; kingdom Viridiplantae; phylum Streptophyta; class Magnoliopsida; order Poales; family Poaceae; genus Aegilops; species Aegilops longissima. The sequence continues at coordinate 544,414,578 of CM038679.1, read as the reverse complement.
GACCTCGAAAGGTGCCGAATTACACGGCCGACTTACAGCCGGGGGCATGGATTGAAAGTTACGAGATGGCCATGGAATTGTTGGAAGTCAGCGATGCGGCAATGGCTAAGTATTTCACCATGATGTTAGATGGAACGGCCCGATCTTGGTTAAAAAGTTTGCCTCCCAATTCCATCAGTTCATGGGCCGAGTTAAAGGCCCGATTTATCCAGAACTTTAAGGATACTTGCATGCAATCTATGTCCATTGTGGACTTGACAATTGTAAGCAAGAGGAGAGTGAGTCCACAACTCATTGGGTGCGCCGAGTCAAGGAAATAATACATTCATCTGATAAGATGGATGCCGGCTCTGCGGTACTTATGCTCCATCAGAATTGTCGTTTTGTGCCGCTGAAGCAGAAGCTGGGGCGCCTTAAGCGTGACTGCAATGACATGGGTACGCTGATGGCGGCTTTGCTAAGTATGCCGATTCCGATACTACTGATGATCCCACGTCTGAGGAGGAAAAGACAGGGAAAGGAAAGAAGAACGGCAACGGAAATGGTCAGCAGCAACAACCAGTAAGTCAAGGTGGCAACAAGCATAAGCCGGACGGTAACCCGGCGTTTGTGGCCAATGCTAATGCCCAAGGTAATAACAAGAAGCGTAAGGGGAGAGCACCTCCTCGATCTGGTGGCTCAGGTCCATCTCTTGAGCAGCTTCTGAGTGAGCCTTGTCCAAGACACGGTACTCGGGAAAATCCTGCCACCCACTTATGGAAGGACAGCGCGATCATGAAGGCTTTCAAGAATTCAAACATGTTTGATGGCAATCACGGATCAGGCGGCGGTTCAGGAGCATGTGGTTTCCATGGCCCGGGTGGCGACTCAAGTTCCGGTCTTCAAGGTGGTCAAGGTGGCTATAATCAGCAGCAGTCTGGTCAGGAGGACAGCAGCAGCAGTCAGGTTATCAGAGCCATCCAAAACAGTTAAACGGTGGGCAATACCATGTGTTTACCACTAACTTGTGTAAACGTGACCAGAAGGTTCATAAAAGGGCTGTGAATTCGGTTGAACCGGCGGTTCCGCGTTATCTGAGGTGGTCAGAGCAGCCTATCATTTGGAGTAGGGAAGATCACCCCCTCCGGGTTGATAACCCGGGTCAGTTGGCCTTGGTGGTGGCCCCTCAGGTTGGTGGATATAAATTCACTAAGGTGCTCATGGACGGCGGAAGCAGCATCAATATTCTCTACTATGAGACCTTTCGCCGTATGGGGCTGACTGATAAAGACTTGAGGACGTCTAACACTGTTTTTCATGGGGTGGTACCTGGTAAGTCGGCATATCCCGTTGGAAAGATCGAGCTGGAAGTGGCTTTTGGAGATGAATATGATTCCAGGGCTGAGAAACTGACCTTTGAGGTAGTCAATTTCAGGAGCCCATATCACGCTCTGTTTGGACGGCCGGATTATGCCAAGTTTATGGCATGGCCGTGTTATGTTTATCTGCAGCTCAAGATGCCGCGTTACAAGGGCACCATCACTGTGCATGGGAGTTGAAGGGTGGCCTTGGAGTGCGAAGAAGGCGATGCGGCTTATGCCGAATCCTTTTGTGCTGAAGAGGAGCTGAAGTTTTATCAAACTAATGTTGACCCGGCAGATATGACCTCTTTGAAGAAGCCAACCACAGAGCTAGACTCGGCGTTGAAATTTAAGTCGGCCGCCGAGACAAAATTGGTTGACTTCGCTCCAGCGACTCTTCCAAGCAGTTCAAGATCGCACCAATTTGGTTCCCAAATAGGAAAGCGCTCATCGAAGTTCATCCGTGAGAATCGGGACATCTTTGCATGGAAACCTTCTGACATGCCGGGTGTCCCGAGAGAACTCACTGAGCACACTCTTAATATTGATCCAAAGTATAAGCCGGTCAGGCAGTTTCTCCGGCGATTCAATGAGGAAAGGCGAAAGGCTAGAGGGGAGGAGGTCGCTCGGCTCTTAGCGGCCGGGTTCATCGTGGAAGTTTTTCACCTTGAATGGTTGGCTAACCCGGTGCTGGTGCTCAAGAAGAACGGCACCTGGCGGATGTGTGTGGACTACACGGACCTAAATAAAGCTTGTCTGGCTGATCCCTTTACTCTACCCTGCATTGATCAAATCATCGATGCCACAGCGGGTTGCGAACGGTTGAGTTTTTTGGATGCTTACTCTGGTTATCATCAGATCAAGATGGCAGTTAAGGACCAGGAGATGACGGCTTTCATTACTCCATTTGGAGCCTTCTGCTATGTGTCTATGTCGTTTGGGCTCAAGAGTGCCCAGGCGACTTATCAGCGGTGTGTGCAGAATTGTCTCCACAATTAGATTGGGCGCAATGTTCATGCTTATGTGGATGACATTGTGGTGAAGTCCAGAGAGAAGGAAACCTTGATTTCCGACATAAAGGAAACCTTTGATAATCTCCGGGTCTACAAGATGATGCTTAACCCGGACAAGTGTGTATTTGGTGTACCTGCAGGCAAACTTTTGGGATTCCTGGTCTCAAACAGGGGCATTGAAGCTAACCCGGAGAAGATCAAGGTGATTATCTCTCTGGCTAAACCGGCGTGCATTAATGATGTTCAGCGACTGGCAGGTCACGTTGCTGCTTTAAGCCGATTCATAAGACGGCTAGGGGAGAAGGCTCTACCGCTGTATCAGATGATGAAGAAAACAGACACCTTTGTCTGGAGTGAGGCTGCTGATGCTGCCTTTCAAGATTTAAAGAGACAATTGGCTGAGCTGCCGGTTCTCGCAGCTCCGATTGATAAAGAGCCATTGCTATTGTTTTGCGGCTAACTCACGTGCTGTTAGTGTGGCCATTGTGGTGGAGCGTAAGGAGACTGGCAAGGAGCATCCAGTTCAGCGGCCGGTTTATTACATCAGTGAGGTGCTCATAGAGTCCAAGCAAAGGTATCCGCATTGGCAGAAACTTGTTTATGGGTTGTTCATGGCAAGCCGGAAGCTAAAGCAATACTTCCTGGGTCATCCTATAACCGTGGTGAGTTCAGCCCCCTTGGGAGATATCATCCAGAACAGGGAAGCCACAGGAAGAGTTGCCAAGTGGGCTATCAAGCTTGGGCCTCATGGTCTGAAGTATATGCCGCACACAACTATCAAATCTCAAGACCTAGTGGATTTTATCAATGATTGGACGGAGTTGCAGGCACCAGAGGAGAAGCCGGATAACACGTATTGGACTATTCACTTCGATGGGTCCACGCAGTTGGAAGGCTCGGGGGCTGGAGTCGTTTTAACTTCCCCCCGAGGTGACAAATTTTGTTATGTGCTCTGGCTTATGTTTCCCTGTACTAACAATGCAGCTGAGTACGAGGCTCTGCTCCATGGCCTCCGGATGGCCAAAGAGATGAATTTGAGCCGGGTAATATGCTTGGGCGATTCAGACCTCGTCGCTCAACAGGTGTCAGGCACGTGGGATTCTAAGGATCCTCTCATGGTGGCTTATCATCGTGAAGTTGATGCGGTGGCTGGACATTTCAAAGGCTATCAAGTAGAGCACATTGATCGAAGGAAGAATGAGGCGGCTGATGCTTTGATCCGGCTGGGGTCTCAGCGTAAGCCGGTGCCGCCTAATACTTTTCTTGACATTTTGCATAACCCTTCTGTCATAGTGCCTACAGAGGAAGAGCTTGCAGTGCCAGACCCAGAGGCGCAGCTGGTGGCGGCTCTCCATGCCATCTGTCGGGGAAGCTGATCGGACCCACGAACACCTATAGGACCGGCGGACCGAGCCCCTTTCGGTTCGGTGGGGGGCGGAGGTCGCACGAAGAGCAGATCGAGGCGAAGCACACGAGCAGTTTACCCAGCTTCGGAGCTCTCCGGAGAGATAATACTCCTACTGCTGCTTGTCTAATTGTATTGTGTTCTTGCTAGAGAGCCATGGGAGCTACAAGACCTAGCATGAGTGTCTCTGGTTTCGAATGAGCTGAACCCCCTCTACGTTGCGCATGGGCCTCCTTTTATATGCTCAAGGGGTCACCAACAGGTGGCAGCGTAGACAAGGAAAAAAAGGGAAAATGAGTTGCGGTTGGTACAGCTACTTGTACAGTGTATTCTACCTAACTCTGACGGCAAGGGAAAAAAGCATTAAATGCCCGTCCATGTCGCTTAAACAGTGCAACAGGGACCGTCAGGGGTGCCTCCGCTTGCCACGATGGCAATCTTGTCGGCGCCGCCATCGCTGCTCTCCGCTGGCAAGACAGCCTCTTGACACGCGCACCGGAATGGTCCCATGGCGACACGTCGCTGGTGGATGAGCTGGAGCGAGATGAAGAGTGGTTGCCTGCCAGCGCAAGCGCCTTGCCGCTGCTGAGTCCTTGTCGCGTCCGAAGCTTGTCGCCATCGAGCCTTCCTCGCAAGCTCCTCTTGCCGGGTCTTGTCTTCGCGTGCCTTGAGTGGCCTTCCCGCAAGCTCCTCTTGCCGGGCCTTGTCTCCTTGGCTTAAATACTTGCTTTGAATGGCTCCAAAGGAACCACGGAGGACCTTGGCGGTCACCAGTAAGCCTTGCCGCTGGTGCTGTGAATCGCTGCGGCACGAAGTTTGGGATACTAGGGTACCCCTACACTAGTACACCGACAGGAGCCCCCGGGCCTGGGCCACACACGGTGCCGAGCGCTGTTGGGCCAGGCCCAAAACAGTGCACGGGCATGCGCGGCCTAGATCACACCGTAACTTGCTCGGACCCACACGCCCCCACGAACGGCACGCTACGAACGTGGCGTCGTGGGAGAGATCGTGGGGGTTTATTTATTTGAAAGCGGGCGTCCGCCTCTCCCTCCTTATAAACAGGGGAAACAGGGCAGGTCGCCCACCTCGCCATTTGCTGTCTAATCTCAAAACCACCGCCGCTCCCCCACCTTCTCTAGTCTCGAAGAGCAGCGCCCGCCTCATCGCCACTCAGCGCCATCAACGCCGCCGGTCTCCTCCAAAGACCTCCGCCATGGTTCAAAGCCGATAAGGGGGAATGGCGTGAAGTCGACCGAGGCGCAGCGGCTCGTGGCGCCGCGAAGGAGCGGTCGTTTTCCCCCAGCTCGCCGCAAGGGAGCCGAGGGAGAACTACTACCTGTTCGTCGATGGAGACGCGATGATCCGCGCACGAAGGTACTCCCAGCCGCTGCTTCGAACTAGCCCCAACTGGGTACCCTTCTTCGCTTGTTCTTCTATTGCGGCTCTGCCCCCTTCTCTGAATTTTTCTGCGATATCATGAACACCTACGGGCTTCGCCTCCTTGATTTCACCCCCAATGTTGTCCTGACCATGGCAGTTTTCGCACACCTTTGCGAAAACTTTGTCGGAATCCACCCAAACGTAGCCCTCTTCCACCACTTCTTCATTCCCCGAGTCGAGAGAGGAGAGCCACTTGCCGGAGGGATTGCTTGGATCTCAAGGATCGGCAAGAAAGAAGCCTATCTGGAAGGAGAGCTCCGCAGCAAGTGGGAGGAGTGGAGGGCCGATTGGTGTTGGATCGTTGAGGAGAACCCGCAGCCCTTCACTGCCCAGCGCCAAACTCCAATAGTGCGCGGCAACGATTGGAGCAACTTGGCGCCGGAAGATGCTAGGTTGAAGATTGCTGTGACCCGGATCTTGCACCTCAGGCTTGCCGGACTCACCGTAGGCGCTGTTGGCGCAGATTTCCTTCGCTGCCGCATCGCCCCCTTGCAGGAGAGGAGAAGGCCTGCTTGGGAGTTCCAAAATGTGGCGGACATCATGAGGCTGCGCTCGGGCCTCAACTTCAATTTCACCGTCTTGGAGTTGGATGCGATGCTGCTGGAGCTGTTCAAGAACGACCCCGATCACCCTGAGTGGTTTAGGTTGCCGAGGGGAGTCGTCCCATTGTGCAACAACTCTTCGCCGACCGCATCCGTGTAATGATGCCGCAGCGATTCGCATGGGATTGTTCCAACTTGGCAAGAGCCTTCAGACGACGTCGTGCGGCAGTTCTTCGATAGCTTGGAAGAAGTGCCGATCCGCCCCGACGAGCAGAAGAGGCTCACCCGCGACACCACCGACGACGAGATGCAGCGCATCGCCACCAGGCTGGAGGAGGCGACAGCAGCTGCTGCCGCCGGCGAATTCGGGTTCACCGTGGAGGAGGCAGAGGCAGCAGAGGCGGCAAGCCTTGTCGAGCGAAGGGAGTTCGCCGGTGAGGAGGATCTTGCCGAACCCGAAGCCGAGTCGGGCGAACCCGCTGAGGGTGCCTCCTCCCCTCCATCCAGCAGCTTGCCGCAAGCGGAGCCCCCGGCTCCACCAAGAAGGCGTCTCCGCAAGGCTGGAGACGAGACGGGCGGCAGACGGGCTAACAGCCAACAAGCGCCAGCGCGACGCTGCTCCACCGTGGCAAGCATCATTGCAGCTGGAGCACCCCACACCGCTGCAATAACCGAGGCGGATCCTCCCAGCCACCGCTGCCACCCCCGCCAAGCGGTCGAGGAACCTTCTCCTCCGCCTCGTCGACTGGAGGCGAGCTGAATTTGACCTCTCTGCCAGCTCCGGCGAGGAAAAAGAAGAGTAAGCTTCTATATTGTGCTTGTATTTCTTCAATTTTGTTGCTTCATCTTGCATCTGATTTGCTTCATTCTGAACTCTTTCCTTTTTCAGGATGCTGGCCCAGAGAGCGTCGAAGAGAGCCAAGACCCCGTGGTTGTCATCAAGACGATCCCCCGCGTGGCAACAGGAGGTGCGTCTGAGACCCCTTGCCGGACCCGCAACCCTTCTCAGCAGCCCCCAAAGACAGCCCCCAGCCAGAAGTATACGGTTTACTTCTTACTGTTAGGTGTGCATGGGTGCTCCTTCTTTGTTGATATCTGACTGTTGGTTTGTGTAGGAGCAGAGCAGCCTCATCAGGAGTGCCCAGAAGCCGCTCCCGAAATACCATCTGCTTCAACTACGCCGCCAAGGGAGGATTCTCCGGCAAGGGAGCATTCTCCGGCAAGGGAGACTTCTCCGGCGAGGGGCAGCACCAGTGATCCTCCGGTGGTCGAGACCATGGCTGCAGATCCCATCGCAGGTAATCCTCTTGCGTGAAAATTTCCCTTGGGTTCTTTTTCTTCTTTTTTTCTTTTTGAACATTTTCTTGACTGTTCTTTCTTTCTCTGGTCGCCGATCCATCCGCCGCAGAGCCGATGGAGACCGAGGTCGCCGGGCGAGGAGGACGCTGTGGCAACACCGACGACGTCGCCACCATGGAGGAAGAGGCTGGCGCCGATGGGTCCGCCGGCGAAGAGGCCGCCATGGCTGCTGCCGCAAAGGCTGGCGAGGGATCTGGCGATCGCACTGACAACCCTTAGGCCGCAGGAGTGCCAGGCGCTAAGCCGACCGCCGATCCCTCCGCCACTGGTGCAGCGTCAGGCTCCGAAGAGCCCCAGCCCGGCGCCTATCTGAAGGCCGGCGATGGCGTCTTCATCAACCTCCCCTGGGCATCGAGCTCCAGGGCGCCGGTCGAAGGAGAGACCTTTGATGAAGAGCTGCTCGCCTCCGCTGGGCTGTCGCTGGTTGACGCGCCAAGCAGCAGCAGCGGCGAGTCTGAGGAGGAGCAGCTGCTGAAGAAGATGTTGTCGCTCTAACGCGCCCGGCAAGCCAAACTGGAATCCCGGGAAGCGCTTGTCGCGAAGGCGGGAGCAGACATCGAGAAGCGCATGGATGAGCTCCGGGGAATCAATCAGGAAGCTCTCCGGTCCTTGGCAGAGGAGCGGGAGCAAATTGTTGAGGCGCGCAAAGCCTTCATCCTCGAGAAGGCAGAGGTTGAATAGCAGCAGAGGCTCGCTGCCGAGAAGCTATCTACGCAGGAAGGCGAGCTGGCGCAGCGGAAGATCAACCTTGACAGCCACGAAGAGGAGCTTGTCGCGCGCGAGGAAACACTTGGCGGGGCTCTTAAGGAAGCAAAGGATGCTGCCGCAGCTGCCGAGGCCGCCAAGAAAGAGTTGGAGACAAAGGTGACGCAGCTGGAGGCCAGCCTGAAGAAGAGCGGCGAGGAGCTTGCTGCACTCAAGAACGAGCGCGAGAAGGACGCCTATACTCTTGGCGAGCTGCAGGGGCGTCTCGCTGAGAGGAGCAAGGAGCTCAACGCCGTCAAGGACTCCAAAGCAGATCTTGAGCTGAAACTGACCACCCTGATGCAGACGCTGGATGGCTCCAAGGAGCGGGAGGTGGGCCTGTTGGAGAAGATCAAGGCCGACGAGGCGCCGCCGGGCGAAGTGCTCTGCCGCCTGCAGCACCTTCAGGAGAATGTGGAGCACTTTGGACCGAGGGTCTTGTGAATATCGCCGCCGCCATCGACACGGAACCGACGGAGCCGGGATGGTGGATCTTGGGTACTCTTCCGACGAGCGCCTCCAACCCAGCGCCAAGCTCAGCTTGTTCTTCAAGGGCGTGGTGACGGCTCTCCAGCGACTCCGGGAAGAGATCCCAAAGCAGTTGGCCGAGGAATCGCGCCAGATCTATGCGGGAGCTCTCCAGAAGGTGTTGATGAAGGTGGCCTTCCGCAATCCAGGCCTTAACCTCACCGGCGTCCTCAGATCCCTGCCGCCGGATGCTGATGTGGAGGCGCTCAAAGCCCTTGTCGCACCCATTGTGGAAAAGGTGGGCAAGATCAAGCGGGTTGATGGCGACCGCGTAGATTAGGCCGCCAGTTTTATCTTTCCCTTATCGTTGCTGATCATGTTTAGGAGAACAATTTATCATATCTGCGACAAGCTATTTTGTAATATAACTCTATCTTGAGTAGTAATCGCAATGTTATTTCCTTTACTTGATGCCTTCCTTTGTATGTTTGTGCCCTACGCCTTTAGGGAACTTCTCGGCGCGGGCACCTTCGCCGCGAGCGCTGAGTGCGGAACGTCAAGAGCTCTTTGGCGGTGCCGCTCCGACAAGCAACCTTGTCGCAACTAGTTGCAGCTCACTTACGTTGTTGAGCGGACTCGAAACAAAGTAAGGGCGCGACCAGCTACGAGTTGGTTCCTCCGCGCACAGGTTTTCCATACAAAGTACTATCATTCGAGGAAGATAACTTAAGGATTTAAAAACTGATTGCTCAAACTTTGGCAACTTAGCTTTTCTGTCGTTTGCTTCCCGATAAGGCGAAACTTCCTCGAGCAACGCAACGCTTGGTCCACGGTATTATCTTCTCCTACCCCCCCGGCTAACTTGTGGGCGGAGGAACCTTCCTTTCTTTGAGAAAGAGAAAGAAGAGAAAATAAAGTTATGGAGCCTTGTGGCTCGTTATTGCTTACCGGGTGTGGATGTTGCACCAAATGTCAGATAACACATGCAAAATGATGATGAAAGCATGAAGTTGACAAGTTGTGTGCAACACATGAGCTTTACTTATGCACGGGATCTGCGCCTGGCTTTGTACAAAGGATTACATGCAACATCGGCAAGACTTGTACAAAAGGTGGTTGCCGGAACAGGTTCCAGCAACCGCGCCCTACGGGTAAAACTTACGAAGATGTTCAATGTTCCAGGAGTTGCTCACCGGAATGCCATCTTGGGTCTCAAGGCGGACAGCGCCAGGCCTAGTGACTCGTTTCACCCGATAAGGGCCTTCCCACTTTGGCGTCAACTTGTTGGAATTCTTGGCGGACTGAACGCGCCGAAGAACAAGGTCGCCTTCCTCGAGGCTTCTGGCACTAACTTTGTGGCTGTGGTAGCGGCGCAAAGCTTGCTGGTAACGAGTAGCTCGTCAAATGCGGCCTCAAGACGGTCCTCCTCAAGGAGCAGCGTCATCTTGTCGCAGCTGCTCTTGCTCAAGCTCATCATAAGCGAGTACTGAGGTGACCCGCACACGAGTTCCGTGGGGAGAACTGCCTCGCCCATAGACTAGAGCGAAGGTGTCCGCGATGGCTCGATTTGGCATCGCCCCGATCGACCAAAGAACCACCGGCAGCTCCTCAATCCAGTTCTTCCGCACTTGTGCAACCTGTCGAAAGTTCTGGTCTTGAGCCCGCGCAAGACTTCAGATTTGCCCTCTTCGCTTGACTGTTGCTTCTCGGATGAGCAATGTAGCAAAGCGACCTTGGCACCAAGATCTTGGACGTACTGCATGAAGGTGCGGCTCGTGAACTGTGTGCCGTTGTCGGTGATGATCCTGTTAGGAATTCCAAAATGGCAAACAATCGACCTGAAGAACTTGACTGCTGACTGTGCCGTCACCTTCCTCACTGCTTCCACTTTCGGCCACTTTGTGAACTTGTCGATTGCAATGTACAAGTACTCAAAGCCCCGACAGCTCGGGAAAGGGGCCGAGAATGTCGAGCCCCTGCACCGAAAATGGCCGTGATAAAGGGATCGCCTAGAGAGCTTGAGCTGGCTAGTGTATCTGCTGGAATGGAACCGCACGCTTCACACTTGGTTACTTGTGCAGTTGCATCCCGGAGTGTTGTCGGCCGAAGAAACCTTGCCGGAAAGCTTTGCTGCAAGTGCTTTTGCGCCAATGTGGTGACCACATATGCCTCCGTATCTCTCGCCAACAGCTTCTGTCCATCTTCCCGGTGAATACACTTCAATTTCACACCTTTGAGTCTTCTTCTGTACAGCGTGTTGTCGACAAACTGGTACATACTTGACTGCCGGGCTACTCTTTCCACTTCTTCTTGCCCTTCGGGAAGTTCTCCTGTCTGAAGGAAATGGACAATCTGCTGAGCCCACGCTGGAGCTTGTGGCTCGACAACAAGGACTAAAGGCACATATGCTGCTACGGGATCATCCGCTTCTACGGCAAGAACCTGCGGCTCGGCCGGAGCTTGATGTTCCCCGGCAAGCTTGCCGGAGCGAAACTTGTCGGGAGCGTCTGCTTCAACGAAACAAACCCTAGGGCTTGTCGGAGCAGACTGCTCCTCAGCACTTTTGGTGTTGATCCTGGGGACCTTTTTGGTGGCGGCTTCGGGAAGCTCTGCCGGAAAATAGTCACCAGAAATCAACTTCCTCTTCTTGTTCTGTCCAGTTGATTGCGTTACGGTTGGTTGAGTTAGCTTGAGCACAAAAATCCCTGGTTCCACAGGTAACTTGAGTGCGGCGCACTTTGACAGGACATCAGCAATATCATTCTGAGCTCTTGGAACTTGTTCCATCTGCAGGCCGTCAAAGTGCTCTTCTAGCTTTCTCACTTCATCAACATAGGCTTCCATCAACGGACTCTGATAATCTTTGTTTACTTGGCGGACGACAAGCTGCGAGTCACCCCTGACAATGAGCTTCTTAATCCCAAGGTCTACCGCAATCCTGAGACCGGCAAGCAAACCTTCATACTCTGCTGTATTGTTTGTTGCTTGCTCCTTGGGAAAGTGCATCTGGACTATGTACTTGAGGTGCTCTCCGGTGGGTGCGACTAGCAGCACGCCCAAGACGGGCGCTTTGCAGCGAGAAGGCACCATCAAAGTACATCAGCCATTCTTTTCCTTGCTTCCTTGACGGGATGCTCGTCTCGAATTTCTTCGCCTTGTGTTGGCGCCCATTCCGCTATGAACTCTGCCAATGCCCTGCTTTGGATAGTTGAAGTGCTTTCAAACTTGAGGCCAAAGCTTGACAATTCCAAAGGCCCACCGACAATCCTGCTGTTGCTTCGGATTTTGCAATATCCTCTTCAGGGAAAGCGAGTGACGATCGTTATCTCATGTGCTTGGAAGTAATGGCGCAACTTTCTCGAGGCATGAGGAGGCCGAAGCAATTTCTGCACACCGTAGTACCTTGACCTAGCCCCTCAGAGAAGGGAACCGACAGTACACCGGGTGCTGCACCATCCTTTTCAGATCTTCTCGCGCGCTGCGCTGATCCGTCCTTGTCGGGACCAGAGCTTGTCGGTGAAGCCCCGCTTGTCGCTGGATGCATCCGCTCTGGTTGCGGCTCATCGCTCCGCCTCCCTTTCCGCTACATTAACGCAGCACTAACCACTTGATTGGTTGCCGCTATATATAGCAGCAACTTCTCTTGTGGCTTAGGTGCGACAAGTATTGGAGTGGAGGACATGTACCTCTTTAAGTCCTGCAGCGCAGCCTTCGCTTCGAGTCCATTTCATTGGACGTGCCTTTTTCAAAATCTTGAAAAATGGCAGTATGCCGCCAGCAGATCTAGAGATAAACCTGCCGAGAGCAGCCACGCAACCGCAAGTCTTCGTACATCCTGACGCGCTTTGGTGCTTCAATCTGCTCAATGGCCTTGATCTTGTCGGGATTGGCTTCAATTCCCCGCTGAGACACAAAGAATCCGAGAAGCTTGCCGGAAGGGACTCCAAACACGCACTTCTCGGGGTTAAGCTTGAGGTTGATCCTGCGCAGATTTGCAAAGGTCTCATCTAAATCTTGAACTAGAGTTGCCCTGTCTTTGCTTTTGACCACTATGTCATCCATGTAGGCTTCTACATTTCTGTGCATTTGTGGCTCAAAAGCGTCATGGACTACTCTTGCAAATGTTGAACCAGCATTCTTTAGCCCAAAAGGCATCCGTATAAAACAGTATGTGCCACCTGGGGTGATGAATGCGGTTTTCTCCTCATCCTCTTCTGCCATGAAGATCTGATGATATCCTGAGTATGCATCAAGAAATGAAAGGAAATCACATCCAGCCGTGGAGTCAACAATCTGGTCGATGCACGGCAAGGGGAATGGGTATTTGGGACAAGCTTTATTAACATCTGTGAAGTCGATACAAAGTCTCCATTTCCCATTTGCCTTGCGTACAACTACAGGATTGGCCAACCACGTAGGATGGAGCACTCCTCTAACAAGGCCTGCTGCTTCCAATTTCTTGATCTCTTCTGCAATGAATTCTTGGCGCTCCACTGCCTGCTTCCTGACTTTCTGCTTGACGGGCCGCGCATGAGGACAGACAGCTAGGTGATGCTCAATTACTTTCCTGGGAACACCGGGGATGTCAGACGGTTGCCATGCAAATACATCG